>CM055956.1:23582949-23977759 GCA_029490685.1 Schizonepeta tenuifolia | reverse complement strand
ACCTTTATCTTCTTTCTCCAATATGCCTATGGAATTCAGTTTAGCATGGAGTTGAATATCTGCGGTGCTTGGCCTTACCAGTGTACTATGAGCAGTATGCCCGATACTGACAACTTCATTTAGCTCCGACTTATTTTCCTCACTACAAGAAAAAAGGTCATAGACCACACCTTATAGACCACGTGTTTTTTAGGCGAGTGGTGTATAATAATATAGACCACGGGTGACGTCTTAGACTGTCACACCCCGACTCTCGAGATGCGACTTACAAACAACAATACAACCTAATCAACTAACATTCAACTCAAATACGGGGAACATGCTCGGGGAAATCATCAATAAAACGCAACAGTAATCGAATAAAGCTTTCAAGGCATAATGAAGCAATAACCGAGCATTTCAAAATCACATTCCAACAAAGATACGATAAGTTTTTCAAGTCAACGAAATTAAGAGTTCAACAAGTATTCAAGGCCATCGAGCACACTGCTCGGAATCAAAAACCAAGTATTAGAGTATATAATAAACAGACATCTTTTCAAAGAGTTGCAGTGGAAACTTGCATCAAAACCCAACACTCGCACGTATGAAGACGTACGAATGCCAGTCCGACATTCGATTCGACACAACTAAAAACCCCACACCACCAAGCCATGCCATCACCATCCAGTCAACCTGCACGTTTAGAAATACACGCAGGGCTGAGTACTTTGTACTCAGTGAACATATGCCAAAACATTTGGATAAAGATGCTTTTAAAAGCTATATCAATTGAACTTGCCTTGCCGAAACATCACAAGTACTTATGCAACTTAAAACAGTTTACTTGTGCATGTTAAAACATTTTCTTTTAAATAGACTGCGCAGTCAAACATAACATGTATCAACAGTATGCATCATCTGTCACAATTAATCTCACTGTGCCAAGAAGTAGGCCTTCTTCTCGAACACTGTGATCGGCCTAACCGAAGCAAGGCTCACAGTCACCTTAACATTCAACATACCACACGTGGGTTTCCCGCATTTCACAGGATAATAACATCTCATATAAACAGATGATAACACATACCAAACTCAATAAAAACGGCAAGTCAATCGCATTTAAAATCATATAATAATATTCAATAGCATAATAACTTTCATCGATAGTTTTGGTTCAGAAAAGCCCACCTGACTTCTGAAGATTCTAGCTAGGCGGTTTACGGGCTATTCGTCCTTGCTTATCGTTCCGTCCGGCTTGATCCTTCATAGATCGACATCAATAAAGAGAAATAAGATACGTAAAGACGGGTAAAAAGGCATTGGACTCGACTGAAGGACTTCTACTTGAGTCGACTCTCTCTACGCTTTATCTTTTCTAAAAGATCTCGCATTTTCGTCTTTAAACCATTAACTCTACTCGATGGTTGGTTAATGTTACTAACCAACGTCTTAGCACTTCACGCTTTAATTATGCAACGTCATCTATCTACATTCCATTACTCGAGCTTTCTTTTAAAAACTAAATTAATTCTCGATTTAACAAATCAATAGCTCAATCATTTTGCATACAAATAACTTAGAAATTCTTCACGTCACAATTAATATCATGCACTCAAACATTTATTCAATTACATAACAAATTCAAATAAATCAAACACATTTCAAGACACATTAACATTTATTCAATCATACTCTAGAACTTAATTCGATTATGCACTTCTTTTCATAAAAACTCAAACGATATAATTCATTTCTTCTTGGCTTATAAACAACGTTTTCCTAATTTTGTTATCTTACGAAATATTTTATAAACTTTTACTCAATTAATAAAAATTCTCTTTAATTTATATTAATTTCTTATGAAATTGGAATTTCCTTTCCATTTCTAACTCGATTCTCATTTCTTAACTCAATTATTATTATTTTAATTATTATCTTGCCAACTTCTTCTCCGGTTATTTTTAATCTACACGGTTTGAAAACAACTTATTAATTAACTTATATTAATTTCTTTCAAAGCCATTACTCGTATTTTATTTCATTATCCTTTTTGATTAAACTATACGAGTATTTAACTTAACTCGTCTAACATCTTTTCTTCGACTCGATTAAAACTTCTCGTTATTTCTTTATTATTTTATTCTCTTTCCTTTTTAACTCGATTGTCTCGATTCTTGTTTATTTACTTAATAAATTCCTTTTCTTCTTTGTTCTTAACTTAAGACCAATTCTTATTTAACAATTTCCTTTATTCTTCGATTAATTTTTTTATAAAAACTAGTTTCTCTTATTAATTTTAATTACAAAATTTCTTTTTGATTTAGTTTATTAAAAATCTAAATCTTCAAATTTTATTATAAGAACATTTATTAGCTATATTTTTCTATACATTTTCAATTTTTAACACTTTTAAAGCTTTTATAACTTTAATCTTTTCTCACAAAAATTTCTATTTTCATCAATGGATCAAAATAACATTCTAACACACATTAACATCAAAACCATCAAATCTTTTAAATTATCACAAATTCTTTTCTTAATAATTTTACATGCAATTTGTTTTTCTTATACTTGACAACATACAAGATTAAATCAACATATCATATAACAATTTCATGATCAAAACTTCAACTAGATCATCAACAAAATCAACAAAATAACTTCTTCTTTCTTTCCAAAAACACACGGCATTCCTCAAATTTTTAGGGCAATCGGTTTTTCAATTTTTCATGCATATATACTCATTCATAACATGATAAAAATCATAAATCAAGCATAAAAATAACAATAACTCAAGAAATCCACATTTTCTTATTTTTTTCTCCTATTTTCGGTATTAGCTAAATTTTTAGGGTTTTAATTTCTTTTTCTTCTCTTAATTCATCGATTAAATCCTAGTGTTCGATTCTCCTATCGATTTCTTCTCATTTAATTCTCACATCAATAACCTAAGTTTGCCTAAATAAAATAAATATCATGCATGCATGCTTTCTTTCTCTTAGAGCTTAGAGATATAGATATATACAATTAATCAAATGGATTATCATACTTTGAAAATTAAAATTGAATTTCTTCTCCTTGGCTTCTTGGGATCAAATTGAAGGGAAAATAGGGCTTCAAACTTTAGCTTGGATGTAAGGAAGACTCCTCTTGAATCCTCAAAAAAATACAACACAAAATTAATCATCCACTTCTTTTAGGGCTTAAGAGCCAAATATGAAGAAAAATGGGGATGATTATGGGATTTTAACTCAAGAACTTGATGAATTTTTACCTTTTTCTTGAAGGTATAGATGAACTAGATGGAGAATGATGATCTTCACTTCATCTCCATGGATTTTGAGCTTGAATACTAAGCTTGCATGGAAGAAATTCAAATGTATGTTTGTGGTGTGTGTATTGCCGAGAGAGAGAGAGTAGAGAGAGATGGAGAGTTTTTCTTTCTTTTGGTGTTAGATGGTAGATGAATGAAATGAAATTCCTTCTCTTGCACATAGAGAGAGATATCGAGAGAGAGAGAGATGGGTGCATGCATTTGCTTTCTTATTTTTCCAACACATGGAATAAACATAATGATGTTTGTATTGGAACTTGTGTGATTAGGAGATTGATGTGATAGTATTTACATGCAATCTTTTGCTAAGATTGTGACAAGACATCATAATGAGCTCTATGTAGTAGGTTGGAGAGAGATTAGGGAGAGAGATAGTGTGAGGTGGCGGTGAGAGGGAGAGAGAGAGCGACACTTGTCTTCGTTGTTTCGTTATGGCTATTAATTACCCGTCGTAAAGGTTTTCCGGATAAAACGATCCGTATTAATTCATTTATGCTATAAACAGGTCTAATCTCTCCTCGTCTCATTTCCGACATTAAAACATCTCAAACCTAATTCATATTTTAATTAAAAGATTAACGATTCGGATCGTCTAATTCTTTTAGATCTCAATTAAGAAATTAGTCGGCTTATTAATCCTTATTAATCCTTTAGAGATTAAATTCTCGTAACTCTTCTCAAATTATCTCGGATAAGTTTCTTTCTTATATAAATGACCTTAGAAGAAATTCTAGGTTCAAATATCTTAATTCAACTCTATTCTAAGTTCTTCAGCGCATAGAAATTTCTCGGTGATCAACATTATTCTTTTTCAATCAAAAATCTTCGGGGTTCTTCTGAAAATTAAACTCGTACTCATTCTCATACATACAAGCTCAATATATGCATCACATCATCACTTCAAGAAATAGAACAGATAATTTCACACAGAAACACATAAGGCTTTCCAGTCGTTTCACTCATTTCTATTTATTTAGAAAGAAAATTTTATTCCTCAAATCTCATCATTTAAACTTACTTGGTTAATTTAAAACGCTCTCTAAAGGTATAGAAATTCGGGGTATTACATAGACGTGGTCTAATAGCATGAACATAGACCACGGGATTTAAAACGTATGGTCTATAACCGCCTAATAAAGAAAATAGACCACGACTGCTCTTCGCGTGGTCTTTAAAATAATAGACCACAGTAAATTTGTGTGGTCTAATACCGTCTGCTTATAGACGACGTGGGTTTTAAAACCCGTGGTCTATAACCTATTTTTTTTTCTTCTTTTTTGGGGTAAAATCCTAAATCCCTAATTTCAAAATTTCAACAGACAAATCACCTCTCTCCATTCTTCCACCGTCACTTGCCCGCCTCTCTCCCTTCTTCTTCACGATGTCACTTGCCCGCCTCCGGTGAAATCTTTCACCAGCCACTATTGACAACTCGGCCACCGTGCCCCATCAATCTTCTCCAACTCGACCACCGCCCGCCATCCTCTTTCCTTACCCCAATTTTTGCCCAACCTCGTCAGTTCGCAGCCCCGAGCCCTGCGACAACAGTGTCACTTCTCAATCGCCGCCGCCGCCGCACAATCATCACCCAACACACCTCTTTGTTAAGGTAATCTCTTTCTGTCCTTTCTGCTTCTCTATTGTAAATTTTTCTTCGCTTTTTCCTCCTTCTCTGCCCATTCTCGTCACTTCCCTCTTTTTGTTTGATAGACACTGCTGCTACCTGTGACCGCCGTCTCCACCACTGAAAGCTACTGCTCGGAACCGTCGCCGCCATGCTGCCGGACCCTCTGACTTGGCATTCAGCTTAGGTACTACCTCTGGTTTTATATCTTTTATCCGTTGTAGCCTTTTTTGTTCAATTTGTTTATCTTGCCATTAGAGTTTTGAATGAATAGTTGTGTGTGGGTGCTGTTGCATGTAATGGGAATGTGAAAGCTTGTGCATTTTATATCTATGATCGTTAAAGAGAAAACAGATTTATTAGAATAGGTTGAAGGTTCATGCCTGGAATTGCTGTTAAAAAATCGCCATAGACAAAAAAGAAAGTATCCGTAACTCTGTATAATAACTTTTATATGAGTAGTTTTATGACCAAGTTTAGATGATGGAAGTCCCACCTTAAATGTGCAATTATTTTTTGTTGAATTTGGGAGGGGAGATCGAATTTGTATCTTTTTATCTCACTTTACAAAGGGAAGAAATACTAATCTTTAGCTTATTTTGTCCGTAGGTTTTCATATTGAATTCCAATATAATATCTTAATGGCAATTTGCATATGTGACTTCTCATATACGATAGTCAATTTAATTCTAAGCCTTGTATTTATAATTTGTTTAGGCAAGATATATATAACAATAAGATGTTTTTCCTAGGGATATTTTCGTAAATATTCTAATTCCCTCAAGAGTAGGATCAAAATTCAGTTTAAATCACAATCGAATTTGCTGTAGAATGAAGCTGGATTCATCATGCATTAGCACTTGCATTTACGTTTGTTTGAGTACAGAAAGTTTGAAATAAAATAATTCAGTAAAAAAATCAGAATGGATAAACCAAATTCTTGTTGTGATTCTTAGCTTTATTCGTTTAGGTTTAGTGCGTTAACTCATTTGTGACTTTCTCAATAGTTTGTTATGTCTCTCTTGTCCAGGACACTCTTACTTACACCCCTCGCCTGGTCTTCATGGGTCCTCAAGGTAGATATATCATTTCAATTTTTTAACCGAAGCTCGTTCGTTATCTTATGGTCCATTAAGTCACTCGTCTTCTGACTGATGCTAAATTACTTTATCTTGGATCGTGTTTTTTGCTGCAAATAATGACTTCTCTGTTGTTGAAATTGTATAAGAGGTAGTACTACCTAATTCACCTCTATCAATCTGCATTTTTTTCGTCACCAGTCTGAAAATTCGAATGTGCCCTGTAAAAAGAATATGATACAGGAGTATCCCACGAAACATATTTAAAACTTATACTTGTTAATTTTCTCTTTCCAATGTATTTGATACATTCATATGAATGCATTTCTTGGGGTTATTGGGGTAAAACTTCAAAATGCTTTTTGTAGTGAAAACATATCAGTGTCATAATTTTGTTTGTTAGATGTGTTTGTTTGCAACCAAGTTTTGCCATGTGTACGCGTGTGGTTTGTTTCTGGACTGTATAGTCCTTTGTCTCCAAATTTTATATTGGGCTTTACCAACTATCGTGTTAGCTCATCACTTCTCAAAGCATGCAATTATTTTTATTATTTTGATGTGTCCATAATCCCCATCAATTACTGATATTAGGCTATGTTACTAACTTCTTCTTAATTAATATCTGAAGAAAAATTCTCCCTTGCTGCTGCTGCTGCAACATCTTCTTTCTCTTTGCATTATTCTACCATGCGCCATCATTTTATTTTATATTTTATACATCATCTCACTCTTATTAATCATTATTTGCTGCATTACTATTAATTTTTTTAATATTTGCTACCTAAACATTGCTGCATCATTATTTTGTATATTATAATATTTTTTTTAATATTTGTTGTTATAATTTTCAATCATGTTATAATATAGTCACAAGAATTGATAAAAGTTGGATGTCCAAAAGTAGATTATCGAAAGAGTACGAAGGAGTTGAAGCTTTTTTTAATTTTGCCATTTCAAATAGGAAGAATCCCAATTCTATGTCATGTCCTTGTGTAAAGTGTTGTAATCTACGGGATCATGACATTCAAACCATAAGAGCGCATCTAACTTATAATGGAATTGATCAACTGTATTTTGTTTAGATTTCGCATGGGGAGAGATATACATCTCAAACTACTAATAAAAATGAAGGGAGCACCACAAATAGTGATTTTTATTCACATGATCAGCCAATGGATATGGTTCATGCCGCATATATTGACAATCTAGATCATTTGCATAAAGTGCTCGAGGAAGCTGAGATGCCATTATATCCTAAATGTGGTAACTTCACGAAGTTATCTGCTATTGTTAAATTGTATAACTTGAAGACAAAATATGGGTGAAGCGATACCTCTTTTACTAAGCTACTTTTGATGATAAAAGATATGCTTCTGAAAGATAATGTACTTCTAATTTCTTTATATGATACAAGAAAGAGCTTATCTGTGTTGGGGTTGGGGTATGAGAAGATTCATGCATGCTCGAAGGATTGCATTTTGTATCGAAATAAGCATGGAAATTCGATGAATTGCCCTACTTGTGGAGAGTTGTCATATCCCGAATTCTAGTGTGTAGAAACGACTAGAATCCATTGGACAGTGAAAGATGGAACAACTGAATAACCACGACTCACAAGGGAACATATTCATATACAAGGGAATCTTCATGGAAAGCAATAGCAATTAATCAACTTGCTTTAGATTAATTATTTCAAAACTCAATGAAACAAGTTTGTTGGTTAAGAGTCGAGAGGATATCAAAAGAAAGTGTCGAGCATGGATCTCATATTTAGATATCAGAGTTAAAAGAATTTAAAATACGAATAAATATCGGTGTTGCAACGGAATATTACATCAAATCCCAAAGTTATATGTATGAAGACATATAACCCAAGTTTAAACAAATCTTGACTTGAAACAACGAACGCCACCAAGCACACCGCACCATCATCATATGAGCTAACCTGCACGTTTTAGAAATAACATGCAGGGCTGAGTACTTCGTACTCAGTGAACACATACCAAAATAAATTGAAAGCTTGCTCGATAGAGCAATATAATTGAACTTGTCATTCTTGCTGCATCACAAGTGTTAGAGTTATAAAACAGTTAACTTGTGCATGCAAGAAAAATAATTTCACTTTTGAAAATGTGTGCACACAATTATATATCTCAAGTATGTACCAATTCTACAATCAAATATGAGTGTCGAGAAGTAGGTCTGCTTCTCAAATACCGTAACCAGCTCACCCAAAGGAAAGCTCACGTTCACTAATATGTGTACACAGAAATCCCGTCTCATACAGGACCGAGTTCGTCTTCTTCAAGTAGGTGGTAACATACATCAAAGCTAAAAATTGGCAAGTCAATTAATTTAAAACTCACAAAAGATGATAATATGTCACAGCCCAAATCAAATAAGGTGTCGAGCATGGAACTCATCAAATGATTATCAGAGGTGGAAGAATTTAAAACACGAATAAATATTGGCGTTGCAGCGGAATGTTACATCAAATCCCAAAATTATATGTATGAAGACATATAACCTAAGCTTAAACAAATCTTGACTCAAAACAACGAACGCCACCAAACACACAACACCATCATCATCCGAGCTAACCTGCACATTTTAGAAATAACATGCAGGGCTGAGTACTTCGTACTCAGTGAACACATGCCAAAAATAAATTGAAAGCTTGCTCGATAGAGCTATATAATTGAACTTGCCTTTCTTGTTGCATCACAAGTGTTAGAGTTATAAAACAGTTAACTTGTGCATGCAAGAAAATCGTTTTACTTTTGTAAATGTGTGCACGAAATTATATATTTTAAGTATGTACCAGTTCTACAATCAAATATGAGTGTCGAGAAGTAGGCCTCCTTCTCAAACACTGTGATCGGCTTACCATAAGGAAAGCACACGATCACTAACACGTGTACACAGAAATTCCGTCTCACACAGGACCGAATTCGTCTTCCTCAAGTAGAAGGTAGCATACATCAAAGCTCAAAAATTGGCAAGTCAATTAATTTAAAACTCACATAATATGATAATAGTAGTCACATTCATCGATTTGTTTCAGTTAGAAAGCCCACATGTCATCCAGTGGTTTTGTTCGGAATACCTTGTTTCGTCTCGCTCCTTACTTTTGGACTCCACTCGTTTCTTACTATCGAACTTCACTCGTTCCTTCAAGGTTAACATTCTTATAAGGACGAGTTCTATTTCTCATACAAAAACAAAATCTAAACTCGATTACTCGGATTTCTACTTGACTCGGGTTTTTCTAACTTTTCTCGACTCGACTAATCAAACTCCTCGACTCTTCAAGGACTATACCAATAGACTTTCCTTAGACTCGTACATCTATACTCAACAAACTTGGTTTATCAAACAAATTTGAACTTATTCAAATAATCAAAATCGAGAAATCACTATTCATTCCATAAACTCAACATTTCTCAATTTCACACATCAAACGACTTCAGAAAATTATGAGATTAAATCTCGATCACTTTAAACATGATTCATTCAAATTCAAGTTGTCACATCACAAATCAAGTACTCACAGATATGTCACAGCCCCAAATCCTGAGGGACGGCAGAAGCCGGGGTGCGACTGGGATTGGATTAAAGAAACGGGGAAGAAAGGGGCTGACTGAATAAACATACGTAAAAGACATCATTAATTCTATCAACAAGACTTCATTACCAAAAGATAGAGTTAATCACGATGGATTACTCGACGAAGTTCTCAAAAGGAAAACTAAGTTATAATTACAGAACTTAGTCTACAGTGATTAAACATAAACAACAAGGTTTAGAGTTATGCAGCGGAATAGTGAACTAAGTACATAAGTCTTCTCTAACTCTATTCGACCTCAACTCAACCATCCACCGCTGCCGTCGCTTCAACCTGCACATTTAGAAAACATATGCAGGGCTAAGTACGAAAGTACTTAGTGGACACATTGCTGAAAACGTATTCATAGATATAGATAAACAGGCATCTCATTTCATAGCGCATCGAGGTTTTTATTTAAAGGAGCCCGTGCCTATTAAACATTTGCATTTTTATTCATAAAGTAGCTCGCGAGCATTTTTAATGTATGTTACGTTCAAATCTTGACCAAATCCTCATTCACCGTGGCTGGTTACCCCTCAACAGGATACCACATACACCACAGGTTACAAAGTGCACTAACTCTGGAAATCGCTTAATAGCTAACTCAGAGCCGATCGATAGTTAACATCCTAGCGGTTAACTAATAAATCTGGAAAATACGAATGTTAACTCAGATAGGTACAAGAGAACTCACATAAAATATTTAAACAGTTTATGCCATGATTATCTGTGACAGCCCCAAATCCCAAGGGACGGCAGAAGCCGGGGTGCGACTGGGGTTGGATTAGAGAAGCGGGGAAGAAGGGGGCTAATTGACTAAACATACATGAAAACATCGATAAACCATGAACAAGACTTGAATATAAATAAGAAAGAGTTAATCCCTAAGGATTTCTCGACAAAAGTACAATAAAGAAGCTAAGTTCATATTTACAGACTTAGACTTCAGAGTATTGTTCAAAAAGTACATCTCAAAAAGAAATACAGAGTTTAGCAGCGGAAGGGTTCTAACTAAGCATCCTATCCTTTAACTCAACATCAACCGTCGCCGCTCACCGTCGTTTCAACATGCACATTTAGAAAACAATGCAGGGCTAAGTACAAACGTACTTAGTGGGCACGATGCCGAAATCATAATAAAAAATATAGATAAATATGGCATTTCATAAGCGTAGCACATCGGAGTTTTATTGAAAGAATCCGTGTCTACTAAACATTTTCTGACTTTTTCTCATAAATCACTCGCGCGAGCATTTTCTGACTAATGTTACGTTCAATCTTGACCAATTCTAATTCACCGTGGCTGGTACCCCTCAACAGGATATCACATACACCACAGGTTACAAAGTGCACTAACTCTAGAAAGCACTTAGCAGCTAACTCAGAGCCGATCGTTAGTTAATCTAGTTAGATTAACTCTAAATCTGGAAAACACGAATGTTGACTCAGATAGGGTACAAGAGAACTCACATAAAATATAAAAACAGTTCATGCCATAATATCACTTTGAAAACACAGATATCAAAGCAATAAAGAAAGATTTTCCGAGCATTGCTCGTTTTATTTGTATATAAAAAGCCCACCTTGATTTACAGAAATTAAAGCAAAAGCTTCCAACTTTGGATCTTCTGTCCTTTCTCTACAGTTGGCTTCCTCCTTCATCGTAAAATAAACATACTTAAAAAAAAAAACGGGTCGTAAAAGATAATCGATAAAAGAGAATCGAAGTAAGTTTTAGTTGTTTCATTCTTTTAGGCATTTGCACGCTTACTAGATTCGTTTTACTTAGACGGGAAACGAGACTCGTACCAATCTCGTTTAGAATTTGGAAGATCTCATACTCGACTCTCGGGTCAGTAGAGAGATATTCGTTAGATAAAACGGCTTAAACGATCGAAAGAAAATAAGTTGTGAACTAAACAACTTAGAAAACAAGAAACTGAATTTTACTGCACAGTCCAGTAACTCTGGAGGCTGTCCAGAACAGAGCATTTGGAAACAGGGGATGAGTTCCTATACCATTAGAAAGCTTGGATGTCTAGTTTGCGCTCCAATTTACGGATCACAAATCCGATAAACGAGCTGGAAGGTATTACAGTTTCCGGCGAGGGTCGCAAAACTGCCGTGAAAACCCTAATTGCTTGATAGGTTCGACGTATAACGTCTTAGGTTCGTTCTAAGCTCTCGTATTCAATTTTTTAGAAACTGGACTCTCAAGGCAGTCATCACGTACTTCCGTATGTGACGAACTCATTCTCAAAACTCGCTCAAAAGCACGACGTTCTAACCGTCGGATTCCAACTAACAAGTACTAAACCAACAAAAATTCAAAACGCGTTCTAGTTCTTGACTATAACTATAGCCCATATTATATTAACTCGAAAGCTTATGATGCCAACTAGAAAGTTGTTCTAAATTCCATCACAAACAATAATATCAAATTAGAATTCCCATCCGACTTCTCGATAATTAGCTACGACTAAAGGTTCCTCTCTTACGCATTTTTCAAAGGTTGTCGGATTCTATTCAAATTTTACGACGTTAAACTACATCTAACGTGAATCACTTTCATGCATGCAAACATATCATAACATCATTATAACTCAACTTATAAGGTGATTTTTATCTCTTATGTTTCATTAAACATTTTTTTTTAGAAAATTCTCAATTAAATTCTATAATCAACTAACATGATTTGCAACCTAATTTAACCAACAATTCATCAATTAGAGCAAAGCTCCCTAAACACCTAATTTTATCCTCATTTTCGGTTTGGCTCACTATTAGGTGTAGTAATTTTCTTCTCCAATTAAATCCATTAATCCATTTTTAATCATACTACAGCATATATTAACTAATTATTAATACTATTACATCATCAATTAAAATCTCCCAACTCAAACCCTAGCTAATTTTCGGATGTCATTAGAATCATAGGGCTTTTAATTTCTCATGGTTTAATTCACCAATTAACTCAATCCCAAGTATAATTAACCAAACAAATAATGAATCTAATTACCCTACCAACTTCCCCTAAAATTCGGTCATCACCTAGCTCTTAGGGTTGTTGAATTTCTTCAACAATTAACCATAGAATTCATCTTCTATCCATCTAATTGTATAGATTAAACAATAAAATAACTACTACAATAATACTATAAAAATCGTCTCACATGAAAATTAAAAGAAAGGAATTCTAGTTGGATAGAATTAAAGAGGAGATCATTACCTTGAATATTAGTAAAAGGGAGTTTAGATGATTCAATGGTTGGATGATGATCTAAGATGGAATCCTTGTTTGAAACCTTGAAGCTTTCAACAATGGGTAAAGAACAAAATTTGAGAAAGAATGAGAGGGGGAGGGGCGGCAATGACTTGGAGATGATGAAGAAATATGACCAAATTAATAGAATAGTAGCTTTAGGTGGAAAGTTCAAATAGGTGTCACTTAACTAGATAATAACAACATTCATGTTCCCACTAAAAAGGAGAATGTCGGCTGCATGTAGCTTTTAGGAGGGTTACGGGTTTTTCCGGCGCGATCAGACGTTACGGAAATCGAACGACGAAAAACGTTGCTCGGTACAAAATCGTCGCGATTCGATTTGACCTAAAAAATTCTAACGTATGAACTTAATTGGAAAATAAATTTACAAAAAAATTATTTTGACAAAAGCTCGGGACGACACAGTCCGAGTTTCGTCCGGAAAAAACATAAAACAAACTTTCTCGGACGTGTTCATATTGCGATTTCGTGAAAGTAAATATCAGACGGTTTTCCGTTCTGAGTTTACGAACTAAAAACTTTTCGTACGCGCTAACCCTAATACAGTAGTCATCATAGCTGACTTCTGTAATTTATTTTCAGTAACGGATTCGACCGTTAGCCTTAGAATTCAAAATTGTAAACTTAGGCGTGCAAAGCCATTATGTAATTAACTTTAAAATTTTAAAAAACGTAAGGAATTTACGGGGCATTACATCCTACCCCCCTTACGAAAAATTTCGTCCCGAAATTTGCATACCTTCTGCAAAAAGATGAGGATACCGCTCCTTCATCTTCTCCTCGAGTTCCCACGTGGCTTCTTCTTGCCCGTGATGGTTCCATAGCACTTTAACTATTGGTATCGATTTGGTTCTTAATTCTTGAACTTTTCTATCCAAGATCGATATCGGCTTTTCTTCATAGCTTAGGTCAGATTCAAGAACTACGTCTTGCTGACTAATGACTTGCTTAGGATCATAAACATATTTTCTTAACTGAGAAACGTGAAAAACGTTACGAACACTTCCTAGACTTGGCGGTAAGGCCAATCTATATGCGACTGATCCTATTCTTTCGAGGATTTCATAAGGTCCTATAAACCTGGGTCTTAGCTTACCCTTTACTCCGAACCTAAGGATTCCTTTGGTCGGGGATATTTTAAGAAAAACTTTATCTCTGATTTCAAACTCAAGATTGGTTCGACGATCGTCGGCATACGACTTCTGTCGGCTCTGGGCCTCTTTCATTCTATCTCGAATCTGTCGAACTATCTCAATCATCTCATTGATTGCATCTGGGCCTAGGTTCTTTCTCTCACCTACGTCGTCCCAATAAAGCGGTGATCTACACTTTTTTCCCATACAAGCCTCAAACGGCGCCATTCCTATCGTGGCCTGATAGCTGTTGTTGTAGGCGAATTCGACTAAGTGTAGAATTTCTTCCCAATTCGCGCCTCGATCCAAAACCACTGTTCTTAACATATCGACCAAAATCTGAATCGTTCTCTCTGACTGCCCATCTGTCTGTGGGTGAAAAGCTGTACTGAAAATTAAGCTCTGTTCCCAACTCTTTCTGCATCGTAATCCAAAATCTCGAGGTAAACTTAGCATCTCTGTCTGATATTATGACCTACGGTATTCCATGCAGACGTACAATCTCTCTGACATACAACTGAGCTAGTCTCTCTGATCCATATGTAGTCTTAATCGGTAAGAAGTGAGCTGACTTTGTAAGTGTATCTATTATCACCCAAATCGCTGTGTTTCCTCTTCTTGATTTAGGCAAGCCTGTGACAAAGTCCATAGCTATGCTTTCCCATTTCCAATCTGGGACATCCAACGGTTGTAGCAATCCATACAGTCGTCGGTGTAAAGCCTTAACTTGTTGACATGCTAGGCATCTTTCTATAAACGAGGCAACGTCTCATTTTATTCCGTTCCACCAAAAGTTTCTTCGCAAATCCTGGTACATTTTCGTACTTCCTGGATGTGCTGTGTAAGGCGTATCGTGAGCCTCACTCAAGATTTCGTTCTTCAATTAGCTGTCGTTGTCGGGAATACAAATCCTGCCTTCATAAAGTATTGCATTGTCTGGAGCCTCAGAATATCCTTCTGGCTTATCTGTCCTTATCCTTATTGTAACTTTTCCATTGACTCGTCTTTTCTCTGAGCACTAATGATCCTTTCTCTCAAATCTGGTGTAGCTTCTAATGCTGCTATTTGACTTGTTATCGTTGTTGGCGTGTCAAGCACTCTGATATCCATCTTCTCGAATTCTCGTACTAAGGTTTCTTCTTCTACGAAAAGACATCCTAACTTCTTTGGAGCCTTGCGACTCAATGCATCTGCTACCACATTAGCCTTTCCTGGATGGTAGTTAATTCCACAGTCATAATCTTTGACTAATTCGAGCCATCGTCTTTGTCTCATGTTCAGTTCTTTTTGCTCGAAAAAGTATTTCAGGCTCTTGTGATCAGTGAATATCTCAACTCTTACACCATAGAGATGGTGTCTCCAAATCTTTAGCGCATGCGCTACGGCTGCAAGTTGTAAATCGTGGGTTAGGTACTCAACTTCGTGAGGTCGAAGTTGTCGTGAAGCATAAGCTATTACTCGTACGTCTTGCATCAAGACACAACCTAATCCATTTTTTGATGCGTCAGTATAAACCACATATTCTTTATTTGTGTCTGGAAGTGCTAGTACTGGCGCTGTAGTTAACTTTTCCTTAAGAGTTTGGAAACTCTTCTCGCACTCATCCGTCCACTAAAACTTGGTAGCCTTCCTGAGTAGCTGCGTCATCGGGCGAGCGATCGTAGAGAATCCTTCGATAAACCTTCTGTAATAACCAGCTAATCCCAAGAAACTTCTGATCTCATTCTGACTTGTTGGTGTCTTCCAGTTGTGTACTGCTTTTACTTTGGCTGGATCCACCTTGATTCCTTCTGTCGATACTATGTGTCCAAGGAACATTACTTCCTTCAGCCAAAATTCGCATTTACTGAATTTGGCATAGAGTTTCTCAGCTCTTAGTGTTTCCAACACTATCCGTAGATGTTCCTCGTGCTCCGTCTCATTCTTAGAGTAAATGAGGATGTCATCGATGAATACTAAAACAAATTCATCCAAGTGGGGGTGGAAAACTCGGTTCATAAGGTCCATGAATACGGCTGGAGCGTTGGTTAAACCAAATGGCATTACTAGAAATTCGTAATGGCCATATCGGGTTCTAAAAGTGGTCTTCGGTACATCCTCAGGTTTGATCTTGAGCTGATGATACCCTGACCTCAAATCTATCTTGGAGAAGACTCCTGCACCCTTAAGTTGATCGAACAGATCCTCGATCCTTGGCAAAGGATATTTGTTCTTGAGAGTGATCTTGTTCAGTTCTCGGTAATCGATGCACATTCTCATCGATCCGTCCTTTTTCCTAACAAAAAGTACGGGTGCTCCCCAAGGTGAAATGCTTGGCCTGATAAAACCAAGGTCTAGTAATTCCTGTAACTGGATTTTGAGCTCTTCCAGTTCCTTCGGTGCCATTCTGTAAGGGGCTTTAGACTTAAGAGCTGCTCCTGGTTCTAAATCGATCGTGAAGTCCACATGACGATCCGGTGGCAATTCCGGTAGCACTTCCGGAAAAACATCTTCATATTCGTTCACGACTTTTACGTCCTGAATGGTCTTCTCGGCTCCTGGTTCTCCAACTAGGTACACAAGATAGGCTGTAGTACCTTTCTTCTTCATGATTTTCGTGGCCTGAAGGGCTGATATGATTGGTACGCTTCTACCCATTGAAATTCCATGGAATTCGGTCGGTTCTTTACCCGGCGGCTGAAAAGAAATTTTTCTCTCGTTGCAGAGAATCGTGGCGTAATTCTCTGACAACCAATCCATTCCTAGGATTATATCTACGTCCCACATTATCATAACATTTAGGTTGTTCGCTATAACCTTATGAGTTCCGATTTCTAGTTCTAGGTTAGAGCATACATGCGTGGAAGTAGTGATCTCTCCTGAAGGTGTGGCTACTCTCATAGATTGTGCAGCTCTTATAGGTCTGATGCCTAAGTTATCGGCACACGAGCCAGCAATGAAAGAATGTGATGCGCCCGTATCAAACAGTATCTTAATGGGGATGTTGTGGAGTTTTCCCATACCTGCTAGATTGCCTTTTCCTTTGCGCTGACCGCTTTGTTTGATAGCGCATGCCCTCGCATTCTGTTGCTGCTGTGCATGCTGCTGAAACTGTTGCTGGTTCATAGGCGGCTGCTGCGGCTGTGCTTGGATGGCTCGGAGAGGTACTGCTTGAAGCGGTTTAGGGCAGTCCTTTTTCATGTGCCCCTTCTGTCCACAGTTGAAACAGTTGGGGGTACCTATTTGGCAGACTCCAGGATGGGCTCGATTGCACTTCGGGCAGACAGGGATGGTAACCCTCCCTGGGTTATTCGCTCCCTGGTTTAAAATTCCTCTATTGCCTTTGTGGCTGGTTCAGCTGATTATTGCCCTTCCACGGCGAGTTCTGCATGTTCCCTTGAACGAACAACCCCGATTGGTTATTTCTCTGCCATGGCCTCTTGCCATTGTTGTTGTTGTTGGCAGGCTGCTGATAACCTCTTTTCTGTCCTCCCTGATTGTTGTAACCCTGACTGTAGCCTCCGCTACCCTCCTCCGTTCCATTTTCTCTTCCCTTGGTAGTTGCTACTGTTGTTGTTGTAGTAGCCTCGATTCTGACTCTGCGCTGGTGCTGACGCAGTTGGTACAATCTTTTTCTCATCAGGCATGACGGCCTTCATTTCCAGTGCTCTTCCCAGTATGTCTGAATAACCTAGTCCTCCATGACTAGCCAAAGTGATTCCCAATTCATGACGTAAACCTCCCTGAAATTTCTTTGATAACTTCTCCTCAGTGTCGACCAATGTCGGCGCATACCTCATTAATTCGCAGAACTTGACGTCATATTCTGTCACAGTCAGCTTTCCCTGCTTCAGATTATAAAATTCGGCCTCTTTTTGTGCCCTATACGTCTTGGGGACGTACTTATCAAAGAAAATCTCCTTAAACTCTTCCCACGAAAAACGAGCCAGATGCTCAGCAGGTATCACCTTATGTCTTGCTTCCCACCAGTAATCTGCCGAGCCCGTCAGTTGGAATGCGACACACAGCATTCTCTCCTCATCAATACATCTGAGGAGCTTGAAAATTTTCTCGGTCGACCTCACCCATAGCTCAGCATCGCTAGGGCTTCCAGTTCCATTGAACATTGGAGGGTTCCTTTTGAGGAAAAGATCCTCAATATCTCTACGGAGCGGTGGTGGAGGTGGTGATGATGGTAACGGGGGTGGAGATGGGGATGGAGTGATATTCCGCTCATACTCCTGTTCTTGGTTATTTTCTGGCTGATGTCTACCACGTCCTCTCGGCCTTCCAGGTTTTCGACCTCTCCTGTTGTTAACATTTCTCGGCGGCATTTTCTTTAGTCTAGAGAAGAATTGAAAATTCTCATTAATTTCCTTTTGTTAATTACACTTAGCACTTACTAGCTCGTTTTCAACTTAATCAAATTCATGGAACAACATATCAAACATAGCTTCGATATTATTTCATTAATCTTTTAACTTTCGAGTTAAACTTATTTCCTCGTTACACGAGTTCATTTAACATTCTATTTTTTTTTTATTACTTGATTCATAAGAGATTTTACTTGATTAAAACCCTCTTTACGGGTCATATATATATATATATATATATATATATATATATATATATATTCATTCAAAAAGAATATTACTTTTGCCTCCAACAAGGACTTATACAAAAAGGGTTAGACTACTATTAGTCTAAACTAGGCTGACTGCCTACTATTTACCGGGTGCACTAACAAGCTGCACTCCGTATCTACTAGAGTACTAGAACGGAAACGATTCATAAAATTTCGTATCCGCTAGAGTACTTCAAAACTAACTAGTTACTGATCCGACTCTATACAGGACAAAGAGCTACCACTACTACTGATATTTACCCATATCTATAAAGCATTGCCTAACTAAACTGCAGTAGAATCCAAAAACTACCCCGAAGTCTGCAAAATCCTAACAACCCTCCCCTGGGTCCTCCTCAGGGTCCTCCTTCGGGTCCTCCTCCGGATCCTCCTCCGGATCCTCCTCCGGATCCTCCTCCGGGTCCTCCTCCTCGGACTCTGAACCAAAATCCAGCTCGAGTGCCTCGTCCACCCTCAGAGTAGAACCGTCGTCAAGTGTAAGCAGGGTGGGTGAGGGTGCCTTAGAAACAGTCTCCTCCAAGTCGAAGACCAAGTCGTCCTCTCTGACCTCTCTCGCACGCTTCTTCAGGGGAAGAAGGTGCTCGGGAACTGAACCTGAACCCGACTCGAACTCCTCCCTAGAACGGACCCTGGACGGTCCTGGCTCCATCTGCTGTCGGACTACTCCCCACCTCGCGCAGATCTCCTCGAGTGGCGTAAGTGGAGAAGGCAGCTCTAATATAGCGGCGAGCTCCGCGTCGATCTCTCGATGGTCTGGCCCCTCTCTGTACAGTCTCGTCTCCAACGGTCCCCTGATCCTAACACAAACGTCAGGCACAAACGGTGAAGACAACCCTAACAACGCGGCTGTCTCAGCGTCAACCTCTACAAAACTCGGGCCTAGGATCAACTCTTCAATCTGCTGTCCAACCGGTAGTGACTCTAGTATAACTACCGTCTCCTCGTCCTCCTCTGGCTGCTCTAACTCAGCCTCAGACTCCTCCTCCAGTACACCGTCTGGTGGCAACTCTAACAAAGCTAAGTACTCCGGGTCTAAGTCAAGCTCCTCAAGCTCCGTCTCGGCTGGAAAGTGACTCTAGGGGATGTGTGGCTCTAAAGGAAGGGGAAGCATAAACCTGCTCTCAAAGAAACGCCTGTGCACAAACAGGGCGAATCTGGCGTAGTTGCCGATCAGCTCCGTGTCGTCGCCAAAAATCCCCAAGAAGTACCAAGCCGCACGGTGCGCCCATCCGTGCCACTCGTCCGGTAGGTGTACGATCAAATCTAGTATCGCCTGGCTCTCCCTGATCAGGTGCCGCACTGGGTAGTAGGCTAAAGAAAAATTACTAACAATCTGTCCCACATCCTCTTCTCCATAGTCTACCTCGAACTCGTAGTACTCATCCTGCAACATATCAACTATGGTGCGCTCGCACGAGGCCAAAGGCTGGCTCTTCCGAGCCGTGACACGAGTCCTAGCCATCCTACATAAGTTTTAAAGTAACACGGATCAGTAACAGGTAGGGAATAAAAATAACTTATCTTAACGAAAACATAAATTACAAAATCAATATTCCTTATTCAATTGTAACATCAACACTTAAGTCAACCACTTATTAAAACTTCTAGTAATTCAAAGAATTGCACTCGACAACATATATATATATATATATATATATATTTATATACATAAAATTAAAGATTTTATTTTCATTCTCTCATTTCACCATATTAACACTCATTTTAATTCTTCTATTTCTTTTATTTCTTAACTCATTAATTCTTAACGACTTTCACTTATTAAAAACAAAGTATTTTCACTTCGTTCATGTTACTTATTCAAAAGTAACATCCATTTTCAAAAGAATTTGTCGTTTACGACTCTTGATATTCGTACTAATTGTAGTCGTCGCTCAAGACGAAATATGGAATTTAATTCCATAAAAAGAAAATGAAATATAACTTAAGAAATAATTTCCTGGAAAACTAAGTTCCAGTTGTCGTCGCTGGAATCGGGCGATCGATGGAAAAATTTAATCAAGCCTCGCGCTCGACTTCTAATAAACTCTACGATTTTTCTTTATAAAGTTCGATCAAGCAAACCCTATTGAAACACGAAACGAGAAGAAAAAGAAAAATGACGTGTCACGAACTGACGTCATTTACATTACTTACACGTAAGTAATGTTCACTTATTTTATTTGGCTTTGATTTCAATTTATTCAATTTTCGTCGTCTCGTTCATATCTTTCTTAACTCGAAGCCGAAAGCTTCTCAAACGTCTAATCGCTCCTTTTTTTTTAATACGATTTATTAAATCATTTTTATTCATTTTATTTCTTTTTCCTTGCAGGAAATTCTTAGACGACAAGTTCGACTTTGCCGAGTCTTTATTCATGTCACTAAGCGCACGTGACATTCATCAGAGGAAGTCCTTCTCGCATTAGGGGTCTCCCTTCGAAATAATTTCAAAACAACGTTTCTTAAAAACGTCTAAGTTCTCAAAGAACCGGAAAGTTCTTAGGTTCCACGTCTACGTTCTCATTGAACAGGGAAAATTCCCTAAAATCTGACTATATTCTCGTATCCGCATAATAAATTTTTTTTTATAAAAAGGGAAATCATTGCGCAAATAATTTCACATAAGATAGTACTTGTACTATCGCATAATCACGTAGAGTATAAAAATTATACTTCTGTAAAATTCTCATTTTTAAAACACAACTCATTCTCGTCTTCAAATTTTTATTGAATACTTGCTCATAAATTCCTTATTTAAAAGAAATCTCATTATAAAATTCTTTCATTTTTCCTCGTTGAGTCGACGTAGCGGGCGGTTGAGTTGACTTCTACGTTCTCAATCTTAGCATCATAGTCTAACTCTTATCTCATACTTGGAAAGACGACTCTGATCCAGAGTATACACAAATACCATGTCTCATGACTTGAAAGAAGACTCGATATAGAGTACAAACGAATACTCTATATTATTTCTCGGAGAAAGACTTGTATACCAATACCACTTTATGATATTACTTAAAGGAATGACTCGTACTTGAAAGAATGACTCACACTAACTTATACTAGAAGATTGACTCAGAAGCAAAGCAGAAAACGAACATTGCTCTGATACCACTCTGTCACAGCCCCAAATCCCAAGGGACGGCAGAAGCCGGGGTGCGACTGGGGTTGGATTAGAGAAGCGGGAAAGAAGGTGGCTAATTGACTAAACATACATGAAAACATCGATAAACCATGAACAAGACTTGAATATAAATAAGAAAGAGTTAATCCCTAAGGATTTCTCGACAAAAGTACAATAAAGAAGCTAAGTTCATATTTACAGACTTAGACTTCAGAGTATTGTTCAAAAAGTACATCTCAAAAAGAAATACAGAGTTTGGCAGCGGAAGGGTTCTAACTAAGCATCCTATCCTTTAACTCAACATCAACCGTCGCCGCTCACCGTCGCTTCAACCTGCACATTTAGAAAACAATGCAGGGCTAAGTACAAACGTACTTAGTGGGCACAATGCCGAAATCATAATCATAAATATAGATAAATATGGCATTTCATAAGCGTAGCACATCGGAGTTTTATTGAAAGAATCCGTGTCTACTAAACATTTTCTGACTTTTTCTCATAAATCACTCGCGCGAGCATTTTCTGACTCATGTTACGTTCAATCTTGACCAATTCTAATTCACCGTGGCTGGTACCCCTCAACAGGATATCACATACACCACAGGTTACAAAGTGCACTAACTCTGGAAAGCACTTAGCAGCTAACTCAGAGCCGATCGTTAGTTAATCTAGTTAGATTAACTCTAAATCTGGAAAACACGAATGTTGACTCAGATAGGTACAAGAGAACTCACATAAAATATAAAACAGTTCATGCCATAATATCACTTTGAAAACACAGATATCAAAGCAATAAAGAAAGATTTTCCGAGAATTGCTCGTTTTATTTGTATATAAAAGCCCACCTTGATTTACAGAACTTAAAGCAAAAGCTTCCAACTTTGGATCTTCCGTCCTTTCTCTACAGTTGGCTTCCTCCTTCATCGTAAAATAAACATACTTAAAAAAAAACGAGTCGTAAAAGATAATCGATAAAAGAGAATCGAAGTAAGTTTTAGTTGTTTCATTCTTTAGGCATTTGCACGCTTACTAGATTCGTTTTACTTAAACGGGAAACGAGACTCGTACCAATCTTGTTTAGAACTCGGAAGATCTCATACTCGACTCTCGGGTCAGTAGAGAGATATTCGTTAGATAAAACGGCTTAAACGATCGAAAGAAAATAAGTTGTGAACTAAACAACTTAGAAAACAAGAAACTGAATTTTTACTGCGCAGTCCAGTAACTCTGGAGGCTGTCCAGAACAGAGCATTTGGAAACAGGGTATGAGCCCTGTACCATTAGAAAGATTGGGATGTCTAGTTCCCGCTCCAATTTACGGATCACAAATCCGATAAACGAGCTGGAAGTTATTACAGTTTCCGGCGAGGGTCGCAAAACTGCCGTGAAAACCCTAATTGCTTGATAGGTTCGACGTATAACGTCTTAGGTTCGTTCTAAGCTCTCGTATTCAATTTTTTTAGAAACTGGACTCTCAAGGAAGTCATCACGTACTTCCGTACGTGACGAACTCCTTCTCAAAACTCGCTCAAAAGCACGACGTTCTAACCGTCGGATTCCAACTAACAATTACTAAACCAACAAAAATTCAAAACGCGTTCTAGTTCTCGACTATAACTATAGCCCATATTATATTAACTCGAAAGCTTATGATGTCAACTAGAAAGTTGTTCTAAATTCCATCACAAACAATAATATCAAATTAGAATTCTCATCCGACTTCTCGATTATTAGCTACGACTAAAGGTTCGTCTCTTACGCGTTTTTCAAAGGTTGTCGGATTCTATTCAAATTTTACGACGTTAAACTACGTCTAACGTGAATCACTTTCATGCATACAAACATATCATAACATCATTATAACTCAACTTATAAGGTGATTTTTATCTCTTATGTTTCATTAAACATTTTTTTTTTAGAAAATTCTCAATTAAATTCTATAATCAACTAACATGATTTGCAACCTAATTTAACCAAAAATTCATCAATTAGAGCAAAGCTCACTAAACACCTAATTTTATCCTCATTTTCGGTTTTGGCTCACTATTAGGTGTAGTGATTTTCTTCTCCAATTAAATCCATTAATCCATTTTTAATCATACTACATCATATATTAACCAATTATTAATACTATTACCTCATCAATTAAAATCCCCCAACTCAAACCCTAGCTAATTTTCGGATGTCATTAGAATCATAGAGCTTTTAATTTCTCATGGTTTAATTCACCAATTAACTCAATCCCAAGTATAATTAACCAAACAAATAATGAATCCAATTACCCTACCAACTTCCCCTAAAATTCGGTCATCACCTAGCTCTTAGGGTTGTTGAATTTCTTCAACAATTAACCATAGAATTCATCTTCTATCCATCTAATTGTATAGATTAAACAATAAAATAACTACTACAACAATACTATAAAAATCGTCTCACATGAAAATTAAAAGAAAGGAATTCTAGTTGGATAGAATTAAAGAGGAGATCATTACCTTGAATATTAGTAAAAGGAGTTAGATGATTCAATGGTTGGATGATGATCTAAGATAGAATCCTTGTTTGAAACCTTGAAGCTTTCAACAATGGTGAAGAACAAAATTTGAGAAAGAATGAGAGGGGAGGGGCGGCAATGACTTGGAGATGATGAAGAAATATGACCAAATTAATAGAATAGTAGCTTGAGGTGGAAAGTTCAAATAGGTGTCACTTAAATAGATAATAACAACATGCATGTTCCCCACTAAAAAGGAGAATGTCGGCTACATGTAGCTTTTAGGAGGGTTACGGGTTTTTCCGGCGCGATCCGACGTTACGGAAATCGAACGACGAAAAACGTTGCTCGGTACAAAATCGTCGCGATTCGATTTGACCTAAAAATTCTAACGTATGAACTTAATTGGAAAATAAATTTACAAAAAAATTATTTTGACAAAAGCTCGGGACGACATAGTCCGAGTTTCGTCCGGAAAAATATAAAAACGAACTTTCTCGGGCGTGTTCATATTGCGATTTCGTGAAAGTAAAAATCAGACGGTTTTCCGTTCTGAGTTTACGAACTAAAAACTTTTCGTACGCGCTAACCCTAATACAGTAGTCATCTAGCTGACTTCTGTAATTTATTTTCAGTAACGGATTCGACCGTTAGCCTTAGAATTCAAAATTGTAAACTTAGGCATGCAAAGCCATTATTTAATTAACTTTAAAATTTTAAGAACGTAAGGAATTTACGGGGCATTACATTATCACTTTGAAAACACGTTTATCAAAGCTATAAAGAATTACTTTCAAGTTGTGGAAAAACCCACATTTTATTTGTTATAGAATAAAAGCCCACCTTATAAGTTACAGAACTATTAAACGAGTTTTCTGTCCTCGATCCTCCGTCTTATCCCGAGTGCTGACTTCCTCCTTCATCATAAATAATCATAACTTCGATAAGTCATCGAGTCGATAAAAGAAAACGGAAATTGAAATCGAATTCGAATTAGTTCTCATATGTTCTTAAGCTTTTAGGCTTTTGCACGCTACTCTAGATTCTTTTAATTAAATGGGAACGAGAATCGAACATTTCTTATTTAGAACTCTTACTTGATGCTGAGGTCAGTAAATTATGATAGTCGATACTTGGAACGACTTAAAAGATCGAATGAAATTAAGTTGAGAAGAAATCAACTTAAGAAATTAAGTTTTGAAACTTCACTGCACAAGGCAGAGTTTCTGAGGACTGCCCAGAACAGAGTACCCTGAAACAGGGGAGGTGCTCTATACCGAATGAAAGCCAAGGAAGTCTAGTTTACTCTCAAATTTACGGATCTCAATTCCGATAAAGGAGCTAAGAGATATGGCAGTTTCCGGAAAGGGTCGCAAAACTGCCGAAGTTAACCCTAAGTTTTGATAAAAATCGACGTGTGGCTTCCTAGGTTCGTTTTATGTTCTCGTACCTAAATTCTCACGAAATTATACAACAGGGCAGTCAACACGTATTTCCATACGTGATGAACTCCATTTTTTTTTCCCGTCTATGAATACGGCGATCAAAACCTCGTCGTCGAATCTAACCAATTACTAAACCAATTCAAGTTCCTAAATCAAATTCCAACTTCTCGATTTAAATTACAACCTATCATTCCAATACTCGGATTAACACGTCGTCAACTACAAACTTGATCACTTAACGATAAGATTCATTAGTATCCAATTATTTTCTTGGTTCGACTTTTCTATCGATACTTAGGCTCGTTGTTTCGTTTCTTACCAAAATTTCTACGTTATTAGAATCCGATTAAATTCTACAACATTATTCAACAACTATCAAGACTCATTAGTATGTGATCCATATCCTTAACTCGTTAATCAAACTTGGTTTATTTCCAATTCTTCGTCTCTTATGTTTTACATAATATTTTTAGAATATTTCTAATTAATTCATATAATCGTCTAACAACAACTAGAACATTAATCCATTATCATTTTCTTAATAGAATTAAGCTACATCAAATCCCTAACACCCTTAAATTTTCGGTATTAGTAAAAGATTAGGGAAAGTGATTTTATTCATTATTTTCATCCATTAATCCATCAACAAACCTACCACAACTTATATTATCCATTGGTTAATCCTACAACATCATTAATTTAGAAAACCAAGATTCAAACCCTAAGCCCTAAATCGGTCTTCACTTCAAATCTTAGGGGAAATGATTTCTTTTTGTTTCTATCATCAATTAAACACTATCTAAGCTCAATTGTTCAATTAATTTTAGGATTAGAACATCCTAACATAATGCCCTAATTTTCGGTCCACTAGTATTTTAGGGTTCTTGAATTTCTTTTCAAATTTTAACCATAGAATCACTCCCTTATACATCTAAATGGATATTAGAACTTAAAACAATTACTATACCATCATCATCAAAAATCGGTCCTAGAAGGAAATTAAAGAATGGAAATTCCAATTGGATAGAATAGTAGAGGAGAAGATTACCTTGATGATTAATGAAGATAGAATTGAAATTGATGGTTGGATGATGAACTTGTGAAGAATCCTTAAGCAAAAGCTTCAAGTCTTCAATGGAGGAAAAAGAAATTAGAGAGAGAGTTGCTTGTGTGTGTGTAGCCGTGAGTTGAGAGTGGGAGAGAAAGGATGACTTAGTTTAGTTTTTGTGATATTTTAGCTTAGTAATAGGTGTCCATTATTTAATTAATAAGAACTTTAGAACAAGTGAGTCATAAAGTATATATTGTATTAAAATGAAATATCCTAAGGTGGTGTCTTTGGTGATGTCGGCCATAATAGGATTTTTATCCCTTTTATCGCGTTTTCCGGCTCATTACGACGTTATAGAAATCGAGAATTGAAAATACGTATTCGGCACGTTTTCGTCAAAATTCGATTTGACCAATAAATCCGATATATTTAATATACTCGAAAAGTATATTTTAAACTAAAAAATTAAATAAAATTAAATAAAATTTTGAGACATCACAGTCAAAAATTCATCCGGAAAAATCATAAAAACGAACTTTCTCAGGCGAACTTGTATGGAAATTTCATGAATGTAAAAATCAGACGGTTTCCCGATCTGAGTTATCGAACTAAAAAGTTATCGTACGCGATAACCCTAATACAATAGTCATTTAACTGACTTCCGTAATTTATTTTCGGAAACGGATTTCACCGTTAGTCTTAGAATTAAATTTTGTGAACTTAGGCGTGCAAAGCCGTAATTATTATTAACTTTGAATTCTTAACGCGGTAGAAATTTTCCGGGGTATTACATCCTACCCCCCTTACGAAAAATTTCATCCCGAAATTTGCATATCTCCTTGAAACCGTTCGGGGTACTTCTTCCTCAAATTCCCTCCAAATTCCCACGTGGCTTCTCTTTGCTCGTGAAGATCTTATATCACTTTTACTAGTCGAATCGACTTGCTTACTTAAATTTTTGCGCTGTTCGACCCAAAATCGATTATGGTTTTCTTCATAACTTAAGTCAGATTCAAGAACTTCGTCTTGCGGACTAATTATAAGCTTAGGATTATAGACATATTTTTCTTAATTGCAAAATGTGGAAACATGTTAGGGACACTTCCTAGATTTGGCGGTAAGGCCAATCTATAAGTAACAGTCCTATTTTCTCGAGAATCTTATAAGGTCCTGAGAACCTTGGTATTAGTTTTCCCTTACGTTGAATCTAACGATTTCTTTTGAAGGCATAATCCTAAGGAAAACTTATCTCCAATTTCAAACTTAAAAAAAATCTCACAACGGTCATTGGCGTATGCTTTCTGTCGGCCTTGAGCTTCCTTCATTCTCACTCTGATCTGCCGAACGTTCTCGATCATTTCATTAACTGCATTTGATCCTAAATTCTTTCTTTCCCTTAACTTACGATAATAGCGCAGTTATTTGAAGCTTCTTCTTAGACAAGACCTCGTACGGCGCAAAAATTTATCGAAGCTCGATAACTATGGTTGTATGCGAATTTTATTTGATATAAATTTTTTTTTCCAACTTGCGCTTGGATCTAATACTACCGTTCTTAGCATGTCAACGGTATCTGAATCGTTTCTCTCGGATTATCATTCCATTGGAGGGCGAAAAAAAACTATACTGAAGTTAAGCTCGGTACTTAACTCCTTCTGTATCGTGATCCAAGATCGCGAAGTAAGTTTGGCATTTTTATCTGATATTATCGATTTTGGTATTTCGTGTCGATGTACAATCTCACGGACGTTCGACTGCGCTGACTTCCCTGACTCGTAGGTAAACTTAATCGGTAGAAAGTGAGCTGATTCTGTGAGTCCATCAATTACTACCTAAACGGCAGTGTTTCCTTTTCTGGACTTAGGCAAGCCTGTCACAAAATCCCTAGCTCTACCTTTCCCATTTCCATTCTGGGACATCCAATGGCTGCGACAATCCATACTTAATGTTAAACCATTTCACAAAACGAGGCAATGTTTCATTTTAGTCCATTTCACCAGAGATCTCTTCTTAAATCTTAATATATTTTCGTATTCTCCGGGTGCGCTGCATATGGAATATCGGGAGTTTTACTGATGATATCGTATTACGTTGTTTCATAATAATCCTCTGGTACCTCTGTTCCTATCCTCAGTCGTAGCTCTTTGATCATCTCGTTCTTCCTCTGTCTCTCATCACTCTTCTTCATAATTTGGTGTTGTTACCAGTGCCGCTGTTCGACCTGTGATCGTTGCTGACGTATCGAGCACTTCTATATCCATCATCTCGAATTCTCGCACAAGCGTTTCTTCTCCGATGAAGAGATACCTAAACTTAGTTGGAGTCTTGCGACTCAGCGTGTTTGCTATTACGCTTAGCTTTTCCTAGATGGTAATTGATACCACAATCTTAAGTCTCATGTAATTCGTGCCATCTTCTTTGTCTTATGTTACTTCCTTCTGCTCGAATAAGTACTTCAACTCCATATGATATGTGAAAATCTTAACCCTTATACCATAACAATGATGTCTCCGAATCTTCAGTGCGTGTTCAACGGCTGTAAGTTCTAGGTCATAGGTTGGATACTCAATTTTTGTGGGGTTTAAAATTGTCGTGAGACGGAGGCTATCACCTTTCCATCTTACATCCAAAATACATCCCAATCCATTCTTCGATGCGCCAATATATACAATGCATTCCTTGTTTGTTTTCTGAAAGGAAAAAATTGGTGCGATAATCCATTTTCTTATGCGTCTATAAAAATTATCTCGCACTCGTCGGTCCATTCAGAAGTATTTTCCTTCCGAAGTAGTTACGTCGTAGTTCTAGGACTCGTGAAAATTAAATTCTTCGTGTTCTTTCTCATTCTTGGAGTGAATGAGAATGTCGTTGATGAATACTCTGTCAAATTTATCTAATATACGGGTGAAATAACCCTATTCATGAGATCAATGAATATCGCAGGGCGTTGGTCAAATCAAATGGCATTACTAGGAATTCGTAATAGCCATATCGAGTTCTAAAAACTATCTTAGGTACGTCCTCGAGTTCGATTCCTAGCTGATGATACCCTGATCTCAAATCTATATTCGAAAAGACTCCTGCACCCTTAAGCTGCTTCCGGCTCTAAGTCAATCGAGAAATCTACGTGACGATCTGGTGGCAAATCCTGGCAAAACTTCTGGGAAAACATCGTCATATGCATTCACTATCTTCACGTCCTGAACGGTCTTCTTAGATCCTGGTTCTCCGTCTAGGTACACAAGGTAGGTTGTGGTACCCTTCTTTCTTTTCAACTTCGTGGCTTGTAGCGCTGATATTGTTGGTACTTTTCTACCCATCGAAAACCCGTGAAAAGTCGGTCGGCTCTCTACCCGGCGGTTAAAAAAAGATTTTTCTCTCGTTGCAGAGAATCGTGGCATAATTCTCTGACAACCAGTCCATCCTAGGATTAAATCCATGTCGAACATTTATCACGTTCCAATTGTTTGCTATGACCTTATAAAGATCCTAAATAAATTTTACGTTCGAGCAAAACTAAGGGAAATAATTCTCTGAGATTATCGTCACTCCCTAAAACGTAGTTGTTCTTATTTCACGATTAGCGCGTCCTAACTCTACTCCTAAATGTTAACAGATACTAATAACAACCGAATATAAGGCTCTAAAAGAAGTAAAAATTATGACGGGGAAATTCTTAAGAAATTCGTCCAATACCTATCACGCTTCCCTTGTCCTCACTTCGCTTCTCCTGCCAAACCACGCATGCCCATTCATTTTGTTGTGGTGTCAGTTGTTGCTGTGATTGGGTTTGGATGGTCCCTAAGGGTTGGGGTTGAGTATACTGGTTTGGTTCCACCGTTGGAAACAACATTGGGCATTTCCTCTTCTTATGCCCCGTTGTCCACATTGAAAACAATTTCCCGTGCCTGCTAGACAAACACCGTAATGTTCCTTATTACAGTTGGGACACGTAGGAACATCCTGCTTCTGGTCCACTGCTTGCTGCTGTCCTAGGCAATCCCTCTTAAAGTACCCCTCCTGTCCACAGTTGAAGCAAACACCTAGGTTCGCTAGACAAACATCGTAGTGTACACGATTGCACATAGGACATGCTGGGATAGCATTCTTTCTTTGGTTAAGCCGATCATACTGATTGGTTTCAACTGTTGGTAACAGTTTTGGGCAATTTCTTTTCACATGTCTCTTCTGCCCACAGCTACAGCATCCGTTAATGTTTACTGGACATTTTCCAAAGTGCATCCAGTTGCACCTAAGACAAGTAGGTACCATGATTTCTCCTTGGTTGTTCCCTCCTTGATTATAGTGATGCTGATAGCAGTCAGTGCTGCTTTCTCCTTCCCACTTCGTTTTTCCTTTACAGTCGTTATTGTTATTGGAAAGGTCTTGGGTTAAAATCTGGGTCGGTATTGGTGGGAACGCTGGAATCCTTCTCTGATCTGGTATCACTACCTCTATCTCATGAATTCGTTCCAATAATTCTGTATAGCTTAGTCCCTCTTGGCTAGCTAATGCTATCTCCAGTTTACGTTTGAGTTCTCCTTGAAATTCCTTGCCATTTCTTCTTCAGCAGCCATCTGATCAAATACATACCTACCGTAAAACGCTCATTTAAAGTTATTCCAGGTAATTTGAGTCGTTTGCCCCATCGGCATAGCTTCGTGTCTAGCCTTCCACCAGTAGTTAGCCGGTCCGGCTAGTTGAAACGCAACACACGCAAGGCGTTCCTCATCCGTACATCCTAGAAGCTCAAATATCCCTTCGATTGATCGTACCCAAAACTCAGCGTCGTTCGGGTTACTAGATCCCTTAAAAACCGGCGGATTTCTTCTGAAGAATAAATCCTCAATTTTACGTTGTTGTGGGGGTGGCGGAAGAAATTGGTCTTCTTGATGATTACGTTCTCCTATGCTTTCTCGCTGTCCTTGACCTCCATTGTACCCTCTAGGATTACCAAATCCTCCTTGATTGTTACTTACTTTCGGCGGCATTTTGGTTCTATAAGAAACGAGAATTCTCATTAGCGCTTGCGCTTAAGTCTTTTATTTACCTACTAGACCCCTTTCCAAACTTAACAAGTTCACGTAGAAGAGAAATCAATAATGATTTTGATATTAACCTTTGTAAACTTTCAACTTTCGGAGTTAAATCAAACTCTCGTTACGCGAGTTTTTTCAACGCTCTGGTTTTCATTAAACGATTTGGAGGGATTTTTTTTTGTGATAAAAAACCCTTGACCACCTTGTAGTGTCTCCACCGGCCCCACCTACACACTTTGCTTTGCAAAGAGGGTTTTGATCTCCAATGCATAGGATCCAGCTCATTTCATGTACGAGGTTAGTCCTCCAAGAAACACAAAAAATACTAGAAATTAAAAGAAACATAAATTCAAAGCAGTAATGGTCATACCAGTGACCTTATTCTGGGTTGCCTCCCAGTCAGCGCTCTTGTTTATTGTCTTGAGCTCGACGCAATCTTTTCCTTTATGCAAAACAAGGATGTATGAGAAAACATTTCTCCATCTTTGATATGCCTGGATCATAGATCTTCTTGCCCAACTCCATTTACAATGTAGCACTACTGTATGCCTTGATTCTGCATTCATCTTGCTTACCAAGCTTAATTTTCCTTTCAACTCGAGTGCTTAATCGAGATGGAGAAACCTCATTTCCATGACTTTTCTGGTATTGTACTTGCCCAAAACCTAGTTCCATACTTGCTTTTGTAAGCTCTTCTAGCTTTATAGCTTCTTTGTCCGTAAGCCCTTCTAGATATCCCATCCTTGGTATGCCCTATGCAGTTGTATATATTTTGATGAAACTTATAAATAAATGGTTCGAACATGTTCGCATGAGGTTCAGATCCATGATCTCCAATGCCTTTTTTAAGCTCATAGATATCAAAGCTAATAGTATCTCCTTTACACTCACAACTTAAGGTTTCTTTGTCCACATATATTTTGATTCGAGCCGTTTTCATGAAAGACCGACCCAATATCACCCTAGAACCTTTTTGAATTTCATATCCCATATCCAACACATAGAATTCAACTGGGAATATGAGTTCATCTACCTTCACAAAAACATTTTCCAATACCCCTTTGGGGTAGGCATTCGACTAATCTGCCAACTATATGTTCACTCCCATTAGCTTGAGGGGACTGCGGTTATGCTTTATATAGATCGATAGTGACATCACATTGATTGCAGATCCTAGATCTAACATAGCACGCTCTATTCTTTTACCACCAACAACGCATGGAATAAAGAACATACCCGGATCTTTGCACTTTTCTGGTACCCTTCTCAGTATGATCGCTGCTGCGTTCTCTCCCATCACCAATCTTTCATATTCTTGCAGTTTGGCATACCGAGGTGGTTTTCATTCCATATGATGCGGATTTTCATACTTCTTGCATTCAGTAAGTGGACCCATACCTTTATCTTCTTTCTCCAATATGCCTATGGAATTCAGTTTAGCATGGAGTTGAATATCTGCGGTGCTTGGCCTTACCAGTGTACTATGAGCAGTATGCCCGATACTGACAACTTCATTTGGCTCCGACTTATTTTCCTCACTACAAGAAAAAAGGTCATAGACCACACCTTATAGACCACGTGATTTTTAGGCGAGTGGTGTATAATAATATAGACCATGGGTGACGTCTTAGACTGTCACACCCCGACTCTCGAGATGCGACTTACAAACAACAATACAACCTAATCAACTAACATTCAACTCAAATACGGGGAACATGCTCGGGGAAATCATCAATAAAACGCAACAGTAATCGAATAAAGCTTTCAAGGCATAATGAAGCAATAACCGAGCATTTCAAAATCACATTCCAACAAAGATACGATAAGTTTTTCAAGTCAACGAAATTAAGAGTTCAACAAGTATTCAAGGCCATCGAGCACACTGCTCGGAATCAAAAACTAAGTATTAGAGTATATAATAAACAGACATCTTTTCAAAGGGTTGCAGCGGAAACTTGCATCAAAACCCAACACTCGCACGTATGAAGACGTACGAATGCCAGTCCGACATTCGATTCGACTCAACTAAAAACACCACACCACCAAACGTCCATGCCATCACCATCCAGTCAACCTGCACGTTTAGAAATACACGCAGGGCTGAGTACTTTGTACTCAGTGAACATATGCCAAAACATTTGGATAAAGATGCTTTTAAAAGCTATATCAATTGAACTTGCCTTGCCGAAACATCACAAGTACTTATGCAACTTAAAACAGTTTTACTTGTGCATGTTAAAACATTTTCTTTTAAATAGACTGCGCAGTCAAACATAACATGTATCAACAGTATGCATCATCTGTCACAATTAATCTCACTATGCCAAGAAGTAGGCCTCCTTCTCGAACACTGTGACCGGCCTAACCGAAGCAAGGCTCACAGTCACCTTAACATTCAACATACCACACGTGGGTTTCCCGCATTTTACAGGATAATAACATCTCATATAAACAGATGATAACACATACCAAACTCAATAAAAACGGCAAGTCAATCGCATTTAAAATCATATAATAATATTCAATAGCATAATAACTTTCATCGATAGTTTTGGTTCAGAAAAGCCCATCTGACTTCTGAAGATTCTAGCTAGGCGGTTTAAGGGCTATTCGTCCTTGCTTATCGTTCCGTCCGGCTTGATCCTTCATAGATCGACATCGATAAAGAGAAATAAGATATGTAAAGACGGGTAAAAAGGCGTTGGACTCGACTGAAGGACTTCTACTTGAGTCGACTCTCTCTACGCTTTATCTTTTCTAAAAGATCTCGCATTTTCGTCTTTAAACCATTAACTCTACTCGATGGTTGGTTAATGTTACTAACCAACGTCTTAGCACTTCACGCTTTAATTATGCAACGTCATCTATCTACATTCCATTACTCGAGCTTTCTTTTAAAAACTAAATTAATTCTCGATTTAACAAATCAATAGCTCAATCATTTTGCATACAAATAACTTAGAAATTCTTCACGTCACAATAAATATCATGCACTCAAACATTTATTCAATTACATAACAAATTCAAATAAATCAAACACATTTCAAGACACATTAACATTTATTCAATCATACTCTAGAACTTAATTCGATTATGCACTTCTTTTCATAAAAACTCAAACGATATAATTCATTTCTTCTCGGCTTATAAACAACGTTTTTCCCAATTTTGTTATCTTACGAAATATTTTATAAACTTTTACTTAATTAATAAAAATTCTCTTTAATTTATATTAATTTCTTATGAAATTGGAATTTCCTTTCCATTTCTAACTCGATTCTCATTTCTTAACTCAATTATTATTATTTTAATTATTATCTTGCCAACTTCTTCTCCGGTTATTTTTAATCTACACGGTTTGAAAACAACTTATTTAATTAACTTATATTAATTTCTTTCAAAGCCATTACTCGTATTTTATTTCATTATCCTTTTTGATTAAACTATACGAGTATTTAACTTAACTCGTCTAACATCTTTTCTTCGACTCGATTAAAACTTCTCTTTATTTCTTTATTATTTTATTCTCTTTCCTTTTTAACTCGATTGTCTCGATTCTTGTTTATTTACTTAATAAATTCCTTTTCTTCTTTGTTCTTAACTTAAGACCAATTCTTATTTAACAATTTCCTTTATTCTTCGATTAATTTTTTTATAAAAACTAGTTTCTCTTATTAATTTTAATTACAAAATTTCTTTTTGATTTAGTTTATTAAAAATCTAAATCTTCAAATTTTATTATAAGAACATTTATTAGCTATATTTTTCTATACATTTCTCAATTTTTAACACTTTTAAAGCTTTTATAACTTTAATCTTTTCTCACAAAAATTTCTATTTTCATCAATGGATCAAATTAACATTCTAACACACATTAACATCAAAACCATCAAATCTTTTAAATTATCACAAATTCTTTTCTTTAATAATTTTACATGCAATTTGTTTTTCTTATACTTGACAACCTACAAGATTAAATCAACATATCATATAACAATTTCATGATCAAAACATCAACTAGATCATCAACAAAATCAACAAAATAACTTCTTCTTTCTTCTCAAAAACACACGGCATTCCTCAAATTTTTAGGGCAATCGGTTTTTCAATTTTTCATGCATATATACTCATTCATAACATGATAAAAATCATAAATCAAGCATAAAAATAACAATAACTCAAGAAATCCACATTTTCTTATTTTTTTTCTCCTATTTTCGGTATTAGCTAAATTTTTAGGGTTTTAATTTCTTTTTCTTCTCTTAATTCATCGATTAAATCCTAGTGTTCGATTATCCTATCGATTTCTTCTCATTTAATTCTCACATCGATAACCTAAATTTGCCTAAATATAAAATAAATACCATGCACGCATGCTTTCTTTCTCTTAGAGCTTAGAGACATACATATATACAATTAATCAAATGGATTATCATACTTTGAAAATTAAAATTGAATTTCTTCTCCTTGGCTTCTTGGGATCAAATTTAAGGGAAAATAGGGCTTCAAACTGTAGCTTGGATGTAAGGAAGGGCTCCTCTTGAATCCTCAAAGAAAATACAACACAAAATTAATCATCCACTTCTTTTAGGGCTTAAGAGCCAAACATGAAGAAAAATGGGGATGATTATGGGATTTTAACTCAAGAACTTGATGAATTTTTACCTTTTTCTTGAAGGTATAGATGAACTAGATGGAGAATGATGATCTTCACTTCATCTCCATGGATTTTGAGCTTGAATACTAAGCTTGCATGGAAGAAATTCAAATGTATGTTTGTGGTGTGTGTGTTGCCGAGAGAGAGAGAGTAGAGAGAGATGGAGAGTTTTTCTTTCTTTTGGTGTTAGATGGTAGATGAATGAAATGAAATTCCTTCTCTTGCACATAGAGAGAGATATCGAGAGAGAGAGAGATGGGTGCATGCATTTGCTTTCTTATTTTTCCAACACATGGAATAAACATAATGATGTTTATATTGGAACTTGTGTGATTAGGAGATTGATGTGATAGTATTTACATGCAATCTTTTGCTAAGATTGTGACAAGACATCATAATGAGCTCTATGTAGTAGGTTGGAGAGAGATTAGGGAGAGAGATAGTGTGAGGTGGCGGTGAGAGGGAGAGAGAGAGCGACACTTGTCTTCGCCGTTTCGTTTATGGGTATTAATTACCCGGTCGTAAAGGTTTTCCGGATAAAACGATCCGTATTAATTCATTTATGCTATAAACAGGTCTAATCTCTCCTCGTCTCATTTCCGACACTAAAACATCTCAAACCTAATTCATATTTTAATTAAAAGATTAACGATTCGGATCGTCTAATTCTTTTAGATCTCAATTAAGAAATTAGTCGGCTTATTAATCCCTTATTAATCCTTTAGAGATTAAATTCTCGTAACTCTTCTCAAATTATCTCGGATAAGTTTCTTTCTTATATAAATGACCTTAGAAGAAATTCTAGGTTCAAAGATCTTAATTCAACTCTATTCTAAGTTCTTCAGCGCATAGAAATTTCTCGGTGATCAACATTATTCTTTTTCAATCAAAAATCTTCGGGGTTCTTCTGAAAATTAAACTCGTACTCATTCTCATACATACAAGCTCAATATATGCATCACATCATCACTTCAAGAAATAGAACAGATAATTTCACACAGAAACACATAAGGCTTTCCAGTCGTTTCACTCATTTCTATTTATTTAGAAGAGAAAATTTTATTCCTCAAATCTTGTCATTTAAACTTACTTGGTTAATTTAAAACTCTCTCTAAAGGTATAGAAATTCGGGGTATTACATAGACGTGGTCTAATAGCATGAACATAGACCACAGGATTTAAAACGTATGGTCTATAACTGCCTAATAAAAGAAAATAGACCACGACTGCTCTTCGCGCGGTCTTTAAAATAATAGACCACAGTAAATTTGTGTGGTCTAATACCGCCTGCTTATAGACGACGTGGGTTTTAAAACCCGTGGTCTATAACCTATTTTTTTTTCTTTTTTTTGGGGTAAAATCCTAAATCCCTAATTTCAAAATTTCAACAGACAAATCACCTCTCTCCATTCTTCCACCGTCACTTGCCCGCCTCTCTCCCTTCTTCTTCGCGATGTCACTTGCCCGCCTCTGGTGAAATCTTCCACCAGCCGCTATTGACAACTCGGCCACCGTGCCCCATCAATCTTCTCCAACTCGACCGCCGCCCGCCGTCCTCTTTCCGTACCCCAATTTTTGCCCAACCTCATCAGTTCGCAGCCCCGAGCCCTGCGACAACAGTGTCACTTCTCAATCGCCGCCGCCGCTGCACAATCATCACCCAACACACCTCTTTGTTAAGGTAATCTCTTTCTGTCCTTCCTGCTTCTCTATTGTAAATTTTTCTTCCCTCTTTCCTCCTTCTCTGCCCATTCTCGTCACTTCCCTCTTTTTGTTTGATAGACACTGCTGCTACCTGTGACCGCCGTCTCCACCGCTGAAAGCTACTGCTCGGAACCGTCGCCGCCATGCTGCCGGACCCTCTGACTTGGCATTCAGCTTAGGTACTACCTCTGGTTTTATATCTTTTATCCGTTGTAGCCTTTTTTGTTCAATTTGTTTATCTTGCCATTAGAGTTTTGAATGAATAGTTGTGTGTGGGTGTTGTTGAATGTAATGGGAATGTGAAAGCTTGTGCATTTTATCTATGATCGTTAAAGAGAAAACAGATTTATTAGAATAGGTTGAAGGTTCATGCCTGGAATTGCTGTTAAAAAATCGCCATAGACAAAAAAGAAAGTATCCGTAACTCTGTATAATAACTTTTATATGAGTAGTTTTATGACCAAGTTTAGTTGATGGAAGTCCCACCTTAAATGTGCAATTTTTTTTTGTTGAATTTGGGAGGGGAGATCGAATTTGTATCTTTTTATCTCACTTTACAAAGGGAAGAAATACTAATCTTTAGCTTATTTTGTCCGTAGGTTTTCATATTGAATTCCAATATAATATCTTAATGGCAATTTGCATATGTGACTTCTCATATACGATAGTCAATTTAATTCTAAGCCTTGTATTTATAATTTGTTTAGGCAAGATATATATAACAATAAGATGTTTTTCTTAGGGATTGCGAAGAAAGACATTTTCGTAAATATTCTAATTCCCTCAAGAGTAGGATCAAAATTCAGTTTAAATCACAACCGAATTTGCTGTAGAATGAAGCTGGATTCATCATGCATTAGCACTTGTATTTACATTTGTTTGAGTATAGAAAGTTTGAAATAAAATAATTCAGTAAAAAAATCAGAATGGATAAACCAAATTCTTGTTGTGATTCTTAGCTTTATTCGTTTAGGTTTAGTGCCTTAACTCATTTGTGACTTTCTCAATAGTTTGTTATGTCTCTCTTGTCCAGGACACTCTTACTTACACCCCTCGCCTGGTCTTCATGGGTCCTCAAGGTAGATATATCATTTCAATTTTTTAACCGAAGCTCGTTCGTTATCTTGTGGTCCATTAAGTCACTCGTCTTCTGACTGATGCTAAATTACTTTATCTTGGATCGTGTTTTTTGCTGCAAATAATGACTTCTCTGTTGTTGAAATTGTATAAGAGATAGTACTACCTAATTCACCTCTATCAATCTGCATTTTTTTCGTCACCAGTCTGAAAATTCGAATGTGCCCTGTAAAAAGAATATGATACAGGAGTATCCCACGAAACATATTTAAAACTTATACTTGTTAATTTTCTCTTTCCAATGTATTTGATACATTCATATGAATGCATTTCTTGGGGTTATTGGGGTAAAACTTCAAAATGCTTTTTGTAGTGAAAACATATCAGTGTCATAATTTTGTTTGTTAGATGTGTTTGTTTGCAACCAAGTTTTGCCATGTGTACGCGTGTGGTTTGTTTCTGGACTGTATAGTCCTTTGTCTCCAAATTTTATATTGGGCTTTACCAACTATCGTGTTAGCTCATCACTTCTCAAAGCATGCAATTATTTTTATTATTTTGATGTGTCCATAATCCCCATCAATTACTGATATTAGGCTATGTTACTAACTTCTTCTTAATTAATATCTGAAGAAAAATTCTCCCTTGCTGCTGCTGCTGCTGCAACATCTTCTTTCTCTTTGCATTATTCTACCATGCGCCATCATTTTATTTTATATTTTATACATCATCTCACTCTTATTAATCATTATTTGCTGCATTACTATTAATTTTTTTAATATTTGCTACCTAAACTTTGCTGCATCATTATTTTGTATATTATAATATTTTTTTTAATATTTGTTGTTATAATTTTCAATCATGTTATAATATAGTCACAAGAATTGATAAAAGTTGGATGTCCAAAAGTAGATTATCGAAAGAGTACGAAGGAGTTGAAGCTTTTTTTAATTTTGCCATTTCAAATAGGAAGAATCCCAATTCTATGTCATGTCCTTATGTAAAGTGTTGTAATCTACGGGATCATGACATTCAAACCATAAGAGCGCATCTAACTTATAATAGAATTGATCAACTGTATTTTGTTTAGATTTCGCATGGGGAGAGATATACATCTCAAACTACTAATAAAAATGAAGGGAGCACCACAAATAGTGATTTTTATTCACATGATCAGCCAATGGATATGGTTCATGCCGCATATATTGACAATCCAGATCATTTGCATAAAGTGCTCGAGGAAGCTGAGATGCCATTATATCCTAAATGTGGTAACTTCACGAAGTTATCTGCTATTGTTAAATTGTATAACTTGAAGACAAAATATGGGTGAAGCGATACCTCTTTTACTAAGCTACTTTTGATGATAAAAGATATGCTTCTGAAAGATAATGTACTTCTAATTTCTTTATATGATACAAGAAAGAGCTTATCTGTGTTGGGGTTGGGGTATGAGAAGATTCATGCATGCTCGAATGATTGCATTTTGTATCGAAATAAGCATGGAAATTCGATGAATTGCCCTACTTGTGGAGGGTTGTCATATCCCGAATTCTAGTGTGTAGAAACGACTAGAATCCATTGGACAGTGAAAGATGGAACAACTGAATAACCACGACTCACAAGGGAACATACTCATATACAAGGGAATCTTCATGGAAAGCAATAGCAATTAATCAACTTGCTTTAGATTAATTATTTCAAAACTCAATGAAACAAGTTTGTTGGTTAAGAGTCGAGAGGATATCAAAAGAAAGTGTCGAGCATGGATCTCATATTTAGATATCAGAGTTAAAAGAATTTAAAATACGAATAAATATCGGTGTTGCAACGGAATATTACATCAAATCCCAAAGTTATATGTATGAAGACATATAACCCAAGCTTAAACAAATCTTGACTTGAAACAACGAACGCCACCAAGCACACCGCACCATCATCATCTGAGCTAACCTGCACGTTTTAGAAATAACATGCAGAGCTAAGTACTTCGTACTCAGTGAACACATACCAAAATAAATTGAAAGCTTGCTCGATAGAGCAATATAATTGAACTTGTCAATCTTGCTGCATCACAATTGTTAGAGTTATAAAACAGTTAACTTGTGCATGCAAGAAAAATAATTTCACTTTTGAAAATGTGTGCACACAATTATATATCTCAAGTATGTACCAATTCTACAATCAAATATGAGTGTCGAGAAGTAGGTCTCCTTCTCAAATACCGTAACCAGCTCACCCAAAGGAAAGCTCACGTTCACTAATATGTGTACACAGAAATCCCGTCCACACAGGACCGAGTTCGTCTTCTTCAAGTAGGTGGTAACATACATCAAAGCTCAAAAATTGGCAAGTCAATTAATTTAAAACTCACAAAATATGATAATATGTCACTGCCCAAATCAAATAAGGTGTCGAGCATGGAACTCATCAAATGATTATCAGAGTTGGAAGAATTTAAAACACGAATAAATATTGGCGTTGCAGCGGAATGTTACATCAAATCCCAAAGTTATATGTATGAAGACATATAACCTAAGCTTAAACAAATCTTGACTCAAAACAACGAACGCCACCAAGCACACAACACCATCATCATCCGAGCTAACCTGCATGTTTTAGAAATAACATGCAGGGCTGAGTACTTCGTACTTAGTGAACACATGCCAAAAATAAATTGAAAGCTTGCTCGATAGAGCTATATAATTGAACTTGCCTTTCTTGCTGCATCACAAGTGTTAGAGTTATAAAACAGTTAACTTGTGCATGCAAGAAAATCGTTTTACTTTTGTAAATGTGTGCACGAAATTATATATTTTAAGTATGTACCAGTTCTACAATCAAATATGAGTGTCGAGAAGTAGGCCTCCTTCTCAAACACTATGATCGGCTTACCATAAGGAAAGCACACGATCACTAACACGTGTACACAGAAATCCCGTCTCACACAGGACCGAATTCGTCTTCCTCAAGTAGATGGTAGCATACATCAAAGCTCAAAAATTGGCAAGTCAATTAATTTAAAACTCACATAATATGATAATAGTAGTCACATTCATCGATTTGTTCGGAATACCTTGTTTCGTCTCGCTCCTTACTTTTGGACTCCACTCGTTTCTTACTATCGAACTTCACTCGTTCCCTCAAGGTTAACATTCTTATAAGGACGAGTTCTATTTCTCATACAAAAACAAAATCTAAACTCGATTACTCGGATTTCTACTTAACTCGGGTTTTTCTAACTTTTCTCGACTCGACTAATCAAACTCCTCAACTCTTCAAGGACTATACCAATAGACTTTCCTTAGACTCGTACATCTATACTCAACAAACTTGGTTTATCAAACAAATTGGAACTTATTCAAATAATCAAAATCGAGAAATCACTATTCATTCCATAAACTCAAAATTTCTCAATTTCACACATCAAACGACTTCAGAAAATTATGAGATTAAATCTCGATCACTTTAAACATGATTCATTCAAATTCAAGTTGTCACATCACAAATCAAGTACTCACAGATATGTCACAGCCCCAAATCCTGAGGGACGGCAGAAGTCGGGGTGCGACTGGGATTGGATTAAAGAAGCGGGGAATAAAGGGGCTGACTGAATAAACATACGTAAAAGACATCATAAATTCTATCAACAAGACTTCATTACCAAAAGATAGAGTTAATCACGATGGATTACTCGACGAAGTTCTCAAAAGGAAAACTAAGTTATAATTACAGAACTTAGTCTACAGTGATTAAACATAAACAACAAGGTTTAGAGTTATGCAGCGGAATAGTGAACTAAGTACATAAGTCTTCTCTAACTCTATTCGACCTCAACTCAACCATCCACCGCTGCCGTCGCTTCAACCTGCACATTTAGAAAACATATGCAGGGCTAAGTACGAAAGTACTTAGTGGACACATTGCCTAAAACGTATTCATAGATATTGATAAACAGGCATCTTATTTCATAGCGCATCGGGGTTTTTATTTAAAGGAGCCCGTGCCTATTAAACATTTGCATTTTTATTCATAAAGTAGCTCGCGAGCATTTTTAATGTATGTTACGTTCAAATCTTGACCAAATCCTCATTCACCGTGGCTGGTTACCCCTCAACAGGATACCACATACACCACAGGTTACAAAGTGCACTAACTCTGGAAAGCGCTTAATAGCTAACTCAAAGCCGATCGATAGTTAACATCCTAGCGGTTAACTAATAAATCTGGAAAACACGAATGTTAACTCAGATAGGTACAAGAGAACTCACATAAAATATTTAAACAGTTTATGCCATGATTATCACTTTGAAAACACGTTTATCAAAGCGATAAAGAATTACTTTCGAGTTGTGGAAAAACCCACATTTTATTTGTTATAGAATAAAAGCCCACCTTATAAGTTACAGAACTATTAAACGAGTTTTCTGTCGTCGATCCTTCATCTTATCCCGAGTGCTGACTTCCTTCTTCATCGTAAATAATCATAACTTCGATAAGTCATCGAGTCGATAAAAGAAAACGGAAATTGAAATCGAATTTGAATTAGTTCTCATATGTTCTTAAGCTTTTAGACTTTTGCACGCTACTCTAGATTCTTTTAATTAAACGGGAACGAGAATAAAACATTTCTCATTTAGAACTCTTACTTGACGCTAAGGTCAGTAAATTATGATAGTCGATACTTGGAACGACTTAAAAGATCGAATGAAATTAAGTTGAGAAGAAATCAACTTAAGAAATTAAGTTTTGAAACTTCACTGCACAAGGCTGAGCTTCTGAGGACTGCCCAGAACAGAGTACCCTGAAACAGGGGAGGTGCTCTGTACCGAATGAAAGCCAAGGAAGTCTAGTTTACTCTTCAATTTACGGATCTCAATTCCGATAAACAAGCTAAGAGATATGGCAGTTTCCAGAAAGGGTCGCAAAACTGCCGAAGTTAACCCTAAGTTTTGATAAAAATCGACGTGTGGCTTCCTAGGTTCGTTTTATGTTCTCGTACCTAAATTCTCACGAAATTATACAACAGGGAAGTCAACACATATTTCCATACGTGATGAACTCCATTTTTTTCCCGTCTATGAATACGGCGATCAAAACCTCGTCGTCGAATCTAACCAATTACTAAACCAATTCAAGTTCCTAAATCAAATTCCAACTTCTCGATTTAAATTACAACCTATCATTCCAATACTCGGATTAACACGTCGTCAACTACAAACTTGATCACTTAACGATAAGATTCATTAATATCCAATTATTTTCTTCGTTCGACTTTTCTATCGATACTTAGGCTCGTTGTTTCGTTTCTTACCAAAATTTCTACGTTATTAGAATCCGATTAAATTCTACAACATTATTCAACAACTATCAAGACTCATTAGTATGTGATCTATATCCTTAACTCGTTAACCAATCTTGGTTTATTTCCAATTCTTCGTCTCTTATGTTTTACATAAAATAAAAACCTAAACTACTAAAAACTAAGAGGGCAAAATCATTGGGCAGAGTTAGATCCTGACTTGGTCGGGTCAATCTTCAAGGCACTCATGATCTCGGCAAGGGCTTGCTTGTTCTCCAGTCCAAGTTGCTCCAGTCTGGCATTGCTTTCCTCCAGCTTGGTCAAGCGCTCCATCATCCCTGCTACATCTTAGGTAGGCAACACCGGAGTACTGGGCACTCCACCTCCAACTGACTGAGGAGGAGAGTCAGCAACTTGGGCAGGCTCGTCTGGTGGAATCACAAACACCAATGTTCCTTCATCATGCCTTCCACATACGCCCATGACAGTCAAGCAAGCGAGGTCCAGGCACTCCTCTTACATTGGTTGTAGCTACGTAGTGGCTTCGTCAAAACCGTGCATCCCTATGGCATAGCGAGTCACCAGGTGGGCAAGGGAAAACCTCTGATTGCGAGAGTTTACGATATCATTGAAATGGTGCATAACATAAGCCCCAAAGTTGAGCCTCTACTTGTGCACCATGCTTGACAGTATAAAGATCTATTGGCGAGTGACTGAGTTGCTGCTATCCTTCTTCCCGAAAAAGTTGTACGCAAGGATTCAGTGACACACCCTCAAGGCATCATCCTTCATCATATGCCCCTTTGCCGTGCTAGCCTTGAAGAAAGGATAATCACTGAACTCCGCCCATTTCCTTGCCCATTCATCAGCATCCAGTTGAGGAATGTACCTCAAGGCTCCCTTGTACTCTTCGCCCTATATCGTGCGAAAATCCTCAATGCCCAACGCGTGGTTCAAATTATTCATCGACAACTCCTCGCTTGCCCCAATAAACTTAAATTGCATGCACTTCGTGTTGTGGTTCCCTACCGTAGGACTCCTCGCTTGCAAACACTGATAAAATTCATACACCAACTTCAGATACACCCTCTCTTGCCACTTCAAAAACTTCTCCCAACCAATCGCTGCAAAATACATATGCACTTCTTCCCAAACCCCCGACTCCTCCAATGAACTCCGATCAACCAATCTTGGGAGAATGATTCCCCTTCTTGGCATCTTCCCTATTCCACGATTAGAGGCTCTGCCCGACACTGAGATACGCCACTTGGGTGGTGCAGAAACCACCTCTTTGCCCTTGGAAACAGACCCTGCTCCTTTGGCGCTTTTGGTTGGGGGTTCCTCCAATTCTTTCTTAACTTGTTCATCCTCCGTAGCCTCTGAATCATGTTGCTCCACCAAAATCAGATCTCCTTCTCTATCCCCAACGGGTACATTTTCCTCTTGCTCCAGTTCCTTGCCAAACGAACCGCCTGCCTCAGATGCAACTATTTCTTCCTCATTGAGTGACGGAGCAGACATGTCCGTAAGTAGTCGCGCGACATCCTCTTCCATGTGAGAAGATCCAAACATAGGTGATGTTTTAGTGGAAAGTTTCCGAGTTGCTTTGGTAGGGGTAGAAGTGTTAGAAATAAGTTTGGGTGACTTAGGATTTTTGGACGTCTTTTTATCTAAGGCTTTGCTGCTGCGTGTGTTCTTCATTGGGAGAGTGGTGAGGGGGTTTTCTTTCTGCAAAAGTAGAGAGGGAGAGGGAATCAAAGGTTCTAGTTTAAATTTAGAAGATGAATGAAAATTGTGATAGAGAGGGATGTAGTAGTAGGCTAGAAAGTAGGGTATAGGAGTGTGACTTGGCAGTTACAGCAAGTGCCAGTGGATGTGATGTGTTGACGTCATTCATGTTTTCCTGCTTCGCTTGCCTCGCATTCACCTAGCTCAGCCTCCCCTAGACCAACACGAATTCTTCGCTTGCCTATTCTCTCGGTGTACCTGCCCTACACACATAGACACAAAACGCACTTCCAAAACAAAAACTACTATCCTTTAATTAGAAAATAAAAACTAACATAAAATTACGAAAAGACAATACGAAAAAAGGAAAAACTAAAATAAAACTTACTAGGTTGCCTCCTAGCCAGAGCCCCAGTTTACGTCGTGCGCACGACATAGTCCTACTTGCCCCTAGACGGGCATCATCACGTGGACTTCCTCCTTGTCCACACCCTCATCCTTCTTGTCTCCATAGAAAAGCTTTATTCTCTGACTATTGAGCCTAAAATACTTGAAAGACTTTGGGCAGTAGATCTCCACAGACCCATTAGGAAATTGGGTCACCACTTCATATGGTCCAACCCACTTCAACTTAAGCTTGCCCTGCATAAACTTGAACCTTGACTGATATAGCAGAACTGCTTGCCCAGGCTCAAATTTCTTTGTCTTGATCAACTGGTCATGACCCTTCTTCATCCTTGTCTTAAGCCTCTATTCGAATCTCCTCTAACTCTTGCAACTGCAACTTCATTTCCTTGTCAATATCACTCCAATCATAATTAAACTTTTTTACTGCCCAATATGATTTATGCTCTAACTCCACAGGCAAGTGACATGGCTTCCCAAAAACTAACCGGTACGGTGACATGCCCAAAGGTGTCTTGAAAGCTGTATGATAAGCCCAAAGTGCATCGTCCAAGTGCAAACTCCATTCTTTTCCATTTTGCCCAACTGCCTTCCTCAATATGGTCTTGATTAATCCTATTTGTCAGCTCTGCTTGCCCATTAGCTTGCGGATGGTAGGCAGTGGTAACTCGATGATGAACTCCATATTTCTTGAACAACTTGTCAATGGTAGCATTGCAGAAATACGACCTCCACATTCCCTGTTATGGCAATGCTTCAAAATACTCTTAGTCTCCAAGTCGGGCACGCACCTCCTTAATCCTTGGTCAGCACACTTCTTCTATAAGTAGGGATCATCCCAAACATACTTTTAGCTCTCCTTGAGAATTTACTGCCTTTGGTAGTATGAAAGATTGTTTTGAACCTCTCGCGTACTCTTGAAATTGGCAATGTCAGCCTACCAAGGCTCTCCATGAAATTGGGCTTCAGTCATATATAGATGCTTGTCAGGGAAAGTCTCCGTAATGGGCATGGAATCTTCTTCTCTGACTATCCTACTCAAGTGATCCGCCACCAAATTCTGAGCTCCACTTTTATCTTTAATCTCCACATCGAACTCTTGCAAAAGCAAAATCCAACAAATAAGCTTTGGCTTTGACTCCTTTTTCATGAGGTATCTCAGCGCTGCATGGTCAGTGTAAACAAATGTCTTGCCCCCGAGTAGATAAGATCTGAACTTTTCAAAGGCAAACACAACCGCCAAAAGCTATTTCTCCGTGGTGGTATAATTGATTTGTGCTGCATTAAGAGTTTTTGAGGCATAACATATAACATGGCTTTCCTTACCCCTCCTTTGACCAAGCACTGCTCCCATGGCATACCCACTTGCATCACACATTAACTCAAATGGCATACCCCAATCAGGGGGTTGTATTACAGGTGTTGTGACCAAGCATTCCTTCAACACGTCAAACTCCTTTTGACAATCTGCATTGAATTCCCACTCTACTTTATTTTGGAGCATTCTCATCATTGGTTGGGCAATCTTAGCAAAATCCTTCACAAACCTCCTGTAGAATCCAGCATGTCCCAAGAATTTTCTTAATTGCTTGACGTTGGTTGGATAGAGCAACTTGGAGATGACATCAATCTTCGCCTTGTCAACCTGTATCCTTTTTGTGAAATCATGTGCCCAAGCACGATGCCTTCTCATACTATGAAGTGACACTTCTCATAGTTCAACACCAAGCTCTTTTCCATGCATCTGCTCAAAACCAAATCCAAATGCCCAAGACAAACCTCAACTGATTTTCCATAGGCGGTAAAATCGCCTATGAACACCTCGATGCAATTCTCCAATAAATCTAAAAATATGCTTATCATGCACCGTTGAAACGTGCCCGGGGCTTTGCATAGACCAAAAGGCATGCGACGATATGCAAACGTCCCGAATGGGCAAGTAAACGTTGTCTTGTTCTGGTCTTCTTGGGCAACTCATATCTGCATGTATCCAGAGTATCCATCCAAGAAGCAAAAGTACTTGTTCCCTGCCAACCTTTCCAACATCTCGTCAATGAACGGTAAAGAAAAGTTATCCTTCCTCGTTGCCTTGTTAAGCTTCCTATAGTCAATACACATCCACCATCCCGTCTGGAGTCTTGTAGGCACAAGCTCATTCTTCTCATTCTTGACCACTTGTATCCTCGACTTCTTGGACACCATGTGTACCGGACTTACCCACTTACTATCTGGAACTGAGTAGATAATGCCCAAGTCCAACAGCTTGAGTAACTCCTTCATAACAACTTTCTTCATGGCTGGGTTTAACTTCCTTTGAGGATCTCTAGTTGGTTTAGCATCATCTTCCATCAAGATATGGTGAGTGCAAAGAGATGGACTAATGCCTTTGATGTCAGCAAAGGTCCAACCAATTGCATCTTCTTCTTTTTTGCTAAACTCTGAACTTATAATCACTGGAAATGTATCATATGTACTTCAAATGAGCAGGAAGAGATTTAAGTTCCAACTTAGGTACGCGAACAAGTAAAGGCACCAATCTGTTTTTATCTCTGATCTTGGGCAAGGCATATGGGGACAGTCGAGGTCCATCCACTTTCTCTGCTCCTAAGTACTCCAAAGCTTGATTAACCCGGAAAGAATTATCTGAGCTCTCTTCAACTCCTCCTTGAATGACTGCAACCAATGGATCTTGACTTCCAAGAAGAAGGACTGTCTCTTCTATTGCTTGATCAACGTGGTCAATGTACTTGACCATCTCCGTATCTTGGGGGTGCTCCATCGCCTTATATAAATTGAAAGTAACTGACTCCCCATCAAATTCACATGTTAGTTGCCCTGAGTTGCAATCAATTCTAGTCTTGGCAGTCTTCATGAATGGCCTTCCTAATAGCATGACCGATGCTTTAGCTCTTGTCTTGCCCATGTCAAGGACATAAAAATCAGCTGGGAAAATTAAGTCCTGCACCTTGACTAGCACATCTTCCAGTATGCCCTCAGGATACACATTAGACTTATCCGCCAATTGGATAACAACCCTTGTAGGCTTGTGTGGTCCCATAATATCTTCATCGTACATAGACAATGGCATCACATTGATTGACGCACCTACGTTAAGCATGGCACGTTCAATCTTCATATCTCCAATTACACAGGGAATGGTAAACATCCCTGGATCTTTACACTTCTTGGGCAAGTCTTGCTTCAGGACTGCTGAAACACTCTCTCCTAAAAGAACCTTAGACTCGTCCACGCTTTTCACCTTCTTTGAGCAAAGCTCCTTCAGAAATCTTGCACACTTAGGCATGTTACGTAGTGCTACGAGGAGGGGCAAGTTGATCTCCACTTTTTGAAAGATCTTGAACATCTCAGACGACTCTTCATCCTTTTTATTTCTTCTCAACCTCATAGGAAAAGGAGCACAAACCACAGGGTTAGGTTTGACATAAACAAATTTTGGAATTTCTTCCTAGCCATCCTTCTCCTCATCTACTTCCTTCTTCTTCTCCTCATCTACTTCCTTATTCTTGACCTCTACCTCTTTCTCTTTTTCCTTTGGCAACACAGTGTCAGAATCAAGCATCTGTACTCTGTCGGGCAACATCTTTCCTCCTCTCAGCGTGACTACATTAACTTGGGCCTTAGGGGGCACTTCAGGTTGGGCAGGCAGTTCACCTTGCCTTTTCTCAAATCTAGACATAGCGTTGACCAAGTTAATCAGTTGGTTGGTCATACTCTAAATAGCTCCCATTGTCTTCATCCTAAACTTCTCAAGCTCCTGCTGCACTCTGATATTATCCTTGGCCAAGGAAGTCACTTGGTCTGTTAGGCTTGGCCTATTCTGATCTCTAGGAGGATATTGTTATTGTTGTTGTGGTTGAACTTGCTGCTGTTGCCCAAACCCTTGGTAGTTATTGTTTCCATACCTCGAGTTCTCATGATTCTTCCATCCTGGGTTATAGAATTGCGAGTTTGGATCATACGGCCTCCCTTGGTTGTTATTGTTGAACCCAATTGCATTGACCTCATCTTCCAAGCTTGGGCATTGATCTGTAGCATGCATGATCGCCATACAAATTCCACAAGCTCTCACTACCTTCTTATTGTTGTCTGTTACCAGCGCATCCATCTTGTTGAACATCTGGTCAAGCTTATCCTCCATACAAGTTGAAGTCGGTGGGGCTTTGGCTGCAGTTGTTGTTAGCTTGGGCAATTCTCCCCCATCGTGCCTCAGCTCCTCCGCCATCTCAACAATAATCTTGAACACGACACTTGGCTGCTTTCTCATAACTGACCCTCCACAAGCTGCGTTTACCAATGCCCTTTCACTCATTCTTAGTCCAGCTACGAAACATTGGATCAAATCATGTTCTGCAATTTGATGATGTGGGCATTTTGCTAGCATCTGCTTTAATCTTTGGAAGTACGAGTAAAAATCCTCTCCAATGCCCATCTTAATGCCTGTAATCATCTTCCTCATCTTCTGAATTCCGGTGGCTGGAAAGTATTTTTCTAAGAATTTCTGTTGCAGCTCTTGCCAAGTGGTAACACATCCTGTGGGTAATGAATAAAGTCACTCCCTTGTGTTGTCTTGCAAAGAGAATGGGAAGGCAATGAGCCTTACATATTCGCTCACATTTCCATCAATATGGATGGTTCCACAAGTCATCTCAAAATCTTACAAGTGTCTTTGAGGATCTTCGCCTGGATGATCACTGAACTTGGGCAAGATCTGAATAAAGTGGGAATTTAGTTCCCATTCTCGCGTGGGTGTAGGCAAAGTCATGCCTGAAGGCCTCAGGTTCATGGTATTGGGAAACACCATCTCCCTTAAGGTTTTCTCCTGGACCACCACTGGGTTCTGCATTGACGCTTCGCCTTGATTGTCCTCTTCTGCTTCGCTTGACAAGGAAAGTTCTTCCTCGTCAAAGGTCTCCTCTAGAATTACTTTAAATGCCTCTTCCTTCTTCTTCTTCTCTGCTCGAATCTTCCTTAAGGTCAGGTTGATGTTATCGTCGTACCATGTTTCTCCTTCCTTTCCTGTAAGGTTAGTTTCTTGCATAAAATAAGAACAAAGAAATTAGCACAAGAGAAATTACCACTGTAATCAACTCCCCGACAACGGTGCTAATTTTGACGCAGCCATCGTTTAAGTTGCGACAAAATACATTTTGTATTTCACTCCTATGCCTACACCTAGGAACAGCTAGTTGGCAAGTACATGGTCGATTCCACAGGGAGTTGCTCGTGATAATCTCTGGTTGGGGCACAAGAAGGTTGTGTTGAGTATCTATTTACTATAGCCTTGGGCAACTGTCACTATCACCTTTGGCAAACTGCTGAAAGTAAATAACTGAAACTAGACAAGCAAAAAGATCAGTAATAAAAATAATCCAAATTTTGGTTTTGAATCAATAATTATAAATTTAACTCAATCATTGGTTCAAAGATATTTGTTGCATATGTGTGTCAGTGGTTATAGGCTAAAACTATGCAGGGTCCCCATTGTCACGTCACCACGTACGTTACATAGCCCGCCCAGCTCCATCCTTATGTTTAAGTCTTAACAAAGACACCCTAGCCAATCCTCTTGCTTGCCCAAAAGTCCCGGGCATAACACCTTATCGAGCGCATGTTGGTCAAGCAGCATTTGGTTCTAGATGGGCCCACTCCAATGCAGGTGAGATAACGAGGATATATGTCCGACATTCACCAGCATTGACACATCTTTGCAGGTCTAGGCCAAGGCTAACAACTCATTCTTGTCACTCACAAGGAACGTAAGGCAAGCACGAGCACTTCTTGATAACCCTCCTGTGATGTAGGAATCTGTATATGCTCAGGGCTCGTTGGCCTTCCGAGTTACCTGTGACCACCGAACTTCTTTGGAATCATTGCCCAATGCCTCGGGAACACACTTATATACAACTATCAAGAATACTTAGACCTCACGAGATTTACAAGTTATACATCATATCAACTACCCAAAACCTGAATTTAAAGGCTTAGCTAGACATAAAGTAAATAACGAAAGCAAAAGAGATAAAGAAAAACATACTTGCATTAATAACGATAACCTGAAATTGTCTGCCCAAGCTGGGACTTATCAATGAAAGTAAATCATATCTAAGAACTTAAATATAAATTGCAGAAAATAAGAGTGTATCGAATTGCAGAAAGTAAAGAATGCGGTAAAGATTGTCTCTCCAAGTGTTTTTCTTTTTTGCGCTTTGCATTCATGGATCTATTTATAGAGTACAAGAACTAGGGCAAACCCACAAACGGGCCTTCTAGAAAATGGGCCCGCTGCTTCCATATAAGGATTAATGGATACGGTTGGAAAGATCTCATTCCTTATCGTTAAAATCGTGCTGCTGTTGTAGTAGGAAACATCGATCGAATTCTTGTGCTTCAACGAATTTGTTTCCTTTTAGGACTCTAAGAGCTGCATCTTCACGTTCCAGCACCGTTCCCCAGGCTCTGCACCTTGCCTTCCCCAATCTCTTTGTCATCTCTTGCCCACGACAACCTGCACCTTGCTTTCTAGAGCGAAACATACAATCGTCTAGATTGACCATACCACTGAAAGTGGAGCAACTCTTCATCTTGATTTGAACTTATGCCCTAGGTAGCTTGAGCCACGAGCACAAGTACTGTGGTCATTGCATCGTATCGTCAGTTCCTTCTCTTTTTGCATGTTTTGGCTCCAATCTTACCCAATTTCTGCCTTTGCTTGCCCTGCCAACTCAAGTATCCTCCCAGACACAAAACAGACACAAAAGACACTAAAATAGACTCGATCTAGACCTAAAACACACATGACAAAAGCACAAAATATGGGCTCGTCAACAAGTCATTTGCTTCTTCAATAGCTGTAACTTTAACGTCAAACCTTTTCGGAAGAGATCTTATGACTTTTCTCACCAATTCTTCTTCACTAGTCCTTTTCCCCAAAGAAAAACTCTCACTGGAAATTGTGAGAAGCTTGGAATGAAACTCACTAATAATTTCATATTATTCCATTTTCAACATCTCAAATCTAGACATGAGTTGTTGAAGTCGATGTCCCTTCACACGATCATCACCTTCAAACGTATTTTGAAGAGTATCCCATGCTTCTTTTGCAGTCTCACATGTCGATATAAGAGAGAATATTTCCATAGCAACAACTGATTGAATAATATTAATGAGATTTTGATTCATACATGAAGCATTTAATTCTCTTACAAGCCATTTATCTCTTGGTTTCGCACTCCCATCGGCTATTACAGGGCACTCCAACCATTCGCCACGGCAGTCCATGCACCCTCATCAATAGACCTGATATAAGACCTGAGACAAATCTTCCAAAAACAATGATTAGATCCATCTAAAATTGGGGGTTTCACAATACAATCTCCGTTGGAAGCCATCGTAGCAGTGATGCAGCAACAGGATTAGAAATATGTCCCCGGATCAACACCTGTAAGATCAGTGTACCGCTCTGGTACCAATTGTTTGATTCACCGATACTTTATGTATATAAAGTTAAGATTGTTACTGCAACACTAAGCACAGTTAATAGCATAGAGAATATAAACTGAGCCAAGTAAAGAACACACGATATGGTAACCTAATTCAGTTAAACAACCTACATCTGAGGGGCCACGCCCAAGAGAGAACGAATCCACTATTAGAAGTTGTGATTACAGAGGATCTTACACATAAAGGTCATCCACCTTATGCTACCTTTTCACTCATTCCTTCCTGACACCACATGATTAGAGCCACACTCTCACAATCTAAGTTTGAGCCACGCTTAACACCTAACTCTCTTTAGAAAAGTGTTTATGTGAAATAAACTCTCAAGAACGTGCATACAATGAAAATACCTTCAAAGAAAGTATATGCACGAAATAACAAATCATCGACGGCCAACCCTCACAATTGTTGATGTCGAATATATATAGGTTTGAAATCCTAGATCTCTTCGCCATCATGTATATCTCTTTAGATCTTCTTTCCTTGTGAGGATAAGGCTTGAGGAACATGTTCAATATCTGCTTGATAAGTATCTCGTCCGCATCTATCACAATCATGGAAAAAATCCCACAAAATCTGCACAGATAAGGAAAGTCTCTGCCAGTCTGTTCTAGGTTCCCTTAGCATAGACTGAAGCATACATAACAGAGTTTGTTCTACGCAGCGGCTTCGACACTTCAGCTGTACTTTTGGCTACATAAACTTTGCCAACATCTTTGAGCAGCAATGCCTCAAATCCAACAAACCCTCCCCTTTTAATAAGGTTTCAGTTTATGTAACGAGCTTATCTTCTCACCATCTTCCGCATTGCATAACTGTTTAAAACCTCAGTTGGTGCAAGCAGCTGATCTTTAGGCATAGGAGTCAGCTGAGCTATCAACTGTGTGATTGGCTCCAACTGAGCAACTCAATTGTAGAGCTACTCTAACTGTCTCTTCCAGTTGTGAGTAAACTGACCTGAGCAGTATACCTCAGTGAAAAGACATTAAGCAAAACGAAAATTGCTACTGGTGTATTCCCCCCTACACCAGTTACTCGTTATCGAGACCATCAAGATTTGGAATGAAAGGAAAGTTGAGACCGCGATTCGTTGGCCCATTTGAGATCTTGAAGCGAATAGGAGATGTATCTTATTCTCTAGCTTTGAGCCCAATGTCTACCGTGCATAACGTTTTTCACGTGTCAATGCTACAGAAGTATTTACATGATCCTAGTCATGTTATTCGATATGATAATGTTTAAATGAACAAGGACTTGATCGTATGAGGAAGAGCCTAGTGAAATTCTTGATAGAAAGATTTTCGTTCTAAGGGGTCTACAAATTCCTTTACTCAAGAATCAATGGACTAGACATGGACTTGGTGTGGCTACTTGGGAATGTGAAGAGGAAATTTTAGCTCGTTATCCTAACCTAGAACCAAGTAAGTTCAATTTCGTGACGAAGTTTTCTTTTAGTGGGTAGGGTTATAATAACCCGATTTTCAATTTTCTTGCTAAATAAATTTTAAATGTGTTCCTTATTTTACAATGTGTGAAATTAATTTTAATCGAGCCTTGACATAGTATAAGTCGCGCCCTAGAAAATGAATTATGCTATTAATTAGTTAAATTATATTATTATAACGTTATTTCATTTAGATAAGAGAAATAAATTAATTAAATGTTAATCTCTTTAATTAAATACATGCATGAGCATAAATTTTTTTTCTCATGAAAAATTAGTATCAATATATACATATGGACCTCCTGTTAATCGAATTTTTGGATCAGCAAAAGAGATTTAAGTGATTTATTGATTTTTAAATTTTTCTTCTAATCTTAAAATAAAATTTATATTATATATATTGTTTGTTAAAATAGAAATATAATCAAATTTGGTGGTTACCTTGTAGTTCCCCACGTTCAAGAGTTGGGGAGAGAAAATATGATTTCAAAATCTATCTGTAATACTAAATCATTTTAGTATAAATTCATTTTCAAGTCTTACAAATCATTTCTCTTTTACGGTTTCTCAAACATAAATCTAAAGGCATCTTTATTCTCAAAAGTATTTCAGTTTTTTTTCTGATTGAAGGTAAATTTTCTATATATTACTTTGATGTTTTGATAGGAAATCTGTCACATCCCGACTCCCGTATTACGACGAATGACACTAATACTACTAAACCTCATACTAACTCAACTTACATAAAGGGTCATGCTCGGGGAATCAAGGGATTATTGACTGGAAGCGATAACAAATAAAGCATGTTTCCAAGTCATAGATAAAACACCAAACGAGCATAGGTAATTTACATATTAAATCCAAAAGGATATGTCAAGTTCACATGAAACAAGAATTAAGGAAAGCGGTAAATTGTATCGAGCACATCGCTCGTGAATTTAAACGAAGTATCAGAGTGCTATTCAAAAACATAACAAAAGAAACATATAATATTGCAGCAGAGACTTCGACTCAATTCCCAACAACTACGTGTATGAAAACATGTAATTGCCAGCCAACTTTCTACTCAACCAAAGAACACACCACCAAGCCGTCCACGCCATCCACATCCCGCTAACCTGCACGTTTAGAAATACATGCAGGGCTGAGTACTTCGTACTCAGTGAACACGTGCTAAAAACATTTGAAAAACTTGCTCTTAGAGCTATACAATTGAACTTGCCTTGCCGAAGCATCACAAGTATTAATGCAATTAAAAACGGTTTTACTTGTGAATGCAAAAACAATTTTCTTTCTGAATAGACTGCGCAATCAAAAAATAATATATGCTCAATAAAGGCATGTATCATCTACCACATTAACTCTGTGCCGAGAAGTAGGCCTCCTTCTCAAACACTGTGACCGGCTAACCGAAGTAAAGCTCACAGTCACATCAAACAATTCAAATATCACACGTGGGTTCCTGTCTTTCACAGGGCATACATATCTCAAGCACATGATAAAGCATACCAAACTCATATAAAAACGGCAAGTCAATTGAACTTTAAAAACTCATATAATAATATTCAATAACAATAATAGCAATCATCGAAGTTTTTGGTTTTAGAAAAACCTACCTGACTTCCGAAGAACTAGCTAGGCGGCTTACTCTTTTGACTGTCCTTGCTACTTTTCCGTCCCGCTCGATCCTTCACAATTTGACATCGAAATAAAGATTACGACCCTCGATGCGTAAGACGTAAAGTAGATTTTGGTTTTGGCTGAAGGACTTCTACTCGACTCGGGTCCTTCTATTTTTATCTTATTCTAAGTCAATATCCTTTCTCGACTGTCTCGTTCTCGGTTGACTCTACTCGGTTACTAATTACTTCGTCTCACATTCTCGTTTCTAAATCATTTCTCTTTTAGCCTCTTTCGCTAATTAAAGACACATCATTTATCTTGACTATGTTACTCAAGTTCTCACTAGAATTCTCAATTCAACTACTCGTCATTTCAATCAATCATGTTGTATATATAAGCATTCTCAACAATTTGAACAAGTCATTTCATCATAAACGAAATACAAACATTTCACGTAAACACTTAGATTCAATCAAGCATAATAAATTCAACATAAAATTTAATCAAACATATTATCTCAAACATGATTCATACTTCAAATTCAATTAGCAATTACTCAACATTGCTCGACTCTAGTTTTAGAAAATACTAAATTCAATCTCGTAAAATAATTTCTCGTCTTTCTAACAAAGTGAATGAAAGTTCAAGTAATAAGAATTTTCTTGAATTTAAAACTCTAATAATCATTTAATATTTCTCGACTCAAAATACGACATTATTTTAAGATACGTCGTCTTTCCTCAACTACGTATACGTCCTCGCATACGTACTATTATTTTATTTACTTATTCTATTATTATAATTTCTCTTTTTCTTATTCTCAATTAAACTCTTATTTAATAGAATTTCGTTTTCTATTTATAACTCGACTCTTAGAATTTAGTTTCCTTTAATAAAATTCATTTTTTACTTATATTATGAAAACTCGACTTAAAATTAAAACGATTTGAAAAGCAAACTCAATTAATTTCACTCAAGCATCATCAATCATTCAATACTAGACATACTATCAATAAACGAACATTTAAACACTCATCATCTAATAAACTCGATTCTCATATCAAAACAACTTCTTATTAAATTTTTCTCTCATTTTTCTAACACTTCTTATTTAATTTAATAATTAAATATTAAAAACTTACTTAATTCGGTTGTTACTAAATTAATGAATAACTCATACTCGACTCTATACTCATAAGCTTTCTTTACTCCGTTTATCTCTTTGTAAATTATTATCTAGGCTCAACTCAATTCGTTATTCTCATATTCTATTATTTCTCGTTTATTAAGAAATTACCTCTTTCATTAATTTATTCTAAATTTATTATTTTTATTTCAAAACTCTTCGACTAATCTTTAATTAAACGAGTAAACGAACTCGAACTCGATTAAACTTCTCACTAAATTTCTTATGCTCGACTCCACAATATTTTTCTCTTTAAAAGAGAATTTGTTTAATTTAAAATTAATTTCTTATTATTTCTCGTTCGATTGAACAACTTAACCTCGACTAACTCGTCTCAAATTTATACTCGATTTTTAATTCTATTTCCTTAACTCTAACTCCTCTTTTATTTCTCAATTATTATCTCTTTTAATTTCTTATTATCTATCTTAATTTTCTCCTCTTAACTCTAATTATTTAGTAAATAACTATTTTTCTTTATTTTTCTTAATTTCATGACTCTTTATTATTTTAATAATTTTTTTCTCTTTTTATTTTCTATTTAATTTTATTCTCAAAATTCTAATTATTTTATTAATTTAATTTATTTTATAATTAATTTTAGTGTTCTTTAAATCTTCATAAAATACACCAAGAACACTTATTCGAATCTTCAAAAATACACCAAGAACACCTAGAACACACACTAGGCATTCAAACTCACATTCTTCGATTTTTTCATGTTTTTGCACTAAAAATCTCATTTTCTTCATCTTGAAAATTCCTATTGAACATCTATTACTTCAAATTACATACAAACACATCTATAACATCAAATCCTCAAAATTACTAAAATCATCAAAATATCATTTCTTCCATAAACATGCATATATCTCAATTTTTCTCATAATCAACACAAGAAATTAAATCATCCAATAACTCATACTCATATCATGCTCATAACATCATTAAATCATCAAACAAATAAATCTGTAATATCCCGGATATTTCTTCCGTCACTAAAATAAAAATTTGATAATTAATTAAGGCTTTGCACGCCTAAGTTAAGGAATTTCAGTTTAAGACTAACGGTGAATTCCGTTTCTGAAAATAAAATCCAGAAGTCATTCGACCGACTACTGTATTTGGGTTTTCGCGTCCGATAGAATTTTCGTCCGAGAACTCAGATCGAAAAACCGTCTGACTTTACATTCACTTATTTTGCGATACGAGTCTTCCGGTAAAAGTCAATTTCATTTATTTTTCCGGGCGAAATTTGGACTGTCATGTCCCGACTTTTTTTTTAATTTCGGAAATCGAATTATGCTTTCCGACTAAGTAAATTATTCCCAATCTAATGGTCGAATTAGTTTTCGCCGGAAACGTAACCGTCTAAGAAAATAATTAATCGATTTCTATACGCCGTATTAGACCCGTAATCGAGATATTTTTGAATTAAAATCCACCTCCAACCGCCACCTACACCCCCCTGTCATCCTTTTCACTTATTTAACTTAATATCACCTATTAGTCATCACACTCTCTCTCCAAAATCCTCAACCAAAACCACCCCCACCCCCCCCCCCCCCCCCCCCATTACTCTCTCTTCTCTCTCTTGTTCTTCATCTCCATCAAGATCTTCATCAAGTTCATCAAGTTCTTCAAGCATTCAAGTTCCATAACTTTTTCATCTACCGATCGATTTCAAATCTGAGTTCATATTTGGAAAGGTGAGAGCCTCCTCTTCACTTCTATCCGAACAAAAATTCCATTCCTTTAAGATGATGTTCTAAGTTTAAGACTTGATTATGTATGCTTAGGAATAGATTTCCATGGTTAGAATCAAGTGAAAATCATGCCCCCTTATTCTTTTGTAATAACCGAAATTTAATGAAGATGTAGGATGATATTTTAAGTTTATTTCTTGATTATTTATGCTTATGATTAAATTTCTATGGATGGAAATCAAGTAGAAATCATGTTAGAAATTATAGGGTAATTTTCGAAAATTTTGAAGATAAGTAAGAGAGGTTTGAGCTTGGATATTAGATGTGTGATTGGTAGAATATGTTTGCATAGGATGAATAATGAACTTGTGAATTGATTGGGAATTTTCTAAAAATATGAACAAAGTTGTAAGAGAGGAAGAAGTGGGTAGTTGAATGAGAAATTGTTGTGATTTGGATGATGTGTTGATATAATTGAGATGTAGTAAGCATAAGGTTCAACATAGATTTAAGTTAGATTTTTCTAAAAATAAAAATGAAATCGTAAGAGACAAAGAATCATCGATAAATTAAGTATGGACTATGATATGAACTTATGGATTTCATATAGTTAATCTTAGTAGTTAATGATGATAATCGGAAAGTTTGAATGAATTCTAAGAATATTGAATTTTTCATAAGAGACGAAGAGACGAGCTTAATCGTCGATAGGAAAAATCGAACGAGGAAACTAATTGGATATTAGTGTTTGTTGTTAATTAATAGACAAGAGTATAGATGATGATAATTTCATATGAGTTATGAAATGGAAGTTAAAAGATTGAGTTGAATTTGAACTCAAATTGGTTTAGTAATTGGTCAGTTGAAAAGACGAAAAAGTGTTCGACATATTATTAACCGAGGAAGGAGAAAGTATTCGCGATAAATGATCGTGTGTCATGACTGTAATATGATAGAAATTTCATGCACATAAAGGTTGTATAGCATTGATCAAACCTAGGGAATCGTGCGTCGAGTTTTACGAGCGATTAGGGTTTCTCGGCAGTTTTGCGACCCTTCACGGAAACGGCCATAAGTTTTAGCTCGTTTAACAAAATCGAGATCCATAAATTGGACAGTAAACTAGACATCCGTGTCTTTCTTTTGACATAAGGCACATTCCCTGCTTCGAAGTATTCTGTTCTGCAGAGACCCCAGACCTACTGCCTTGTGCAGAAAATTTCCGAAACTCATTTTCTTAAGTTGAATTCTTTTCAACTTGATTATTTAAGAGCTTTTAAGTCGTTATGAGTTATCGACTTCCGTTATGATGTTCTAAATGTCGAGTAAGGAACCGAGTTAGTTCTAAATGAGATGTGTTCGAGTCTCGTTTCTTCTTTAATCAAAAGAGATTAGTTAAAGTGCAAATGCCTAAAAGACTTACCCGAATTCAATTTCTTTTCTTTTATCGTCTTGATCGATTACTAAAGTTTGAATATTTGCGATAAAAGAAGAAAGTCAGAGTTGAAGACAGGACGGAAGACAGAAGGTTAAAGTTTGGTCTGTAAACAGTTGAGGTGGGCTTTTCTATATCAAACAAAATGAGTGATGCTCGAAAATGTTTACTTACTGCTTGATAAGTGTGTTTTCAAATTGATTATGTGAGTTCTTTTGTGCCATTCTGAGTTAGCCGACTGCTAACTAAATCGATCGGACTCTGAGTTAGCCGAGTACTTTTCCAGAGTTAGTGTACACGGTAGCCGGTGTGTGTGGTACTCTGTTGAGGGGTAGCCAGCCACGGTGAATAGAACGTGCGCGGAAGAAGTTAACTCTTTCCCGGCGTTGAAACAGAAGTTGGGCAAGTTGAACGTAACATCTATCAGAAAAATGCTTGATCAAGCTATATTGTGAAAAGAGGAAAATGTTTAGTAAGCACGGGCCTTTGATGAAAAACCCCGATACGTTACTTTTTGAGATGTCTGATTAATCTATACTCTTATGATATATTTTCGGCAATGTGCCTACTAAGTATGTTTATACTTAGCCCTACATGTATTTATAAATGTGCAGGTTGAGTGACGGAAGCGGCGGAGGTTGAGTTGAGTTGTATATAGGAAAGAAGATCAGTATGTCAGTTCTACGTTATTCCGCTGCAAAACTATTTCATTTTGAATGTGTAACTTTTGGTCTAAGTTTTGTACTTTAAACTTAGTTTCTTTTGTGAACAACTCTGTCAAGCGATCCTTCGAGATCGACTCTCTTTTATTCAATAAAGTCAAGTTCATAGTAATTATATTGTTTATAAATGTCAGTTTATTCAGTAAATCCCCTTTTCTTCCCCGCCTTTTAAATCCAATCCCTAGTCGCACCTCGGCTTTGCCATCCCTTGGGATTTGGGGCTGTGACAAAATCAATCAAATTCCTCCTCCACACCCTTGAAACTCACGACATTCATCAAATATTAGGGCATGGATTTTTCTCAAATTTCTCATGCATAAATCTCATTCCAAATACATTATAAACACATATAAATCATTAAATTATCAAGAATCATGAAAAACGATTTTTCTTCCTCTTTTCCTATATATCGGTTTTCAACAATTTTTAGGGGTTTTAATTTCTCTTTTCTCTTTTAATTCTTAGATTAATTCTAAGGGTTCAATTTCCTATTATTTTCTCACATCGATTCTCACATTGAAACCCTAGCTTGCCTAAGCATAATTTAAAGCATACATATTTCTTTCCTTTAGAGATTAGGGATTACATATATAAAATTAATCAAATGAATAACCTACTTTAAAAGATTAAATCAAAGCTCTCCTCTTGGAGATGGCTGAAAATGGAGGGCTTTGGGGCTCAAGTCTCTAGCTTGGAATTTCCATGGTGGATTGCATCTTGATCCTCAAGAAAAAAAAAACAATAAATAACCATCTCTTCTAGGGCTATTATGCCGAAAATTTGAAGAAAAAAGGGAGAGATGATTTGTTAGAATTAACTCAAAAATGGATGAATTTGTTTACCTCTTCAATTAGGGTTTGAAGGATTAGGGATGATGATGATCTTCTTTGGAGTTGGAAGCTTGAGAGCTTGAAGATTGAAGCTTCAATGGAGTTTTTCTCTACTATATTTTTGTATGTGTGTTTCTCGGTTGAGAGGGAGAGAGAGAAGAGAGAATTTATCTTTCTTTCTTCTTGGATAGAACACGTGAGAGAGAGAGAGTTTGAGAGAGAGATGAATGAACTTAATCAAATTCATCTCATTACTAAGAAAGGAAATAAATTAGCTAAAGGAAATGCATGTAATGATTATATTCCATAATAGGGTAGAAAATAGGGTAGTCTAGGAGAGAGATTAGGGAGAGAGAGATGAGGTCTGTGGGAGAGGGAGAGAGATGAGAGAGAGATTCTCATTTTATTTATTGATATAATTTTACCCGGATGAAAAAGTTTTCCTATAGAATATGTCCGTGTTATTTCATTTATATGGAAACGGCTCTAAACTCTCATCGTCTCATTTCTGACATTGAAAACACTTCAACTCTATCTCATGTCCCACGAAATAAATCAAGGATTCCGAATATCAAATTTTTAGATTAAAATTCCAAGAAACGAAGAAAAACCTAAAAATCGATCAGCTAATTATTCCATTTAAAAAAATTCTTAGAATGCTCTCACGTGATCTCGGATGAGCTTCTAATGTATCTCAAGGGCCTTAGAATTAAATCTAGATTCAAAAGACACTAATTAGGTTAAATTCTGAGTTCGTCGATGAATAGTGTTTTCTTGGTTCTCATTACTATTCACTGAAAAGTAAAAGTTCTCGGAATTCTCTGAAATTCATACTCATGCTCATTCTCATAGAAATAAACTCAATTAATGCCTCACATACTCGATTCGAATAATCGAAATGAGAAAAATTCACGTCAAAGCACACAAGGGCATTTTGGTCATTTTTAAGAAAATATATTCTCTTGGAAAAATTTTATTTACTCAAGGCATGTTATTTAAGCATATAAACGCATTTAGAACGCACTTAAGGACTTATAAAAGCTCGGGGTATTACAAAATCGTTCTTAAAAATTTATATATAACAACAAAACTTTAAATTTTCAGATTTACTTTTACTTGGTGTATATTATAGATGTTCCTGTTTTAGTTTCATATGTATATATCTATGTGAGAGATTTAGCAATTATAGCACTTCTCATATTATAATTTTAAATTAGGGGAAAATTTTTTTATACCCAGATCTAAATGTGCAAAATGAAAAATACCATTGCACTTGTTTTTCAATGAATTTTACGCATTACATGAAAAGGGGGTCCACAACTTGTCAAAATCATCACCTTTTAGTTACTTCTCTGACCTCATGTTTTGTACTTCCCCATGTGACCCATTTTAATAATAATAAGTAATAATGAAGGCACATATTTAAGCATCATAGATTCACCTTTTGACCTACTTTATTAGGTTTGGTCATGTCCCCCCATTCCTCCATACCCCCCACCTCGAATTTTTACCGTTTATAAATCATCCCCCATATCCCGCTCCACACTTCTCGCTTTCCCTCATCTCTCTCCCACCTTCCTCACCCAAAAAAGCACGCACGAGATCTTCACTTTATTTAACAATATGTCTGAGCAGGTTAGTATTCTATTCAATATGAATCTTAAGTTTTTTATTGAGTATTTGTTACGAATTTCATTATAGATAAAACACATGCCTTCGATTTATAATTTGAGATTTCGTCTGTTCGTTTTGATTATTTTTTTAATTGATGTATAATTTGTAATGTAGGATTTCATCCCTTCGTTATTTATTTAATTTAATTGTTATATACCTTGTACGAGCTTGATTTTTTTATTTAGGTAAAGCAATATTTTTATATGTTTATCAACAACAAATCCCGGTCGAAAAACCTAATAAGTTCTAAATCCCGCTCGAGCAGGATGTACCGGAACCGAGCGGGAAATTAGTTATTGTCCATATTAATTAATGATAATAGTGTATAATCTGCCCTAGATCCCTAATTTACTTAATTGTTGATGTTTGGATTGTTAGATGATTAATGGATACTAATAACTTGAAATTCAGTTATGATGAATTTTTTAAATGTGAAATGTGGACCTAATTTATTATTTAATTTATACATGTTAATTATTATATATCCCGCTCGGTAAATTGGGCACCGTCAAAATTCCGCTCGAGCGGGATATTGCTAATCCGAGCAGGATGTAGTTATTCGTATTTGATAAATTTTTTTCATGCATTATGTATTATATCCCGCTCGTTTTGGTGAATTTTGGGTTGATATCCCGCTTGAGCGGGATATAAATATTGTGAGCGGGAAATAGTTTATTTAACTGTTTAATACTACTTATAGTCTGATTTTAATATTTGTTTTTTAATTTAATTTTTTATTCGTGTAGATTATGTTCAAGAGGCCTGAGACTATTAACCGGAAGTCCACGGTTAGCACGGCCTATAGGCACAAGGTTTTAGAAGACGTTGAGTCTACATTGATGCAGGTTGGGGGACAGGATCTCCTGGAGAGGTGGCCTGAAGGTTGTTTTGGCCACTTTACTTACTGGCAGTCGGGGCAGAAGTGTGCTATGAACGTGCATCATGTATTGTCCCGTGAGATTGCGTATCCATTCGGCGAGGCACACGACATGTGGTTTCACATCAACAGGGTGAACATTCGGTTTTCTTCTGCGGAGTATGCCCTTGTTACAGGATTATCATTCGGCTCGTCTGATTTCTGACCTTCAGACGACCACGACATACAGGATGTGCAAGTGTATCGGTGGTTTGCCAACGGCGTGCCGATTAGTGTCCAGGACCTCCTGGATCGGTTTTCCTAGAGGTGTGTGACAGATCAGAGTGGACAGTTGTACCTGAAGGTCGCGCACGTGTTGGTTTTGTATATGCTGCTGTTTGGTGTTGAATTCAAGAAGTATGTTGAGGATTGGGTGTGGAAGTTGGTGGACGATCTGGAAGCGTTTTCTCGGTTTCCTTAGGGCGCCTACACGTATTTGAATCTGAAGCACTATGTGGACAATATGTAGCGCATGGCCAAGTACCACTTCTATGGTGCAGCCTGGGCTTTCCATGTTTGGTCATTAGAGGTGCTGCCAGAGTTAGCCGCTGCAGTTGTGGTCATTGATAACCAGGATGCACGGCCCAGATGCATTAGATGAAAGTTCAAGAAGATAAGTGGAACAGACCTTCAGCCATTATTTTCTTTGCAGGTATATTTTAATTTTTTTTCATTGTTTGTATTTTTCTGAATTATTTTTATAATAATTGTATTTCTGTTTGATAAAAATTTTTGTACTACAGGTTGGTCGATTCAACCCTTTTTGTAATGCCCCGTAAATTCCTTACGTCCTAAAAAGTTTAAAGTTAATTAAATAAATGGCTTTGCACGCCTAAGTTTACAATTTTTAATTCTAATGCTAACGGTTGAATCCGTTATTGAAAATAAATTACAGAAGTTAGCTAGATGACTACCGTATTTAGGGTTAGCGCGTACGAAAAGTTCTTAGTTCGTAATCTTAGAATAGAAAACCGTCTAATTTTTACGTTTACAAAATTGCGATACGAACACGCCGAGAAAGTTTGTTTTTATGTTTTTCCGGACGAAACTCGGACTATGTCGTCCCGAGTTTTTGTCAAAATAAATTTTGTAAATTTATTTTCTAATTAAGATCATACGTTAGAATTTTTAAGTCAAATCGAATCGCGACGATTTTTGTACCGAATAACATTTTTCGTCGTTCGTTTTTCCATAACGTCAGATCGCGCCGGAAAAACCGTAACCCTCCAAAATTCTGCATGGACAGCCACCACCTCACCATATTTAGGTGTAAGACATGCATGTTGACTTAATTAGCTTAATGACACCTAAACTACACTTTACACCATTCAACATTTTCATCATTTCATCAACTAAGACAAAACCATTTTCTCTCCATCTCTCACTCTATCTCTCGGCTGCAGCACCACTCCCCCATACTTCATCTTCTTCATTTCTCCTTTCACCATTGAAGACCTCTCAAAGCTTGAAGAGATAACACAAGTCCTCAATCCAACCATACATCATTTGTTAATTCTCTAGGTAATGATCTTCTCCACAATCCTATCCATTTAGTTTTCTTTTCTTTTCTTTTTCTTCTTGTTCGAAAATTTAGAAGTTTGGGATAGATGAATTGATCTTGAAATAGTGTAATTGGATGTGTTAGATATGATAATTGGAGATTAAAATGGAACAAAATCAAGAACCCTAACATCTATGTAAATGCAGAATTTTTTGGGAAAATGGTAGGATTTTTGTTTTTCTTCTTTTGATGGTTGATTCTTGCTTAATAGATGTTTAATTAGTGTATGGAATGAAAAGGGATTGAAAGCCCTATGTGTTTGTAAGTTTTCAATTAGGATTTTTAAGTATGAATTTAGGAATTTTTGTATGTTAGTTGATAATGGAATTGCAATTGATTAATGGATAATATAAGATGTTGATTAGTGAATATATGTTGTTAATATGAGAAGAAAATCACCCCCTTAACATATGTTTAAAACCAGAAAATTATAGAGTAATTGGGGGTTTATACATGTTTGATATAAGTGATCATTTGTTAGTTGTTTTATGTTGCAAATCATGTTAGTTAATAATAGAAATTAAATGAGAATTTTCTAAAAATGTTTAGTGAAACATAAGAGGCAAAGATCACCATATAAACTGAGTTATAATAATGTTAAGATGTGTTTGCATGCTTGAAAATGATTCACGTTAGACGTAGTTTAACGTCGTAAAATTTGAATAGAATCCGACAACGTTGAAAAATCGTATAAGAGACGAACATTTCGTTGTAACTAATAATCGAGAAGTCGGATGAAAATTCTAAGTTGATAGTATTGTTTATGATGAAATTTAGAACATCTTTCTAGTTGACGTCATAAGCTTTCGAATTAATCTAATATGAGCTATAGTTGTAATCGAGAACTAGAACGTGTTTTGAAGTTTTTGTTGGTATAGTACTTGTTAGTTGAAATCCGACGTTTAGAACGTCGTGCTTTTGAGCGAGTTTTGAGAAGGAGTTTGTCACGTACGGAGATACGTGATGACTGCCTTGAGAATCCAGTTTCTAAAAAAGTTGAATACGAGAGCTTAGAACGAACCTAAGACGTTATACGTCGAACCTTCAAGCAATTAGGGTTTGTTCGGCAGTTTCTGCGACCCTCGCCGGAAACTGTAATATCTTCCAGCTCGTTTATCGGATTTGTGATCCGTAAATTGGAGCGCGAACTAGACTTCCTAAGATTTCTAGTGGTATAGGGCTCACCCCCTGTTTCCAAGTCCTCTATTCTGGACAGCCTCCAGAGTTACTGGACTGTGCAGTGAAAATTCAGTTTCTTGTTTTCTAAGTTGTTTAGTTCACAACTTAGTTTCTCTTGATCGTTTAAGCCGTTTTTATCTAACGAACATCTCCCGACTGACCTTAAAGTCAAGTACAGGACCTTGAGTGATGGAAACCAGTCGAGATCTTATCTTTTATCCTTTCATTAAAGAAGTAATATACGAGAAATTTTATAAGTCGTTCAAAGAACTAAAACGTAAATCGCCTAAGTTGATTCTTTCCAACTTAGTTTCTTTTAATCTTTAAAGTCGTTTTAAGACATCGAATACCTTCTCTACTGACCTGAGAGTCGAGTATGAGATCTTCCGAGTTCTAAACGAGGTTGGTACGCGTTTAAGTAAAACAAATTAGTAAGTGTGCAAATGTCCAAAAGAATAAAATAACTAAGACCTTGCATCGATTCTCTTTCTTCGATTATTCTTTTACGACCCGTTTCTAAGTATGTTTATTTTACGATGAAGGAGGAAGCCAACTGTAAAGAAAGGACGAAAGATTCAAAATTGGAAGCTTTTGCTATAAGTTCTGTATTTACAAGGTGAGCTTTTATATACAAATAAAACGAGCAAAGCTCGGAAAATTCTTTCTTTATCGCTTTGATATCTGTATTTTCAAAGTGATATTATGGCATGAACTGTTTTATGTTTTTATGTGAGTTCTCTTGCACCCATCTGAGTCAACATTCGTGTTTTCCAGATTTAGAGTTAGTCTATTTTAGATTAACTAACGATCGGCTCTGAGTTAGCTGCTAAGTGCTTTCCAGAGTTAGTGCACTTTGTAACCTGTGGTGTATGTGGTATCCTGTTGAGGGGTAGCCAGCCACGGTGAATTAGTTTTGGTCAAGATTGAACATAGCATACCTGAAAATACTCGGCCGAGTGATATATGAGGAAAAGTCAGAAAATGTTTAGTAGAAACGGATTCTTTCAATAAAACTCCGATGTGCTACGTTTATAAAATGTCATTTTATCTATATTTATGATTATGATTTCGGCATCGTGCCCACTAAGTACGTTTGTACTTAGCCCTGCATTGTTTTCTAAATGTGCAGGTTGAAGCGACGGTGAGCGGCGACGGTTGATGTTGAGTTAAAGGATAGATGCATAGTTAGAACCCTTCCGCTGCCAAGTTCTGTGTTTTTCTTTTGAGATGTACCTTTTGAACAATATTCAGTAGTCTAAGTATGTAAATTTGAACTTAGTTTTCTTTTGTACTTTTGTCGAGTAATCCTTAGGGATTAACTCTTTCTTATCTATATTAAAGTCTTGTTCATGGTTAATGATGTCTTTTTCTTGTAAGTTTAGTCAGTTAGCCCCCTTCTTCCCCGCTTCTTTAATCCAACCCCAATCGCACCCTGGCTTCTGTCGTCCCTCGGGATTTGGGGCTGTGACACTTTTGGACCGGATGATGATGAAATGCAGAGTTTCTATTTCCAATCCACTCAGTTTCCAAATGCACTTGGAGTGGACTATGTAATGCCGCGCAATCCGTTATGTGTAGGGGAACAGTTCCCCCGTCAGGCACGCGAGGCCATAGTAATTGATGATGAAGATGAGCATGAGAGACCTCCTCTAAGGAGAGCACAGAGACAGCGAGGTAGACAGAGGCAACCTGTTACCAATGAACAGGTAGAGGCGGAGGCGGAGGCAGAGGCAGAGGCAGAGGCAGAGGCAGAGGATTGCGATCCTGAGTAACGAGAGCCACCTCGCCGTCGAGACCACAGAAAGCGTGTTCGTCAGGCAGGATCTTCATCCTCCAGTGATGGGGCCGATCACGTCCTACAATTCAGTGATCAGCGCTGGATTCGATCAGAGATTACCCTGGCAGAGGATCGTATTGTAGAGAAAGTGGAGTGGAGACTGTTTCCCAAGCTCAAATCTTGGATTGAGGGCATATTTGACAAAGCCCGATATGGATCTACACGCCGATCCCCTGCACATCAGCCCAACCCGTGATCCATGCCTATTCAGACACCAGAAGCCCAACGTCCTCCCTCAGTGAGAGCCCCACAGGTCCATGCACCGAAAGACCAAGGTTGTCCCTCCGTGCATCAACATGCACATGGACGGGGAACAGAGGAAGACCCTTGTGCAGCTCGTCGTTCCATCCAAGCAGAATGGTTTTTGTCACCGTATTGTCTAGCTCGGCATTCAATGTACGAGGCAGGATCATTGAGTGCAATGTTCACTGAGTACGATACTTTTATACCCGATCTATCTCAACATTCAATGCACGAGGCAAATAGCAATTTTAATGCATTGTGGTCCGCTTTTACCGCCGTAGGTAACTATTTCCCAAGTAGTAGATAATTTTTTTTACTTTTCTTATGTTTTACGTAAGATATTGATATTTATTTTGTTTGTGTAGGGCCACGGACAGAGTTTTGAGGCTCGTCTAAACGAGTTGGCGTTGCCGATCCCAGCAGTCCCTATTTCGCAGAGATCGATAGAGGAAGAGGACGAGGCAGCACGTGATAACGTGCCATTACAGCAACTAAAAAGAGGATAAAGGACTCGAAAACATTCTACAGTAGTTTTGACGCCCATGGTTGCCCAAAGAGAACCACCACAACTTCTACTTGAATTGATCCAGGCGTATGAATTATTTTTTCATGGTGATTAAGAAGATTTCATGGTCACCAATACAAGCAACTTATATGTGCCGCATCAGTGGTGGATGCTACTTGAAAATCAAAAGGCAGACATGGGGATCGAGGAAAAAAAATGTTGGCGTGTTAAGTTATATTTTTTTGCACACGAACTAACTTTTTGGTTTTAGGTCCTAGATTTGTTCTTAGGATACTTGAGAAAGAGACTTATGGACCGAAATAACATTTTGGACTCCATGACGCACACCAACATTGTGATATTGGACTGCCATGTCTTCGTAAGTTGATTATCTATCTTTATAGTTTCGTTGTAATTATCTTTCTAATTTAATTCCGTTGCACATCATCTATCTTCGTAATAGGCCCAACTCAGAGGGGAATGGAATGAAAAGATTTTGAATATAGACATCGAAGTAGAGCTTCGGGGATCTTGGGGCACTTATGCAGATTATGAACCTCCACCCAACATATTATTCCAAGCACATGGACGGGGAGGTGATTCATTCGAAGCTCCTATATTTGGAGCTAAACACGTAAGTAAAAAGAAACATTGAATTGAAATGAATTAATTTTGAAAATAATTGTTTGTGAAGTAATGTAGAATTGTACGTTTCATGCAGGTGAATCTTGTGTGTCACATTGATGGCCATTTTGTAGTGGTCCGGATCGATATGAAGAAGTGGACTACTGAGCTCTATGACTCCATGTACTTCAATGTTGAGAGAAGAGTACAACTTGGGCGATTAGAACAAATTAGCGCCACTTCTAAAGCTTTGGACTCGTGTTTATACATGCTCATTTTACTGGAGGCATAACACAATTGGAAGGACCTACGATCAAAGGCCATTGACACTCAAAGTCCTTCCAAAAGTAGATCAATTCAAGCAACGCGATAGTATTAGTTGTGGTCTATTTGCACTTATGACCGTTGAGTGATTGATTAGTGGTTCACCCTTCATTCTGTGGGGTAACACATACGTAAATCAGTATCAGAAGAGGGTTGCAACCGTTATATATGGTCAGTGTCATCAACCGACGGAGTGGGATAGGCAGGAGTTTGCTAGGCAGAGGGGTATACAATTTAGTAATGTCCAATGATCTATTATTTGTAATTATGTTGAAAAATTGTTCACTTCGACTTTATTTTTATTCAATCATATACGTATGCATTATTTAAACAATCTCCAGTGATCTATTATTTAAAGAAAAAAGAAACATATCTCATGCTCAGTTTACAAATCGCGAATATGCATTATTTACAATCATGTTTTTCATCCTAGATGTCGATTATGCATTCTACGAGTATGTCCATATTCATGACACACACTACATCTCCTACGTGTTTGGCTTTCTGTGGAAGCTCGACGCTGGCTCAGTCTCGGGCGACCTGGTAGAGGCTTGATCTTTGGAGGAAAGACCAATACGTTATCCACTTGTATTGGAATAGTCCAATCTTCAATGTGAGGAACAGGTTTATAGAATTTTGATAAACTTCGCTCCAAGCTTCTCGTGTGTAGTAATACTGAACATAATCGTATATTTGGTCACCATTTTTCCTGCAATTTAACATTCAAAAAATAAATAGAAAAACATAAGTATTTTCATATAAAGGAAGATGAATAAAGTGTCAAGTGTACTTACATTATTGCAGCAATGGCATGAGAACAAGGGAGTCCATCAGCTTGAAATTCACAACAAGTGCATGTCTTCGTGTTAAGCTCCACTTGGAAAGATCTTTTAGCATCACGGACATTGAAGATATATCCCATGGCCCGTGTCGCACTGTACCTCAAACCTTTATTCATTTCTGCAATCAGTTTTGTTGCCGCCTCACCAGTCAGTACAGTGTCATCGCCGTGAGCTTCCTCTTGTCTCTCTACGAACCACTCGTCGATGACATGTCAGATTAAATCAAGCACTGAGCATATTGGCAAATGTCGTGCCCAATCCAACCTCCCATTCCAATTCTAGGCTGCATTTGATGTCAGCTGACTGTAACGTGGCAGAGGATAGTGAACTCGAGACCATTTCTCAGGTCCCACATCTATCAATTTTTAGTAAGCAGCTTCGCTCTCTCGGCAGATGATGTTCATTGCTTTATCAAAAATTGCTCCGCGATATGCCAATGTAGCTTTTTTAAAACATACCGTAACTGTTAATCTTTAGCAGCAAGTGATAGTAGCATAAACCATGAACTGCATTCGGAAAAACCTCCTTGACAGCGTTATCTATCGAGGGATGGGCATCAGATACAATTAATGTATCATTCAATTCTCCATACGCAATTCTAAATCGGCTGAGGAACCACTTCCAAGAGATATCATTCTCAATAGGGCCAACGCCAATCGCTAGAGGAAAGGTATGCTCATTGGCATCCTTAGTGACAACGACAAACAAGATACCTCTATTCTTGCCCTCAAATGAGTGCCATCAATTGCAATCACAAGCCTCATATTCAATGGATAAGCAAGCCTACAAGCGCCGAAAGCTACAAACAAGTGTTCGAACTTCCCATGAATCCCATCTTGCAAATCAGTAATTGTACCTGGATTTCATTCCATTAGCATGTGAAGATAACCTAGCAACTTCCGGAAGGAATTAACATATCCCCCGTATATGCTTTCTATCGCTGCATGCCGTGCTCGCAGGGCCAAATCATAACGAATGATGAACCCAAATTAGCTTTGCACCTCTTCCATAATGGCCTTTGGCTCTATTATTTAACATTCCCTTCGTATTTTCCGAGCAACGTTGGCTGCAATCACATTCATGTGAACTTTTCTACGACCAACACGTCCTAGCTAGCGTGTGCATGCGTGATCACCTGTAAACTTGGTAATTCTCCAAGCTTGAGTTTATAGAAGTAAGAAGAAGCATAAGTTTGAATTTCGGAATTTTCCGAGACAGTTGATTTTTCAGTGAATAGCGACGTTGACCCATAAAGTCGACCTTTTTCCTACGAACCCTGAATTTAGTCTAATTAGTGTCATTAGACTCTAGAATTTATTTTAAGACTATTGATGCTAGCTTGAGAATTTTTTGAGACCATATGAGTCGAGTATGAATTTTATTTTAAAACCTACAATTTATAACGGTAGTTTTTACGACTTCTTCGTTATTCGGAATTTATATATATGAGTTAGACTCTTTGAAATCTATAACTTGTTTTATGACTAATGGTGAAGCATAGAGTGAAATCCGATGTCTACAATTTAAGTTATAATCCGTATGAGTCAAGAGAACGAATATGAATAGTAAAATTTCTCGTTTTCTTCGTTTCTTGAAATTTTGATTCGAAACTTAGGTTTTCCGAAACTATGAATTATTCTATGAACTTTGAAATGAAGTAGAGTGAATTTGGATGTCGGAAAGATGTTGGGGATAATTTTTAAGTTAAGAGGGATAGATATTTCTAAGGGGGGTGTTTTATACCGTAAAATCTTTTCTTTCGGAGATTTCTACCCAATAAAAACTACCTAGATAAATCTAGAATTTTTCTCATCTCTCACACACATATGTCGGCCCTCACAATCAATTTTACACATGTTTAATTCATTTTATTTCCTTATCCCACTCTCAAATTCTATACTCTCAAATGTACTCTCTTCAATTCCAACTCTCACCCCCTAATGTGAACTTCACACTCTCTTATCTCTTTCAACAAATGGAGCAGAGTTCTCCCTCTCTTACACCCTATAAATAACCCCTCAAGTCATCCTTATTTTCATCCCAACAATCACCAACACATACACAACATCATTCCATTTCTTTTTCTCTTTCTCCTTCGGTTTTCTTCCCAACAACTGCCCAGAAAATTTACAGCAGCCCTATAGCTTCATTTTCCTTTCATTCCAAGCTTAAGGAAGGAGCTAGAGTGGTGTGGAATAGAGTCGAGTATAATCGAGCAAGCGAGGAGTAAGGTTTTTCATCTCTATCACTCTATTTTCATGTCTTTTCCACCCTAAGAGCTTCGAAAATTTCTGTGCTATATTCATGATGTTCTAAGCTTAGAGTTTCGAGTTTAGAATCTATGATCTTGCATGCTATATATGTGTTAGGAAAGAATGAAAGAAATTCAAGCTATGCATATATGTTAGAATCACATGATAGGGTTATGGAATAATTTCATGTTTTAAATTGTAATCTTGATGGTATGAGTATATGCATGTAATGAAGATGATAGCATGATGAGACGATGAAGAAGAATCCATGAATTGAAACCCTTGAAAGAAACCGAAAAACATGAAAGATTAGGGTTTTATATGCTTTTGTTGATTTTATGTGTAATACCCGGCTTTTCTTTTCCGACGAGAAATAAAAATTTTCTAAGAAATTAAGGCTTTGCACGCCTAAGTAAGGAATCTCAGTTTTAAGACTAACGGTGAAATCCGTTTCTGAAAATAAATTCCAGAAGTTGTTCAACCGACTAATGTATTAGGGTTTTCGCGTCCGATAGAATTTTCGTTCGAGAACTCAGATCGAAAAACCGTCTCACTTTACATTCGCTTATTTTACGAACCGATTCTACTGGTAAAAGTCAATTTTATTTATTTTTCCGGGCGAAATTTGGACTGTCATGTCTCAACTTTTCTTTGGATTTCGGAAATCGAATTATGCTTTCCAACTAAGTAAATTGTTTCCAATCTATTGGTCGAATTAGTTTTCGCCGGAAACGTAACCGTCTAAGAAATTAATTTCTCGTTTTTAATATGCAATATTAGACCCGTAAAACGAGATATTTTGAATTATTTTTTCTACCCTAAATCGCCAATCACCACCATGAGTCATCACTTTTAGATTTTTTCCTACTTTAGTATAAATATAAAGTGTACACCTCATAATTTCTTTCTCTCTTCTCTCCCTCTTAACCGCCCTCTCTCTCTCTTCTCTCTCTTCTCTCTCTTGTTCTTCAAGTTCTTCAAATCTTCAAGTAGTTCTTCACTTTTCTTCGAGCTTTAAATCATCAAAGCTTAATAGTTTGTCGATCAATTGCAATTCCGAGTTCATAATCGTGAAGGTGAGACTTTCCTCTTCAATTCCATCTAAACAAAATTCAATTTCCTTTAATTCTAGCCATGACCGAAAATTTTGAGGATTTTAGGATGATGTTCTAAGTTTAATTCATGTATATTTATGCTTATGATTAAAGATACTATGGTTAGAATCAAGTAGAAAATTTTCCCCCTTATTTAATTATAATAGCCGAAAATTTTGAAGATAAGTAAGATAGGTTTGAGTTTGAGTATTAGATGTATGGTTTGTAGAATATGTTTGCATAAGATGAATAATGAACTTGTGAATTGATAGGGAAATTTCTAAAATATGAAAAAAGTTGTAAGAGAGGAAGAAGTGGGTAGTTGAATGAGAAATTGTTGTGATTTGGATGATGTGTTGATATAATTAAGATGTAGGAAGCATGTAGTTTAACATATATTTAATTTAGATTTTTCTAAAAATAAAAATGAAATCGTTGGAGACGAAGAATCGTCGATAGAATTAGTTTCGATAATGATATAAGTTTATGGTTTGCATATTAGTTAATCTATGTGGTTAATGACGATAATTGGAAAGTTTGAACGAAATCTAAGAATGTCGAACTTTTCGTAAGAGACGAAGAGTCGAGAGTAATCGTCGATAGGAAAATCGAACGAGAAAATTAATTGAATATTAGTAATTGTTGATATGTTAGGGTAGTTATTGAATTAATTGAGAATTAACTAACAACTTTGGAAAATCAAGTTCTTAGACCGATATAAATGACTTGGATTAGTTAAGTAATAGTTTATAATGATGTTAATACATTGAGATGTTCATTACTAAGTAAGAAGATGATAGAAACTAATTTGATTTGAATCGAATTAGTAAAACTTCAAGAAACGAAGAAAGTAAGTAAGTACGTAAAAAAAAGAAATAAGGAATCGAGACCTTATATGTTGATTGATTTGAGTTCATAAGTTGATTAATAAGTAGGAATGAAGTTGATAATTTCATATGAGTTATGACATAGAAGTTAAAAGATTGAGTTGAATTTGAAATGAAATTGGTTTAGTAATTGGTTAGTTGAAAAGACGAGAAAGTGTTCGACATATTATTAACCGAGGAAGGAGAAAGTATTCGCGATAAATGATCATGTGTCATGACTGTAATTTGATAGAGATTTCATGCACATAAAGGTTGTATAGCATTGGTCGAACCTAGGGATTTGTGCGTTGAGTTATACGAGGGTCTAGGGTTTTTCGAACTGTTTTACGACCTTTCACGGAAACAGTCATAACTCTCTGCTCGTTTAACGAAATTGAGATCCCTAAATTAGACAGTAAACTAGGCATCCGTAGCTTTCTTTTGGTGCCAAAAACATCCCCTGTTTCGAAATACTCTGTTCTGTATAAGCTCCAGACTTACTGACTTGTGCAAAAAATTCTAAAACTCATTTTCTTAAGTTGAATTCTTTTTAACTTAATTCTTTAAGAACTAGTAAGTCGTTATGAGTTATCGACTTTCGTTATGATGTTCTAAATGTCGAGTAAGGAACCAAGTTAGTTCTAAACGAGATGTGTTCGAGTCTCGTTTCTTCTTTAATCAAAAGAGATTAGTTAAAGTGCAAATGCCTAAAAGACTTAACCGAATTCGATTTATTTTCTTTTATCGTTGCAACCGAGTACTAAAGTTTGAATATTTACGATAGAAGGAGGAAGCCGGAGTTAAGGATTGGACGGAAGACGGAATCTGTAGTTGTTCTGTATATCGCCTTAAGGTAGGCTTTTCTCTATATATCAAATAAAATGAGCGATGCTCGAAAATGTTTACTTACTGCTTTGATAAGTGTGTTTTCAAATTGATTATCAGTGCATAAAAGATTTGTTTTATGTGAGTTTTTTTGTGCCTTTCTGAGTTAGCCGACTGCTAACTAAATCGATCGGACTCTGAGTTAGCCGACTGCTTTTCCAGAGTTAGTGTACACGGTAGCCGGTGTGTGTGGTACTCTGTTGAGGGTAGCCAGCCGCGGTGAATAGAACGTGTGCGGAAGAAGTTAACTCTTCCCCGGTGTTTAAACAGAATTTGGGCAAGTTGAACGTAACGACAGTAAAATACTCGTGTGAGTGATTTATGAAAAGAGAAAATGTTTAGTAAGCACGGGCCTTTGAAAGAAAAACCCCGTTGTGTTACTGTTTAGATGCCTGATTAATCTATATAAAACCTATGATATGATTTCGGCAATGTGCCCACTAAGTGCTTTTGTACTTAGCCCTGCATGTATTTATAAATGTGCAGGTTGAGTGACGAAGACGGAGGAAGTTGAGTAGAGGTCATACTTAAGGAAAGAAGTTTAGTTGAGCCTCGATTTCACATCTGAAAATGTGTTATCAATCTACGTCTTTTCCGCTGCAAGACACTCTTTTGATGTATTAACTTTCGGTTTAAGTATTAGGTACTTGAAACCCTAGAGATCTCAGAGACAACTTTTGTCGAGTACTTCATGTTTACTATCTTATCAAAGTTATGTCAGTTTATCATTTATTCAGTAATTTCTCTTTTCTTCCCCGTTTCTTTAATCCAACCCCTAGTCGCACCCCGGCTTTGCCGTCCCTCGGGATTTGGGGCTGTGACATTATGATCTAGTCGATATAGATGATGATTTATAAGCATGATTTGATGATTTAATGGAAGAAATATGCATGTTATGAATAAGGTCACTTGAGGAAGATGATGAATAGTAGAATTTAAAAATTGCTATATGATTTGTATGATTAATTTGAGGATAAAAATTTATGATTCAATCATGATAGAGTATGATTATATAAATAAATTAAAACTAAGAATTTGTATGAGAAAAGTTTGATAATACCGAAAATGATGCTTAAAAAAAATAGGTTATGGTTCTTAACATAATTGTTATGTATGATGAATTAAAAATGAAAATAAGAGTATGTTGTGAGAAGAATTGCTATTAATTAAAAGAAATAAACTCATAAGTTGAAGAAGTATAGAAATTCAAGAAATATGAAGGAATGAGTTAGGAATTTTATTCCTATAGCTATGTGATTTAAATAGAGTTATAAGTAAAATAAGATTATCGAAATAATAAAATTAACTGGGATTTATTAATAATAATAAAATCTGAAAAATTTCAAATAAATTAGGAACTTATATTTTTAAGAGGAATTAGATAAATTGATGTTATAAGAACTCATTTGGAGTAATTCTAAGTATATTAGCAAGTGAAAATATTGAAAAAGATTTAGAATACAGAAATCAAAGTTGTGCAGTAAATTAAAAACAAAAACTGTAAAATTTTGGCTAAGTAAAAGTTGTAATGAATGTTATTAATGTAAAGATGAGATTAAAACAAGTAAGATAGCCACTTGAATCACTTAATTTGGAGTTCATATGACCAAGTTATGAAAGAATCAATAAAATTAATAAATAAAGTTTAAAAATCTGAAAATAAATAAAATTAACTAGGTTAAAGGATTAGAAGAGTCTAAATGATGAAATCAAGGATATTAGAAATAGAATCAAGCAAAGACGAACTCTCATTAGTTAGAGAGACGAATATTAGAATTTAATAAGAATAAATAATGTTTTCTTGATTTACGTGTCCAAAAATATAATCGAATGCAAAATTGTTCAATTGAAACACGTCTATATATATCTTGGAAACGTGCCAAACGATGACTCAATAAAAGTTGAATAAAGTCTCGAATTCAAAAATAAAAAGTATATTTAGAATTCTTTCTAAGAGGAATGAAGTTAATTCCATAAGAAAACGAGAATTAAAAGTCCGAGCTAAAAAGTCAAACAAAATAATAGAATATAGATAGTGAATATTTATACAAGTGTTGCATGAATAAACATGTGTCATGTATTATGTGTTGTGTATAAGTAATGATATGTTATGTATGCATGATTAAGCATATTTCTTAAATTTGTTTGAAATGAATTGATTAAGGAAATTAATAGTAAACAATTTCACTAGGTTATAAGTTATTCTTTCCTTAAGGAATTTTAAAGTTTAGGACTTGGGTAGAATTTAAGTACCCAAGCGTTTACGAGTAGATAAACCGAGAATCTCGAACTCGAGTCACGTAAAAGTTTGAGCGGGATTTAGTTATATCCGAGCGGGATCAACATTTAGATTCGTTTAAAGCTGATTCATAATTTTTCGACTGAATTTAGTACTCTACTTCATCCGTATATATTTCATATAAAATAATTAAATTACATAATTATTATTTAATAATTGTCAAATAATCACAAAATAAACACTAAATGATTGGAGTTTACATGCACAACCAAGATTGTCATATACTTTATATCACATCTCTTACACCTGTGTAAGAGATGTGATATAAAGTACTTGACAAGATGACATTATATTGCAAATATTTAAAAGTGTGTATTTTTTATTGTTTTCAAGAATAGTGTATATTTTTCATTTTGACAATTCAAAAATGTGTATTTTTATAGATTGTCACTTTAAATTATAACACTTTTTTTAACTCCTTAAAATTATAACATTTGTTTACATTTTTACCCCTTCACATCTTTTTTTAAGTTAGCTTTTCTCTCGGCATATCGTTATCTATTTCTCTCTCACAAAACGCTAGCCTTCACCTTCCGCCACCATCTTCCCGCCGCTGCGGCCACCTTCCCACTGCCTCCTCCTCCTCCTCTCTCTCTCTCTCTCGAAACCAGTTGCCTTTTCCAGATAAATACTCGTCGTCACCCTCTCTCACTCACATCCGCCCCAGCGACCACAACTCCGGCATCTCTCTCTCTCTCTCTCTCTCTCTCTCTCTCTTAGATCTGCCATAGAAAGAGGCCATTCTTTCTCAAAGATCGACGATGTCACGGAGGAAGACATTGTTGTCGGTTGTCGCCATGAAGCTTTACAGAAGATCTTTGTGTGTAGCACCGCCACCGCCCTAATTCCACACCAGCGGCGACGTGACCACCACCCTCCCGCCGACAACCTTGATGCGAAGTCGAACGCCGCTGTGAATTCTCTCTCACACAAATCAACATGACCTACTCCGCGCTGGAGAAAGTGATGTCGCGATTCCGGCGAAAGGACCTAGCTAACGCCATCGCCGTCGCTGTCGACCTTCATTTCCGCCTTCTTCTTGTCCATCTGAGCCGCCGTCTCAATCATTGCTGAAGAAGTTTAAGAACTTGAAGAAGCATAGTAAAATTCCAAAATCTCAAATTCCCCGCAGCCGATGGATGGACTGTACGAAATGGGGCCGCCGCTGTTCCTGACGAAGACTTTAGACATGGTGGATGATCTGCGCACGGATTGCATCGTATCGTGGAACAGAGGGGGGAACAATTTTGTTGTGTGGGATCTCACGCCTTCTTCCCATCTCTGCTGCCCAGATATTTCAAGCACAATAATTTCTCCAGTTTCGTTAGACAGCTTAATGCTTATGTGACTATGTGAGTAAGTTGCCTTTGTTGTTCAAACTTTTTTTTTTATTATTTTGGATTTAATTGATGGATGAATTCGGCTTCAATCTTTGCTGCAAATGGGTGGTGTCATTAGTTCTGGTTTACCAGTGGATTTGATGGTAGGCTCGTGAAAGATTGAAACAGATCAACTTTATTGATATTAATATTGTGTTAAAAAAAAAAAAGTTGATTTGTTTAATTGAGAAAGAAAATAGAAAGTTTGATGAAAAAATTGGTAGTCAATTTAAACATAGTTTGTTCTTCCTCCTGTGTTGATAAAGGTTCTCTGAATGTGGAAAGAATGTTGATGACAAATCTAGAAGATGATGAGAAGCAAAAGCAAATCTCTCAAAAACCAATGAGGATCGAGGTACTAACACTCATTCCAAATCAAAAAGGACTAACGAAATTGCAATTGCTGCAGGGCTTAAAGAAGATCGATAAAGAACAAATTACGATTGGTGCAGGGCTTTAATGAGAAGTAATATTGTTGCTGCTATCTTGATTATTTCTTGTTTGAGTTCTAAAATTCTGATGAGCAGGTTGAACGAAATTATTATGATGAACAATGGGCCGAGGTCGTGCATGCTGCCGGAGATTGAATGCTGAAGAACTTGACGGTATTTGATGTGAGCTTAAATGGATTGGTGGGGCCGGTGCCCGGATAGCATTGGAGGAATGGTGATTTTGGAGCAGCTGAATGTGGCTAATAATATTCTCTCCGGCGCAATTTCCGCGTAGCATATGTCAGCTGCCGGATTTGGAGAAATTTACGATCTCTAGTTCTCCGTCCGTCCAAAAATCAAATGCTTACTTACCCATATTTTTTTTGTCCACAAATCAAATGCCTATTTATTTTTTTTGTACAATCATACCCTTCTACTTTTACTTTATTTACTACCTTTGTCATTGATGGTCTCACCTCACAACAATTTTACTCCTACTTTTTAGTCAACACAAATAAATGACACTGTAATAAGTGTGTCTTTCCTTTTTGTTTTTTGTCACATCGTATTTGTTCTAATTCACAACAAATTTTTCTATGATTCACAAATAAATTTTCATGATTCACACTGTAATGAATGTGTCTTCTCATTTTTAATTTTGTTCACATCGAATTCGTTCTAATTCACAATAAATATTTTTGTTATTCACAATTAATTTTTTGTGTTTCACACTGTCATTTTGTTTTTTCCCATTTTTTTTGGTGAGTCACAAAAAAAAAATTGTGACCACCGGCGACGGCGCGGCGGCAGTGGCGGCACAGAGTAGGCGGCCGATTTTTATTTTTTTGGTGAGTCACAATTTTTGTTTGTGAGTCACAAATTTTTTTTTGTGACTACCGGTGACGGCCAACGGCGGCAGCTGTGCCGGCAGAGAGTAGGCGGCGGGTTTTTTTCTTGGTGAGTCACAAAATTTTTTTGTCTGCCGAAAGGCGATGACAATGGAAATGTTTAAGGTTGGAATTGAGAAATGTGAAAAGTTATAAAATCAACAAATAAGTTTTTTTACTTGGTAAGATTGATAATTTGACAAAAGATGTAGAGGTATAACAGTCACAAACAACTAGAATTTTAAGAAACTAAAAAAAGTGTTATAATTTAAAATTATTACTCCCTCTGTTCGTGAAAAAGAGTCCTACTTATCCCATTTTTTTTGTTCGTGAAAAAGAGTCCTACTCCACTTTTTCCAATCACATCAAGTGGGACCTTATTCAATTTACCATAATTTCCACTCTCATTTTACATTTTCCACTCAAAATAGGTGGGACCCTTATTCCACTCACAACAATTTTAACTTTATTTTAACTTTTTCACTCACAACAAGTGGGACCCTTATTCCGCTCACACTAATTTTACTTCCAATCCACTTCTACCACTCCCACTAAATGAGACCCATATTCCACTAACAACAACTTTACCAACTTTCTTAATCTCCGTGCCCAGCACACAATGAGACTCTTTTTGACGAACGGATGGAGTATAACAAAAGTGATATTATCATTATCACCTCCTTTTTTTTTAGTCACAAATTTTTTTTTTTGTCTGCCGAAAGGCGGTGACAATGGAAATGTTGGAGGTTGGAGTTGAGAAATGTAAAAAGTTATAAAATCACCAAATAATTTTTGTTACTTGGTATAATTGATAATTTGACAAAAGATGTAGGGGTATAAAAGTCACAAAGTGCTAGAATTTTAAGAAACTAAAAAAAGTGTTATAATTTAAAATTATAATAACAAAAGTGTTATTATCATTATCACTTCCTATTTAAGTATATACATTCCATGCGTGAATATTTTGGGTACTAAAAATTTAGTAAAACCACAATCCCAAATTTACATGCATTTAGATTTAAGTTGATCATCAAAGTTTTCTGGAATAATTGAGATTTATGCATTTTTGAAAATTTAAGAGGGAACGAGGGGTTTTGATTATTTTTCTGATGTGGTTTCCTGAATTCTTTAGAAAAAGAGGAAATTTGATTTTTTATAAATTATTTCTTGAAAATGGTGAAATGGTTGAGAGAGAGAGAGAGTATGAGAGAGAAAATTTGAAGTTACATTATGTTTTCAAATCTTGTTTGTTCGTTTCTTATAATACATCTTTACATTTGTATTCATTATTTTATTGTTTATGGGATGAATAATAATTTTTCTAATAAAATTAATAGTCTGGTTTAATACAAATTTGAGGTTTGAAACTAGTCAGTAGTACATGCACAATATTCATATTAAATCAAATTTATTATTCTTCATGTGCTCGTTTCTTATAATACATCTTTACATCTGTATTCATTATTTTATTGTTTATGTGCATTTAAATATAGAACGTTCATTTACATATCATAAATCTATTAAATATCTAGTTGATATTCTAGTTGTGGTGCGACTATGACATTAGAGTCTCTTTGACTTGCTCAATTCACTTTTCAAGTTAAATTAAGGTGTGAGATCTTATTTAACTTTATACGTTGATTTGAATTTATCTCTTTTAATATCATGTGATTTGCCGTATGCTTATTTGACATTATGTGACGAGTAGGACCGTAAATTTCAAGTTGTCCATTTGACTTTGCTCTCATTCATTTTGCGTTCAATTCATTGGATACATATATCATGTGATGAGCAGGATTGTTAATTTCAAGTTGTCAATTTGACTTTGCTCTCACTAATTGGAGTTAGAGGCTTTTTAAGGGCAGTAACTATGGGATATTCGACGATAAAGGACACTTTCATGCGGGCCTACGATTTGAGGACAAATATTTAGCAATTTAACCCTCCGTAAGACAATTTCTGGCCTGATCGGGCTTAATCTCACGTGATCGAATTTTATGGGCCCGAACGCCTAGGTGGCATGCCAAATCAGTTCCACGTCGGTCCCACCTCTACCTCCCTCTCATGCGCCCCTCTTTCCTGACACTGCATTTCCTTCGCATCGTCTCCACCTCCACTAATGCATCGCCTCCACCTCCATCTCGCCGCCGTCCTCCACCGGCTCCCCCCACCGCATTTGCTGCAACAGCAAGTACCCGATCCCAATTCCTCCTCCCTCATCATCTCCGGAATCTCCTGCAGCTCACAACATCTCCCACTCCTCCAACTCCGCCGCCGCCCCGCCACCATCTACATCTTCTAGCTTATCATCCCGGCTAACCCCTCGGCTACCACCGCCATCTCAGCACCGTCGAGGCCCTTCACGAGGGCGTTGTTGGGGTACTTGCATTCCATCTTCCAATTATCCCCCTCATCTTTATAAAAATCCCCTTTAAGACCTTCATATATCCGACGTAGATCTCGAATCTGGCGCCATCGCACACCATCACTCTCTCTGTACTCCTGCATTTGAAGCCCATCTCATCGGACTCAGATATAGCCCGGTGGAGCGTGACGAAGGCGGGCGAGTTGGGTCGGATGTTGGAGCCGTTAACCTGGGCATGCCGTTGATGTGGGGGAGGAAATGCAGCGTCAGGAAATCCGGTGGAAAGATGGGCACGTGAGAAGGAGAGGGAGGTAGAGGTGGCGCCGACGTGGAACTGATTTGGCATGCCACCTAGGCATTCAGGCTCAGAAAATCGATCACGTAAGATTGAGCCCGATCGGGCCAGAAGTTGTCCTACGGAGGGTTAAGTTGCTAAATATTTGTCCTCAAATCCTAGGCCCACATAAAAAAGTGTCCTTAATCGTCGAATACCCCATAATTAATGTCCTTAAAATTCCTCTAGCTCCACTAATTGACGCACTATCATGTTGACTTTAATATTCATACGTGGTTGTTTTGTTTGCTTGAAGTTGTTGTGTTTTTTTGAACTTTAGCTTGTTTGAAATTGCTATGGATTTCTGGTCGAAAATATTTAGTTATTGGATGATTGTTCTTTGAAGTTCTAAAGTTTAATTTTTACAAATTATTTATGTCAAAAATTAATTTCCATTTATTTATTCAAAAAAATTCTTTGATTTTTCCCATCAATTATTTATTTAAATTTGAATTTTAACACTTTATAAAATTTAGGGTGTTATAGTTTCATTAACTAAGTGTTCACTAACTGCATCTGACGAGGCTGTCGTTCGCTCTCTCAAAATGAATTTGTAGCCAATCCTCACAACTATATCGTTAACAAGTAAGTACAGGGTCGATCCACAAGGAGTTGATTGTCACTATTTCTTGAAACCTCCTCCACCTGTTCAGAAAATTGGGTTTGCTATCTTGGTTACTAGGGCTCTCTTGCCCAATTCGAGAACTTAAGTAAACACTAAAAAGTAAACAGATAACTTGATTAATAATAAAAATGACTTCATCTGGACTAAGACATTGTTAAGTGAAAACCCTGGCTTGGTCATTGGTGCAAATATAGTCATTACATGCATACATCATGAGTTATAGGACTTGAATGTCGAGATCCCTTTTTACTCGTCACGCTCTCAACAAACCCTTCCCTTACCTATCCTTACTTAGTTAGCGACGCACCACTGGCTCCCTACCTTAGGTAATACCTCTGTCATAGTCATCGTTCAGTCGCTTGCCCAAGGAGCATTAATCACTAGAAAGGCCCAACAAGGAATCATCACGTCTAACCCAATAGGGTAGACACCTTCCTCTAATGTTAATCGATCTTAATTGAGATAGTTATGGAAAACACTCCTACTTCCCAATTGATTAGTGATCTAATATGTCCTAAGTGATTAACGACCCATTAATCTCTTGATCGTATTATCTCATATTGGAACAATTTCATTAACATATCGGGAACACATGCATGCAATTATCTAGCATAAATTAGACCTCTCAAGCATAAGTAATCACCTAACTATCTTGCCCAGATCAAGTATAAAGACTTAGCTAGACATAATAATAAAACTACAAACACAATATTAAATGAACTCATAAGAAGAACTATATTAAAACTTACAAAATACGTGAAAAGCAAATACGGCCAAAAGTGCCGATGAACAAAACATAAATAAACTTTGCCCGTAGGACTTGTTTTTCTCCTCACAATCGCTCAAGTAAATAACAGGGAATGAAAGCATAAAAGACAGTGTATATTTCGTAGCAGCTAGGCTTCAATATTTATAGGCGAGCACTTAGGGTTTGAGCCCCCCGGTCCTTAACATGGAAGAAGTCCACGAGCAACCTTGGGATGTAAGTAATACTTGATAAGCACGACCCCAACATGGCAAGTCACGTCTATCATCAAGAGATCCCTTGCGGACCCTAAATCTAGTCGGATAAGGAAAATTTTTTAAGTTAAATCATCTTTCCTTATCCTTCTAGAGAGAATAAGAAGTTAGGAACCCTGTTGCCCAGCATGAGTTTAAATTGCAAACTCATGATGGACAATTTTTTTCTTTTTCTCTCTTTTTTCTGTTCCCCCTATTTTTCTTTCATTTTTTCTTTTAATTGGGGCATAACCCAACTATTAACACAAAACGTATCTCTGCCCAAGATATACCCCCATCATCTTTTTCCAGCCCTTTTCTTCTTTATACTGCCCAGGTTCCCAAAACTAGATAAAAATCTTTTCAAAGGCAAAATCTAAGTGGTAGAAAGAATTAATTTGGCTCAAAGGGGTGTTTCAAAGGGTAATGATATCAGATAATCAATTCAAGCTCAATGGGCTAATGAAAGAATGGCCTAAATCATCTAAGTTCAGAGATTATAAACCAAAGTACAGGCAAGTTCTAGTTCTTCCTAATCAAGATGTCTTCAATCACACAAGGAATGAATTCAATTAAGCTCAAATTCTCACTGGGTATGCTCACAACTCAATCTATCGTTCATATCATCTTCTAGCATGCATAAACTTAACACTATTCAACAAGTAGCAATTAAGCACACAAATCATCATATCATCTTGCCCAACAACTCCATGTTGATCGACTCAAATACTTAAAATAAAAACACACGACACAGACACCTCACGCACACACTTTGCTTATAGCAAAGTCCATCCATGGAGGCTTCAACCTTGGACTTAACAAACTCTTTTACAAACAGTTGGCCTCCCTACGCACACACTTTGCTTATAGCAAAGTAGTGGACGTAAAAGGGTCAAGACACTAACAAAAACAAACATGAGTCACTCGCCTACCTCACCAAACATTTTGCAGGGCAAAATGTGGGTGAGGTATTCGATCACTCCACAGACACAAGACAAATAAAATAATAAGTCACTAAACGAAAAATAAAGACACGAAAAAAAAACTACGACACAAATAGGAGGACATAATTAAGCAGAAGGATCAGAAGCTGACCCTATTTTCAAGTGGCGGGCAAGGCTGTTGAGAGTAGCCTGCATGATCAGTTGCCCATTCCATAGCTCCTTGAGCAACTCCTCAGTCTTGCCCAGCCTGTCCAAGACTTCCTTCAGCAGGGCAGAAGGAGACTCAACCTCCTCCTCATCATCTTCTTCCTCATCATCAATCACTGACTTCTTGGCCAACATGTCTGAATTCTTAGGCGACAAGCGCGCTGAGGCCGGTTGATCCTTCTCATGCACCTCCAACAGACGCCATCCTTTTCCATGCTTCTCTACCTCCTTCATCCTGCTCAACCTCTCCATGTTGAGCTCGTCAGCCGGTGTCACCTCAAAATCCTCCATCTTATCCTGAAGCTCCAACCCCTCAATGTAGGTTATAAAAAAGTGCCCACATGAGTACTTCTGCCCCGCCTTAGCCATTACACTGCCCTCAGCTGCTCCATCAAGAAGGCTGCAAAATTCAACCTCTTCCTTGTCAACATACAAAATAGTATGTAGACCTCCTTGTTAGCCAGCGAGTTCCCGCTAACTCTCTTGCCAAACATGTTGTAGGCAAGAATCCTATGGGTAATGCGGAGGGCTGGCGTCTTCAGATCAGATGCCTTGTTGTCTTCCGACTTGAACTCAGTTCCCACGCTGACATCTTTCCACATCTGGATCCATTCCTCCTTGGGCAGGTCCATTGGCACCTTCTTCCCTGCCCTCCTAAACTCCGGCTTCTACAACTCCATCATCGTGGCGAACCCTAAAGTTTGGTTCAAGTCATTCAGCCCAACCATAAACGGCTGCCCATTCAACACAAACTCGATCGAGACTGAGTTCCCTTCACCATCTAGTACGAACTCCATAGATCCGTACACCTCTCTCACCAAGTCCTCATAGATGTGGCAGGGTAGCGTCAGGAATCTTCCTCAGCCACACCCATCGAATAAGGCTCTCACTTCCATCGCAATGCCCAAGGAGTGCAGGTTGCCAAAATCAACCTCCCTGGGCACAAAAACCTTCCTGGCAGACAAGTCTTCCGCCTTCTTTCCCTTCTTCTTCCCTCGCCACTCGGACTCCTCCTTTTTGATCTTCTAAGCAGCGGATCTAGTTATCCTCTCCCCCACTATCTGGACATCCTCATTCTCCTTCGATTCCACCACTCTCTGCCTCTTCCCTGGGTTTTTGGAAGAAGGCGTGGTGACCTTCTTCTCTTCCGTAGAAGACTCTCCACCCAATGACGAGGCGGCTTCAGACGTGGCCACCTTCGTCTTCTTCTTGGCCTCCTTTTCCAGTTGGCCCTTCTTTCTCTTCTCTTTTCTCTTCTCCACATCCTTCTTCACTTCTTCACACAGCTTTTTGAAGGAATTGTCGGATTCCTTCCCGTCTTCCTGCTCTCTTTCTTCTTCTTCCACAACCTCCATCTCCACGTCGTCATCTTGCTGTGTTCTTTTCTCCTCTGGTTCTGGCGGTGTGTTCTCCGGCGCTACTTCCTCAGCGGTTTTTTTCGGTGCGGAAGAAGTTTCTCCCACCGGAATAGCTGCGTCTGCTTTCATTTCCTCAAGGGCCACTATTGCTTCAGTGAGTGCACTACTAATGATCTCATCTACCTCGGCTGTGAGAGAATATGGAACCACCCAAGATGTTGAGTCTGCTGTGGCCAAAGGAACCTTTCACGGCAGGGATTCTGGTTCAGAGAGGTCGATACACGTTCCGTGCGGGATCTTGTTAAGTTTATTCTTAGGGCGTATGGATACCATGGTGGGATTTTTAGGGTTTAAAATTGGGGAAGAAATCTGTTGAAGACCGAAATTGGGGGGTTGAGGATGGAAAGTGGATTATGGTAGTTTTTTGAATTGATAGTTTATGTAGGGAAGTGGAAGGGTTAGAGGGAATAGACGTGGTAGGGTGGCAGGCGGTTATAGGGCTAGGGGTAGGTTTTTAGTGTAGTTGTCACATCACATTAGGTGTAGCAGTTACTGTCTCATCAGTTGTGTTGCCCAAGTCCATCGCTTAGCCCAGAGCGCCGCTCTTGCCTTCCTACGTACACACTTTGCTTAAGGCAAAGTGTTAGATCCTCCTACTTCCTTTCGCCCAATACCTGTTCTCTGCAAGTCACGAACACACTACCATATACAAGGCAAAATTTCTCTTATCCTGTGGTTAGACATTTTTACCCTTAATGGAATTAAAATACGCCTAAATTTGATGGAAAACATTTAAATTATGGCTATTTTAATCCCTATCTCCCCCCCCCCCTTTTGGGAAAAATGAAATAAAAATGTAAAAATAAAAGAATACATATCAGGTTGCCTTCTAGCCAGCGCCCAAGTTATCGTTGTGAGCACGACGTCCTCCTTGCCCAAGTTAGGGCTCCAAATCATAGAGGAATTTCAAGTATTCCTCTAGTTTTTCCAAGACTTAGCCAAAGAAAGCCTTCAATCTCTCTCCATTGACCTTGAAAATCTTTCCCATGTTAGCGTTCATTACTTCCAAAGCCCCATTTGGATATGTGGCTTGTACTTCGAACGGACAAACCCACTTAGTCGATAGTTTCTTCGACATGAGTTTCAACTTGGATTGGTATAACAACACTTGTTGCCCAAGTTCGAACTTCTTGACCTTGATCAAAGCATCGTGAGCTTTCTTCATCCTTTCTTTGTACAACATGGAACTGTCATATGAATTGAGTCGGATTTCCTCGAGTTCCTGCAATTGATGCTTCCTAGCTTGGCCAGCCTCATCCCAATCATAATTCATCTTCTGAACTACCCAATACGCTCTATGTTCTATCTCCACAGGCAAGTGGCACATCTTTCCAAAGACCATCCTGTAGGGCGACATCCCCAAACGGGGTTTTGAATGCTGTCTTATATGCCCAGAATGCATCTTCAAGACGCAAACTCCAATCCTTCCCTGTTAGGCTAACTGTCTTTCTCAAGACTGCATTCACAATGCAATTAGACAATACAGCTTGACCATTTGCTTGAGGGTGATAAGCATTTGAAATTCTATGATGTACTCCATATCTACTCATTAACCTTTTCACAGCTCCATTGCAGAAGTGCGTTCCTTGGTCACTAACGATCGCCCTTGGTACACCAAACCGGCTAAAGATATTGCCCTTAAGGAATTCCACAACTACCTTTGAATCGTTTGTGGATGTCGCCTTGGCCTCCACCCATTTCGATACATAGTCGACTGCCAATAGTATGTATAGATTTCCTCTTGAGTTGGGCAATGGCCCCATGAAATCCATCCCCCATATATGGAATACTTCTACAGGCATGACTGGGGTCATGGGCATCTCATTCCTCTTGCCGATGTTGCCCTCATTCTGGCATCGAACGCACTGTTTACACCATTCGAAGTTATCTTTGAATATATTAGGCCAATAAAACCCACAATCCAATACCTTTCTTGACGTTCTTTTTGGTCCAAAATGTTCCCCACACACCTTAGAATGACAATGTGCGAGGATGCTTGCTTGTTCCTTCTCATCAACACACCTACAGATGACTTGGTCGGTACACATTTTTCACAAATATGGTTCATCCCAGATGTAATATCGACTTTCCACCTTCAACTTGTTCTTTTGATATAGGCTGAGATTGCCTGGAAGTCGTCCCAAGGCAATATAGTTGCATAAGTCGGCATACCACAGATCAGGGTTGTCTTGGGCAAGAGCAAGATGTTCATCTCAGAATGTATCCTTGATCGGCTCGATATCTTTTTGTTGGATGATGCGACTCAGATGACCGGCCACTAGATTCTGGGTTCCGGCCTTATCCTTGATTTCCAACTCAAATTCCTGAAGTAACAATATCCACCTTATCAATCTGGATTTGGTTTCCTTCCTGGCCATGAGGAACTTCAGGGTGGAGTGGTCAGTGTAGACTATGGTCTTGCCTCCGAGCAGGTATGATTGAAATTTTTTGACGGCGAACACCACAGCTAGTAATTCCTTCTCTGTAGTGGAATAATTGCATTGGGCAGGATTAAGAGTTCTGGATGCATAGTATATGACATGATTCACTCTTCCTCTCTTCTGCCCAAGAACAGCTCCCACTGCGTAGTCACTTGCGTCGCACATCACTTCAAACGACATTTTTCAATCTGGTGGATGAATAATAGATGCTGACTGACACAAAAATCTCATTTAGTGTATGGAATGTCTTCTTGCAATCTTCATCAAAATTCCACTCCACTGCTCCTTGTAATAGTCTGGTCATGGGCTGTGCGATCTTAGCAAAGTCTTTAACAAACCTCCTATAAAATCCTGCGTGTCTAAGGAAACCGCACAGCTGCTTCACATTGCTCGAGTAGGAAAACTTGGCTATGATATCGATCTTGGCCTTGTCGACCTCTATCCCTCGTTCTGATATGACATGCCTAAGGACTATACCCTCCTTGACCATGAAGTGACACTTCTCATAGTTCAGTACCAAACTTTTATCCACACATCTTTTCAGCACCATTTCCAAGTTACTTAAACACTTGTCGAAATCCGATCCATAGACAGTAAAGTCATCCATGAATACCTATATGCAAGTTTCAAGCAAATATGAGAATATACTCATCATACACCTTTGGAATGTGTCAGGAGCGTTGCATAGACCAAAAGGTATCCTTCTATATGCGAACGTACCGAATGGGCAAGTGAAAGTGGTCTTGCCCTGGTCTTCCTCCACGACCCAGGTCCAACAGCTTCAAGATTTCTTTCATTACCACATCTTTCATTGCTGGATTCACCTTCTTTGAGGGTCTTTAATGGGCACGGCATCTTCCTCGAGCAAGATGTGATGTCTGCACACAGTGGGGTTAATGTCTCTTATATCGGCCAATGTCCAGTCAATGGCTAGCTTGTACTCCACCAGAACTTCTTTTACACGTTTCTCTTCCTCTATAGACAACTCAGCACTTATCATTACTGGTAGCGTCTTTTCTTCTCCCAAGTAGATGTACTTCAAGTGGTTAAGCAGTGCTTTCAATTCCAACTTCGGTATTTCTCTATTGATGGCACCAACCTATCTTCTTGCTTCAGTGTAGGAATCACCAATGCATCTACTCTCCTTCCTGGTTCTGCATCCGACTTTAGGTAATGTACTGCTTCGATCAGCTCAACGGATCCATCTTGGGCAACAACCTCCATTAGGCCAATTTGGAGAACCACGTCCAGCCTATCTTCAATTGCTATTTGAGGCCAAAACTCATCCACCATCTGATCCATATGGCCAATGCTATGCACCACTTTCGTATCACTAGGTTGCTTCATTGTGTTATAGATGTCGAATGACACTACTTCTCCTCCAAACTCACATGTTAGCTTCCCCGTATCGCAGTTGATTCTTGTGTGAGCGATCTTCAAGAACGACCTTTCTAATAACATGGCTGGTGCCTTGTGTGGCGATCTCCCCATATCCAGAATATAGAAATCCGCTGGAAAAATTAGGTCTCTAACCCAAACCAAGACGTCCTCTAAAATCCCTTCAGGCCATACAGTCGACCTATCCGCTAGTTGAATAGCCACCCGTGTAGGTTTGAGTGGCCCCATCCTTAGATCATCATACATCGACTTGGGAATGACGTTAATCGATACTCCAAGATCCAGTATGGCATTTTCAATCTTCATATCTCCAATGATGCAGGAAACATAGAACATCCCTGGGTCAATGCACTTGGTCGGCATGGAGGTGTCTTGTAGCACTGCAAATACATTCTCACTCACTTGAAACCTTGCATCGTCTGTGTACTTGATCTTTCTTGTGCATAGTTCATTCAAAAACATGGCACACTTAGGCATGGACTGTAAGGCGGTTAAGAGTTGTATGTTGACCTCGACCTTTTGAAATATTTTGGTCAGTTCCTTCATCTTCTGTGCTTCCTTATCCTTTGTAAATTGTCTTGGGCAAGGAGCCTTTGGCTCATAAGGTTTTGACTTGGTTGCATTCTCAACCTCTTTCATTGCTTTTGCTCTGATTTCAGCAGCGTCGAGCTCAGCCTTCCTTCTTTTGTCTGTCGCTTCCCTTTCAATCCGTGCACCCTTTTCTCATCTGATAATTCTTGCCATAGTTCTTCAACATCACTTGAACCCATGGGTTCTTCTTCATACTTTTCTGGTTCAGCCTCATCTTCTTGTTCAATATCAGCATCGTGCCCAAGAGATTGTTGTTGCCCAGATACAGCTCCTTGATGTACATAATGGTCAGGCACTTTTACTTCAAGCAACTTAGCTCCACTACGCAATGTAATTGCATTTACTTGGGCCTTTTTTATCTCAACTTGAGATGGTAGTTCTCCCTTTCGTCCATTTAGCATTGACTTAATCTGAGAGATTGATTCTACCAAGTGGCTCAACGTTCTATTAATATCTCTCATGCCTCCCCTCGTCTCCATACGAAAACTGTCCAACTCTTGATACCCCTTCCTTTGTTCAGCTGCAAGTCTCTCCACTTCACTCCTCAAGGGAATCTTTTGGTTGATCTCTATTATGTGGGGGTACATAGGGTCGCTATGGTAGTTACCCTTGTTGAGGTGCGTTCAGATAGTTGTTATTCCCATATCTCAAATTGTCATTGGGCCTCCAAAGTCCATTGTTGAAATTTCTTCGCTGCCCAACATCTCCTTGTTGGTACGGTTGCCCCACAACATTGACTTCTTTATCTTCGTACAGTGATGGGCACCTATCAGTGGGATGAGTGTTAGCAGCACCAAGTTCACACTTCATAACTCTCTTCCTCAGGATCTGGCCAGGATTCTCATTCCCAATAGCATTATTCTTGTTCTAGTTCATCATTTCCTTCATCATAGAAACCAGGATATCAAATTTTGGATCACTGTTGGTCGGCTCATGCGTCCTAGGCACGATGGTCTCATCTTGGTTCCTCTTCCTGTCTGCCATCTCAGCGAATAGCTTGAATATTCACTGGGTGGCTTATTGATTACGTTGCCTCCACGAGCTGTATCGATCCAGTCTCTTGCAGATTACCTCAGTCCATTCATGAAGGCATTAATCAAATTCTTATCACCCAAACCATGTTGAGGACACCTTGTAATCAGCTTCTTATACTTAGAATGGTAGTCATAGATAGATTCTCCATTGCCCATCTTTATATTCTGAATTGTAAATCTAGCATTCTGGATCCGAGCAAAGGGATAGTATTGCTCAAGAAACTTCTGTTGCATTTGCTGCCAAGATGTGGCGCTGCCCTGAGATAGTTGGTACAACCATTCACTTGCTCCATCTTGTAGTGAAAATGGGAACGTCAGGAGGCTAATATATTCCCTCAGTGTGTTTTCTGCAGCGGTGGTGTGCACAGTACGCATTGCCATCTCAAAGTCCTGTAAGTGGCGTTGGGGATCCTCTCCAGGTAAATCACTGAACTTGGGCAAGATCTATATCAGAGAGTGTTTCAGCTCCCAACTGGTAGTGATAGCAGGCAAAGTGATGCCTGCTGGGTTCAAGTTGACATCTGTTGGAAACATGATTTCCTTCAGAGACTTCTCAGGATCAGCTTGTTGTTGTTGCGCCATCTCCTCTCCTTCAAATTGTTCGCAATCTAAAGTTTGTGGTGGTGACCTTTCTTTGTCACTAGCTTGTTCCTCCTCTCATGCTCATTTTTCAACTTCTCTCTTCAGTTTCTTTTGCTCTTTGATGTACTTCTCCGGTTCAGGATGATACTTCAATTCACCGTCGATCTAAATAGGGTCGGAACCTAACATGCATAGGGTCTCTCCCTCAAGAGACAGTTACAAAATAAGCTCCCTAGCAACGACGCCAATTTTGACGAGACTGTCATTTGCTCTCTCAAAATGAATTTGTTGCCTATCCTCACAGCTATATAGTTAGCAAGTAAGTACAGGGTAGATCCACAAGGAGTTGATTGTCATTATCTCTTGAAACCTCATCCACCTGTTCAAAAAATTGGGTTTGCGATCTTAGTCACTAGGGCTCTCTTGCCCAATTCGAGAACTTCAGTAAACACTGAAAAGTAAACAGATAACTTGATCAATAATAAAAACGACTTCATCTTAAGTGAAAACCCTAGCTTGGTCATTGGTGCAAATATAGTCATTACATGCATACATCGTGAATTATAGGATTTGAATGCCGAGATCCCTTTTTACTCGTCACGCTCTCAACAAACCCTTCCCTTTCGTGTCCTTACTTAGTTGGCGATGCACCGCCGGCTCCCTACCTTAGGCAATACCTCTGTCGGAGTCATCGTTCAGTCTCTTGCACAAGAAGCATTAATCACTAGAAAGGCCCAATAAGGAATCATCACGTCTAGCCCAATAGGGTAGACACCTTCCTCTAATGTTAATCGATCTTAATTGAGATAGTTATGGAAAACACTCCTACTTCCCAATTGATTAGTGATCTAATATGTTTTAAGTGATTAATGGCCTATTAATCTCTTGATCGTATTATCTCATATTGGAACAATTTCATTAACATATCTGGAACACATGCATGCAATTATCTAGCAGAAATTAGACCTCTCAAGCATAAGTAATCACCTAACTATCTTGCCCAGATCAAGTATAAGGACTTAGCTAGACATAATAATAAAACTATATTAATGTCACAGCCCCAAATCCCGAGGGACGGCAGAAGCCGGGGTGCGACTGGGGTTAGATTAAAGAAGCGGGGAAGAAGGGGGATGAAAGAATAAACATACGTACATGACATCTTATCTTCAATGAACAAGACTTTATAAACGAAAGGAAAGAGTTAATCTCGAAAGATTACTCGAGCAAGATACATCAAAAGCTTCTAAGTTATAAACAGGACTCAGGCTACAGTGATTTAAATATATATATACAACAAAAGTCTTAGAGTTTAGCAGCGGAAAAGTGAGACATGAAAACAAGTCTTTCCTATCTTTATTCAAACCTAACTCAACCGTCCACCGCTGCCGTCGCTTCAACTTGCACATTTAGAAAACATATCCAGAGCTAAGTACAAAAGTACTTAGTGGGCACATTGCCGAAAACATAATCATAGGTATAGATAAACAGGCATCTCATTTTATAGCGCATCGGGGTTTTCATTTAAAAGAGCCCGTGCCTATTAAAACATTTGCATTTCATTCATAAAGTAGCTTGATCAAGCATTTATCATAGATGTTACGTTCAAATCTTGACCAGTCATAATTCACCGTGGCTGGCTACCCCTCAACAGGATACCACATACACCACAGGCTACAAGTGCACTAACTCTGGAAAGCCCCTTTTGACTAACTCAAAGCCGATCGTTAGTTAACCCCTTTTGATTAACTCATAAGGTACAAGAGAACTCACATAAAACATAAAACAGTTCATGCCATGATTATCACTTTGAAAACACGATTATCAAAGCGATAAAGAAAAGGTTTTCGAGCATTGCTCGTTTTATTTGATATATAGGAAAGCCCACCTTATAAGTTACAGAACTATTAAACGAGTTTTCTGTCGTTGATCCTTCGTCTTATCCCGAGTGCTGACTTCTTCCTTCATCGTAAATAATCATAACTTCGATAAGTCATCGAGTCGATAAAAGAAAACGGAACTCGAAATCGAAATGGAATTAGTTCTCATATGTTCTTAAGCTTTTAGGCCTTTGCACGCTATTCTAGATTCTTTTAATTTAACGGGAACGAGAATCGAACATTTCTTATTTAGAACTCTTACTTGACGCTAAGGTCAGTAAATTTTGATAGTCGATACTTGGAACGACTTAAAAGATCGAATGAAATTAAGTTGAGAAGAAATCAACTTAAGGAATTAAATTTTTAAACTTCACTGCACAAGGCAGAGCTTCTGAGGACTTCCCAGAACAGAGTACCCTGAAACAGGGGAGGTTCTCTGTACCGAATGAAACCCAAAGAAGTCTAGTTTACTCTCCAATTTACAGATCTCAAATCCGATAAACGAGCTAAGAGATATGGCAGTTTCCGGAAAGGGTCGCAAAACTGCCGAAGTTAACCCTAAGGTTTGATAAAAATCGACGTGTGACTTCCTAGGTTCGTTTTATGTTCTCGTACCTAAATTATCACGAAAATTAAACAACAGGGCAGTTAACACGTATTTCCATTCGTGAAGAACTCTTTTTTTTTTATTTCTCGTCTATAAATACGACGATCAAAACCTCGTCGTTCAATCTAACCAATTACTAAACCAAATCAAGTTCCTAATTCAATTCCTAATTTCTCGGTTTCAATTATAACCTATCATTTCATAACTCGGATTAACACGTCGTCAATTACGAACTTGCTCTCCTATCATTAACAATCATTACTAACCAATTAGAATCCTTAATCGACATTTCTATTATTACTTATATTTATTTGATCGCCTCTTACGAATTATCCAACTTTATTATAAGTCGTTCGATTTCTACGTCATTATTTATCACCTGTTAATGAACATCACTACGTATATCATCATCTCAATTCATTAACCAACTCGGTTTTATTTAAGATTCCTTGTCTCTTATATTTTTCTGATTTTACTTAGAATAATTCTTATCAATTCACATAACCATTGATCAATAACTAGAACATCATTTCCATAGTCAAAAACAAACTAATTCAAGCCCTTATATTCCTTAAATTTTTGGTAATGTCATATAATTAGGAGAAGTGATTTTCTTCTCCAATTTAATCCATTTATCCAATTCTAATACCACTACATCAAATACTAACCATTAATTAGTACTATTTCAACATCAATTGAATTTCAAAAAGTGAAACCCTAGCCCTAGAATTCGAACCTCATTAAATTCTTAGGGCTTTTCATTTATCTTTGCTTAATTCACCAATTAAACCACTCATAAGCTTGATTATCTATTCAATTTAAGAATTAATTCATCCTATTAAAAGACCCTAATTTTCGGTCATAGTCTAGAATTAGGGTTCTTGATTTACTTCAAATTTTAACCATAGAAATCAATCCCTAATACATCTAATTGAATTAATTAAAGCTCAAAACAACACCCTAATCCATCTATATAAAATCGGTCATGACATAAATTAAAAGAAATGAATTCTAATTGGATAGATCAATGGAGGAGATGAATACCTTGAATTTATATGAAAGAAGAAATGAAATTAGTGGATGATTAATGACTTGTGAGCTTGGATCTTGAAGAAAGCTTGAGGATGCTTCAATGGTGGAAAAGAAAATGAAAGTATAGTATGTGTGTGTGTTCGGTTATGGGGGAGGGAAGAAAGGGGTGGATGACAAGGTTTAATGGAATAGTAGCTACCTAAGGTGTCCATTTAATTATTATTAGAACTTTAGAAGAAAATGAGTCACCAAAGTAATACTATATAAAACTAAAATATCATAGTGTGTGTGTGAAAAGAAGTCGGCCAACACACACTTTATTTTCCAAAAGCGCTTTTTCCAGCTCGCTACGACGTTATGGAAAGTCGTAAACATAGAAACGTATTCGGCACGTTTTTGTCAAAATCCGATTCGACCATAAAATTCGGCGTATTTTAATTACTCGGAAAATAATATTTAAAATCTAAAATCCGACAAAATCTCGGAACCTTACAGTCCGAATTTCGTCCGGAAAAAAAATATAATAAAAACGAACTTTCGCGGGCGAACTCGTATCGCAATTTCGTGAATGTAAAAATCAGACGGTTTCCCGATCTGAGTTCTCAAACTAAAAAGTTATCGTACGCGATAACCCTAATACAGTAGTCATCTAACTGACTTCCGTAATTTATTTTTGGTAACGGATTTCACCGTTAGTCTTAGAGTTTAATTTTATGAACTTAGGCGTGCAAAGCCGCAATTATTATTAACTTTAAATTTTTAACGCAGTAGAAATTTTCCGGGGTATTACATCCTACACCCATTACGAAAAATTTCGTCCCGAAATTTGCATATCTCCTTTAGACTATTCGGGGTACTTCTTCCTGAAATCTTCTTCGAGCTCTCACTTGGCTTCTTCTTGCTCGTGATAAACTTGTAATATCTTTACCAATCGAATCGACTTGGTTACTTAAATTTTCGCGCTTTTCGATCCAAAATCGATATCGACTTCTCTTCATAACTTAAGTTAGATTCAAGAACAACGTCTTGCTGACTTATAATGTGCTTAGGATTATAGACGTGTTTTTCTTAATTGTGAAATGTGAAAACATGTTAGGGACACTTCCTAGATTTGGCGGTAAGGCCAATCTATAAGTAACGGTCCTATTTTCTCGAGAATCTTATAAGGTCCTGAGAACCTTGGTATTAGTTTACCCTTATGTTGAATCTAACGATTTCTTTTGAAGGCGTAATCTTGAGGAAAACTCATCTCCAATTTCAAACTTAAAAATTCTCACAACAGTCGTTGGCGTATGATTTATGTCGGCCTTGAGCTTCTTTTATTCACTCTCTGATCTGCCGAACGTTCTCAATCATTTCATTAACCGCATTTGATCCTAAATTCTTTCTTACCATCCCTTAACTTACGATAATAGCGCAGTTATGTAAAGCTTCTTCTTAGACAAGACCTCGCACGGCGCAAAAATTTATCAAAGCTCGATAACTATCCTTGTATGCGAATTTAATTTGATAATTTTTTTTTCAACTTGTGCTTGGATCTAATACTATCGTTCTTAGCATAATAACGAGTATTAGAATCGTTTCTCTCGGATTATCGTTCCGTTTGAGGGCGAAAAGTGGTACTGAAGTTAAGTGCGGTTCCTAACTCTTTCTGCATGGTGATCCAAAATCTCAAAGTGAACTTGGCTTCTCTGTCTGATATTATGGACTTCGGTACTCCGTGCAGACGTACAATTTCGCGGACGTACAACTGCGCTGACTTCTCTGATTCGTAGGTAAACTTAATCGGTAGAAAGTGAGCTGATTCTGTGAGTCCATCAATTACTACCTAGACGGCAGTGTTTTCTTTTCTGGACTTAGGCAAGCCTGTCACAAAATCCTTAGCTCTATCTTTCCCATTTCTATTCTGGGACATCCAATGGCTGCGACAATAAATACGGTCGTCGATGTAAAGTCTTTACTTGTTGATAAGCCAAACGTCTTTCCACAAACGAGGAAACGTTTCGTTTTAGTCCATTCCACCAGAAATTTCTTCTTAGATCTGGATACATCTTCATATACCCCGGGTGCGCTGCATATGACATATCGGGAGTTTTACTGATGATATCGTATTACGTTATTTCATAATAATCGTCTGGTACCTCCGTTCTCATCCTTAGTCGTAGCTCCTTGATCAACTCGTTCTTTCTCTGCCTCTTATGAATTCTTCCTCATAATTTGGTGTAGTTACCAGTGCCGCTGTTCGACCTGTGATCGTTGCTAACGTATCGAGCACTTCTATATCCATCATCTCGACTCAGCGTGTCTACTACGCTTAGCTTTTCCTAGATGGTAATTGATACCACAATCTTAAGTCTCATCTAATTCGCGCCATCTTCTTTGTCTTATGGTACTTCCTTCTGCTCGAATAAGTACTCCAGACTTTCATGATCTATGAAGATCTCAACTCTTACACCATATAACTAGTGTGTCCAAATTTTCAGTGCATGCATAACGGTTGCGAGTTCTAGGTCGTAGGTTGGATACTCAACTTTGTAAAATCGAAGTTTTCGTGACACATAGGCTATCGCTTCTCCATCCTTGCATTAGTTACATCGTAGGTCTGATATTCGTGGAAAATTGTTGCGCGTTCTTTCTCATTCTTGGAGTAACCGAGAATGTCATTGATGAGTACTATGACGAATTTACCTACGTACGGTGAAAAATCCTATTCATGGAATCCATGAAAATTGTCGGAGCGTAAGTCAAATCGAGTGGCATTGCTAGGAATTCGTATTGGCCAAAATTTGATTCGAAATGCGTTTTGGGTACGTCCTCGGTTTTGATTTTTATTTTTTTTTTGCTGATGATACCTTGATCTTAAATCTATATTCGGAAAGACTCCTGCACCCTTAAGCTGCTTCTAGCTCTAAGTCGATCATGAAATTTGCGTAACGATCTGGTGGCAATTCTGGCAAAACTTCTGGAAAAACATCATCATATGCATTCACTACCTTCACGTCCTGAACGGTCTTCTTAGCTCCTGGTTCTCCGTCTAGGTACATAAGGTAGGTTGTGGTACCCTTCTTCCTTTTCAACTTCGTGGCTTGTAGCACTGATATTATTGGTACTCCTCTACCCATTGAAAACCCATAAAAGTCGGTCGGCTCTCTACCCGGCAGTTTAAAAGAGATTTCTCTCTCGTTGCAGAGAGTCGTGGCATAATTCTCTGACAACCGGTCCATCCTAGGATTATATCCATGTCGAACATTTATCACGTTCCAATTGTTTGCTATGACCTAAAAAAGACCCTAAACAAATTTTACGTTCAAGCGCAACTAAGAAGAAAAAAAAAAATCTCTGAGATTATCGTCACTCCCTGAAGCGTAGTTGCTCTTATTTCACGATTAGCGCTTCTAGTCCTACTCCTAAAGGTTAACAGGTACTAATAACAACCGAATATAAGTCTCTAAAATGAAGCAAAAATTATGACGGGGAATTTTTTTTTTTTTTTTTTGCTGAAATTCGTCCAATACCTGCCACATTTCCTTTGCCTTCATTTCGCTTCTCCTGCCAAACCACGCATGCCCATTCATTTTGTTGTGGTGTCGGTTGTTGCTGTGATTGGGTCTGGATAGTTCCTAAGGGTTGGGGTTGACCATACTGGTTTGGTTCCACCGTTGGAAACAGTATTGGGCAATTCCTCTTCCTATGCCCCATCAGTCCACATTAAAAACAATTCCTCGTGCCGGCTAGACAAACACCGTAATGTTTCTTCTTACAGTTGAGACAATCAAGAACATCCTGCTTCTGTTCCACTGCTTGCAGCTGTCCTGGGCAATCCCTCTTAAAGTGCCCCTCCTGTCCACAGTTGAAGCAGACACCTAGGTTCGCCAGACAAACACCATAGTGTACACGATTGCACGTACGACATGCTGGAATAGCATTCTTTCTTTGGTTACGCCGATCATGCTGATTGGTTCCAATTGCTGGTAACGGTTTCGGGCAATTTCTTTTCACATGCCCCTTCTGCCCACAGCTAAAGCATCCGTCAATGTTTATTGGACAATTTTCAAAATGCATCCAATTGCACCTAAGACAAGTAGGTACCATGATTTCTCCTTGGTTGTTCCCTCCCTGATTATTGTGATGCTGATAGCAGTCACTGCTGCTTTCTCCTTCCCATTTCCTTTTTCCTTTACAGTTATTATTGTTATTGGAAAGGTCTTGGGTTGAAATCTGGGTCGGTATTGGTGGGAACGCTGGAATCCTTTCTGATCCGGCATCACTGCCTCTATCTCTTGAATTCGTTCCAATAATTCTGTATAGCTTAGCCCCTCTTGGCTAGCTAATGCTATTTCCAGTTTACGTTTGAGTTCTCCTTGAAATTCCTTTGCTATTTCTTCTTCAGCAGCCACCTGATCGAATACATACCTATCATAAAACGCTCCCTTAAAGTTATTCCAGGTAAATTGAGTCGTTTTCCCCTTCGGCATAGCTTCCTGTCTAGCCTTCCACCAATAGTTAGCTAGTCCGGCTAGTTGAAATGCGACACATGCAAGACATTCCTCATTCGTACATCCTAGAAGCTCAAAAATTCCTTCGATTGATCGTACCCAAAGCTCAGCGTCGTTCGGGTTACTAGATCCCTTAAATACCGGCGGATTTCTTCTGAAGAATAAATCCTCAATGTTACGTTGTAGTGGGGGTGGCGTAAGAAATTGGTTTGCTTGATGATTTCGTTCTCCTATGCTTTCTCGCTGTCCTTGACCTCCACTGTACCCTCTAGGATTACCAAATCCTCTTTGGTTGTTACTTACTTTCGGCGGCATTTTGGTTCTATAAGAAACGAGAATTCTCATTAGCGCTTGTTCTTAAGTCTTTTATTTACTTACTAAACCCCTTTCCAAACTTAACAAGTTCACGTAAGAGAGATCAGTAATAATTTTGATATTAACCTTTGTAACTTTCAACTATTGGAGTTAAATTAAACTCTCGTTACGCGAGTTCTTTCAACGTTTTGGTTTTCATTATACAAATTTGAGGGATTTTCTTGTGGTAAAAACCCTTGCACGGTCGTATATATATATATATTAAAAAGAATATTTATTTTGCCTCCAACGAGGACTTATACAGAAACTAGACCACTACAGGCTAACTGCCTGTCTGTACAGTAAACCCTGTACCCACTAGAAGTGCTGGAACGGAAATGAGTCATAAAATTTTGTATCCGTGGAAGTACTACAAGGGAACTAGTTACTGATCCAACTATGCACAAGGCAAGGAAAAACTACTAAGAATACTATTACGCGTCTGGTATGCTCCGCTCATCTAACTGTGGTCGTGCCAAACACTATCCTCTGAGGCCGGTAAGCCGTCAGGGTTCTCATCCGGATCCTCCTCCAAATCCTCCTACGGATCCTCCTCTGGATCCTCTTCCTCAGATTCTAAACCGAAGACGAGCTGTAGTGCCTCTTTTGTCCTCAAGGTGGTATCGTCAAGAAGTGTAAGTGGGAGTGGTGAAGGTATCTCTGAACCAATCTTCTCTGCGTCTAAACCCAAACAATCGTCATCGATCACTACTGTATGCTTCTTCAAGGAAAGAAGGTGTTCGGGAATAGAACCGGACTCGTACTCGTCCCTGGAACGGACTCTGGATGGTCTTGCCTCAAATTGATCTCTATCTGTTGCCCATCTCGCACAAATCTCGTCTATTGGAGTCAAAGGTGGTGGTAGTTGTAGCGTGGCAGTAATCTCCGTATCTGACTCCGGGTACCTTCGTCCAGTCTCAAAACTATCCTCGGACCCTCACACTAGACTTGGGTAGAAAAGAAGTAGACAATCCTAACAAGGCAACTGTCTCTGCATCAATCTCAACTAATCCCGGTCCTGGAACCAACTCTTCAAGTGGTCTAAATGAAAACGGTAACTGTGGTATAACTACGGTCTCCTCGTCTGTCTCTAAAAACTTTACCACTGAATCCCACTCCTCGCTAGGTACAAAATCTGTCGGGATCTCCAATAAATCGGCCATCACTGGATCTAAGTCAAGAGACTCAGGCTCGGTAATTGCTGGAAAATGACGGTAGGAAAAAGGTGGCATAAGAGGATCTGCCATCATGAACCTGCTAAGGAAGAAGCGCCTATGGATAGCTAAGGCAAAACCCTGGTAATCCCCCGCTGGCTCAATGTCATCGTCGAACAATCCTAGGTAATATCATGCGATGTCGTGCGCCCAACTATGTCACTCGTCTGGTAGCTGATAAATCGAATCGGACATGGTCTGGTTTGCTGAAATAAAATGCCGTGCTGCATAGTATACGGTCGAGAAATTGCTCATTATCTGCCCGACATCCTCCTTATTCGGGTCTGACACGTAATTACGATACTTATCCCGTATCACATCCACTAAGGTACGCTGAGGTAAGGGCTGCCTCTTCCGAGTGGTAACCATTCACCCGGCCATCTTATAGAAACACGGATCAGTAACGGTTAATGTAATAACTTATCTTATAGAAAATCTTAAATTACAATAGAATATTCCTTATTCAATTGTAATATCGCTGGCACTTAAAATAATAAACTTATCTTAGATACCTTAGCAATTTTAAAGAAAATTGCTCTTAAACAATATATAGAAATAAAATTTCAAGATCTTATTTTCATCCTTTATATTATTATTCTTTTATATTATTTTTTTTATCTCTTTCTTAAGGGAAATTTCCGAACGATTCTTACTTTATTAAAACAAAGTATGATTCTACTTTGTTCATGCCACTTACGCATTTATGACATTCGTTTATAAAAGACTTTGTCGTCCTCGACACTTAATGCTCGCACTCATCGTATTCTTCGTTTAATTATGAAGTAAATAAATAAATTCCAGAAGTAATGGAATAATAGCTAAAGAATAACTTTTGTAACACAAGTTCGGGTCGTCGACAAAATCTATTGATCGTTGACGATTAATTAAGATTCGTACTCGATCTTAGTAAATAGAACAAATCTCCTATTGGAGTTTTTTTTAACGGAGCAAACTCCATTTGAAAGACGACTTCGTTCGTATTACTTGTACGGAAGTAACACTTATTTCTTCATTCCCTTTGATTCCCTTTATTCTGTCCTCTTCGTCTCGATCGTATCTTTCTTGTTTCAAAGTCTTCTTTTCTTCTCGTTCCGATCATTTCTCGAATGATCTGAAGCCACGTTTCTTAAACATCCAAGATCTCAAAGGATCGGGAAGTCCTTAGAACAAAGTATATGTTTTTCATGAATAGGGAAAATCCCTAGGATTTGTCTAGATTCTCGTGCCAAAATACTTTCAAACATAAGAAATTATTGCGCAAATAATTTCACATAAGGCACATAACATAACCAAGTATAATTTAATATACTTTCAAAATAATTCTGTATTTGGCACTTTGATTTCGTCCTTAACTTACTGAATAATTATTCAAAATTTTTCTTCAAAGAAATCATATTTCTTGAAACTCTTTCCTTTATTTCTTTCTTTCCTTCGTTGAGTCGACGTAGCAGGAGGTTGAGTTGTTGTCTATATTCTTAATCTTATTGTTCTGATATAACTTTACTTGAAAGAAGACTCAAGTGTAGAGCATACGCAAATGCTCTATCGCACTACTTGAATAAAAACTTGAAAGAAGACTTAGAGGTAGAGCATAAACAAATGCTCTATCGTACTACTGAAAGAAGACTCGGGTATAGAGTATATCAAATACTCTATCTTACGACTCGAAAGAAGACTAGTACCACTCGGTGGTATCACTAGAAAACAACTTAAGGCCAGAGCGGAAACGAATGCTCTGTCTTACTACTCGAAGGAAAGACTTGTATACAGAGCAGAAATGATTGCTCTGATACCACTCTGTCACAGCCCCAAATCCCGAGGGACAGCAGAAGCCGGGGTGCGACTGGGGTTGGATTAAAGAAGCGGGGAAGAAGGGGGATGAAAGAATAAACATACGTACATGACATCTTATTTTCAATGAACAAGACTTTATAAACGAAAAAAAAAGAGTTAATCTCGAAAGATTACTAGAGTAAGATACATCAAAAGCTTCTAAGTTATAAACAGGACTCAGGCTACAGTGATTTAAATATATATATACAACAAAAGTCTTAGAGTTTAGCATCGGAAAAGTGAGATATAAAAACAAGTCTTTCCTATCTTTATTCAACCCTAACTCAACCGTCCACCGCTGCCGTCGCTTCAACCTGCACATTTAGAAAACATATGCAGGGCTAAGTACAAAAGTACTTAGTGGGCACATTGCCGAAAACATAATCATAGGTATAGATAAACAGGCATCTCATTTTATAGCGCATCGGGGTTTTCATTTAAAAGAGCCCGTGCATATTAAAACATTTGCATTTCATTCATAAAGTAGCTTGATCAAGCATTTATCATAGATGTTACGTTCAAATCTTGACCAGTCATAATTCACCGTGGCTGGCTACCCCTCAACAAGATACCACATACACCACAGGCTACAAGTGCACTAACTCTGGAAAGCCCCTTTTGACTAACTCAAAGCCGATCGTTAGTTAACCCCTTTTGATTAACTCATAAGGTACAAGAGAACTCACATAAAACATAAAACAGTTCATGCCATGATTATCACTTTGAAAATACGATTATCAAAGCGATAAAGAAAAGGTTTTCGAGCATTGCTCGTTTTATTTGATATATAGGAAAGCCCACCTTATAAGTTACAGAACTATTAAACGAGTTTTCTGTCGTTGATCCTTCGTCTTATCCCGAGTGCTGACTTCCTCCTTCATCGTAAATAATCATAACTTCGATAAGTCATCGAGTCGATAAAAGAAAACGGAACTCGAAATCGAAATGGAATTAGTTCTCATATGTTCTTAAGATTTTAGGCCTTTGCACGCTATTCTAGATTCTTTTAATTAAACGGGAACGAGAATCGAACATTTCTTATTTAGAACTCTTACTTGACGCGAAGATCAGTAAATTATGATATTCGATACTTGGAACGACTTAAAAGATCGAATGAAATTAAGTTGAGAAGAAATCAACTTAAGGAATTAAATTTTTAAACTTCACTGCACAAGGCAGAGCTTCTGAAGACTGCCCAGAACAGAGTACCCTGAAACAGCGGAGGTGCTCTGTACCGAATGAAAGCCAAGGAAGTCTAGTTTACTCTCCAATTTACGGATCTCAAATCCGATAAACGAGCTAAGAGATATGGCAGTTTCCGGAAAGGGTCGCAAAACTGCCGAAGTTAACCCTAAGGTTTGATAAAAATCGACGTGTGACTTCCTAGGTTCGTTTTATGTTCTCGTACCTAAATTATCACGAAAATTATACAACAGGGCAGTCAACACGTATTTCCAAACGTGAAGAACTCTTTTTTTTTATTTCTCGTCTATAAATACGACGATCAAAACCTCGTCGTTCAATCTAACCAATTACTAAACCAAATCAAGTTCCTAATTCAATTCCTAATTTCTCGGTTTCAATTATAACATATCATTTCATAACTTGGATTAACACGTCGTCAACTACGAACTTGCTCTCCTATCATTTACAATCATTACTAACCAATTAGAATCATTAATCGACATGTCTATTATTACTTATATTCATTTGATCGCCTCTTACGAATTATCCAACTTTATTATAAGTCGTTCGATTTCTACGTCATTATTTATCACCTATTAAGGAACATCACTACGTATATCATCATCTCAATTCATTAACCAACTCGGTTTTATTTAAGATTCCTTGTCTCTTATATTTTTCTCATTTTACTTAGAATAATTCTTATCAATTCACATAACCATTGATCAATAACTACAACATCATTTCCTTAGTCAAAAACAAACTAATTCAAGCCCTTATATACCTTAAATTTTTGGTAATGTCATATAATTAGGGGAAGTGATTTTCTTCTCCAATTTAATCCATTTATCCAATTCTAATACCACTACATCAAATACTAACCATTAATTAGTACTATTTCAACATCAATTGAATTTCAAAAAGTGAAACCCTAGCCCTAGAATTCGAACCTCATTAAATTCTTAGGGCTTTTCATTTCTCTTTTCTTAATTCACCAATTAAACCACTCCTAAGCTTGATTATCTATTCAATTTAAGAATTAATTCATCCTATTAAAAGACCCTAATTTTCGGTCATAGTCTAGAATTAGGGTTCTTGATTTTCTTCAAATTTTAACCATAGAAATCAATCCCTAATACATCTAATTGAATTAATTAAAGCTCAAAACAACACCCTAATCCATCTATATAAAATCGGTCATGACATAAATTAAAAGAAATGAATTCTAATTGGATAGATCAATGGAGGAGATGAATACCTTGAATTTATATGAAAGAAGAAATGAAATTAGTGGATGATTAATGACTTGTGAGCTTGGATCTTGAAGAAAGCTTGAGGATGCTTCAATGGTGGAAAAGAAAATGAAAGTATAGTATGTGTGTGTGTTCGGTTATGGGGGAGGGAAGAAAGGGGTGGATGACAAGGTTTAATGAAATAGTAGCTACCTAAGGTGTCCATTTAATTATTATTAGAACTTTAGAAGAAAATGAGTCACCAAAGTAATACTATATAAAACTAAAATATCATAGTGTGTGTGTGAAAAGAAGTCGGCCAACACACACTTTATTTTCCAAAAGCGCTTTTTCCAGCTCGCTACGACGTTATGGAAAGTCGAGAAAATAAAAACGTATTCGGCACGTTTTCGTCAAAATCCGATTCGACCATAAAATCCAGCGTATTTTAATTACTCAGAAAATAATATTTAAAATCTAAAATCCGACAAAATCTCGGAACCTTACAGTCCGAATTTCGTCCGAAAAAAAATATAATAAAAAGAACTTTCTCGGGCGAACTCGTATTGCAATTTCGTGAATGTAAAAATCAGACGGTTTCCCGATCTGAGTTCTCAAACTAAAAAGTTATCGTACGCGATAACCCTAATACAGTAGTCATCTAACTGACTTCCGTAATTTATTTTTGGTAACGGATTTCACCGTTAGTCTTAGAGTTTAATTTTATGAACTTAGGCATGCAAAGCCGTAATTATTATTAACTTTAAATTTTTAACGCAGTAGAAATTTTACGGGTATTACAATTAAAACTTACGAAGTACGTGAAAAGCAAATACTGTCAAAACTGCCGATGAACAAAACACAAATAAACTTTGCCCGTAGGACTTTTTTTTCTCCTTACAATCGCTCAAGTAAATAACAAGGAATGAAAGCATAAAAGACGACGTATATTTCGTAGCAACTAGGCTTCAATATTTATAGGTGAGTACTTAGGGTTTGGGCCCCCCGGTCCTTAACATAGAAGGAGTCCACGAGCTACCTTGAGATGCAAGTAATACTTGATAAGCACGATCCTAACATGGCAAGTCACGTCTATCTCCAAGAGATCCCTTGCGGACCCTAAATCTAGTCGGATAAGGAAAGATATTTAAGTTAGATCATCTTGTCCTTATCCTTCTAGACCTAGGAGAGAAACTCGCCAGCTGACCAAAGCACTCCATCTATCTTTATCTTGACCAATAACGCTCTGCCTGACAACCTTCCAGAAATGACGCTTCTTTCCCCTATATTGCCCAGTTTCCACCTGCAAGGCAGCAAACCACCTCCTGCCCAAAATATGTCCTCCAAGACACTAAAACTAGACAAAACACACACAAAGACTCGATCTAAACTACCTAAGACAGACATTAAAAAGACATAAACTAAGGACTCATCAACATCATACAAGCATACTTACAGAGTGAACTAAGAGTTTTGTGAACTTGACCTTTGCTAAAACGATTTTCAGTTATAACGAGTTAAACCAATTTCCACCACATTCTGCACTACACTTAAAACCTCAGTTCGAGAACACAGTTGACCCTCAATCCAAGAAATTAACTATGCCACGAACTGTGCGACCACTCCAACTGAGTTTCACAGTTGTCGAGTAAACAAAGTCAAAAAAGTTTTTAAGTTAAAAATTTGTACTGGTGTATCCCCCTATCTCCCCACCGGGACCATCACACTTCTATCTTTTTACTTTTATTATTAATTTTTGTGTCGAACAATAACATGACAACATGAGTGGGATAGTGAAAGTACTTTTATGGGCACGTACACAAATAAGTGAACTAAAATATGAACTTTTGTAATTTACAAAAATACCCACAAAACTATGTGTTAATATAATAGACCAGTTTGAGGGGTGATATACATCAAACTTTAGTAATTTACACACCACCATGATCACCACAATCGATTTGTCCACATTGTCATTAGATTTTATTTAATTTTTAATATTGTGTTTATTCTAATACCTTAAAAATAGTTATTAAAATCATTAAATTTAGAACTTAATATAAATTAAAGCTCGCTTTCGTCTATTTATTCATTTCTTTGAAGTTAAAGATAAAAAGAACAAATCGAGCTTTGATTTTTATGATTTGTAAATCTAAGGATCTCAATAATAAGTTTTAATGTATTAAAATAAAATACAGTATAAAAAATTAAATAAAAAGTTACTAATGTAGAAAAATGAAAATGGTGCTCACAAAAAGTTTGTAACGCATGCATATTTCTCCGGTTTCTTGATACATTATTAATTTTATATTTCATGTTACCTCCTTTATTTTTGTAAAGGGTGTGAATACTTGCTCCTTCTTTACCTTATTTTATTAACAGAAAGGTTTTCTACGAGTTAACTGGTGTATGGGGGGAGGGGGAATACAACAATATAGATCTTTTAAATCTAAAACAATTTAATGACTCAGTTGGCTCAATAACTGTAAACTCAGTTAGAGCAGTTGCACAGATCGTGATTCAGTTGACTTCTTGTACTACTATATTTTGCAAACAGAGGTTTTAAGTGCTTGTGTGGAAAGTGGTGGAAAATTGGTTTAACTCAAATTTTACAGAAAACCTTTTGTGCGAGGTCACTTCGCAACCCTTAGTGCAGTTTGAAAACTCGTTAACTATTCAGTGAGAAACGCAAACAATAACTTAAATACTGAAAATAAAAAATGCTTGTTTTTACGTGGTTTAGAGATGAACTCCTACGTAAACAACCAACTTGAGGTGTTGGTAATCTACTGGGATAGTTTACACATACTACCCAACATTAACTTTGGTTTTCGGGCACCAAACAACCAATACAGTCTGATTACGGGTTCGAACAAAACCTAAAATCTAATTGTGGGTTTGGATAGGACCTATGTTTTGATTACGGGTTCACAACAACCTAGTTTCTTTGATTACGTGTTCAAAGGAACCTAAGAAAGGGGTAGGGTGTTGTTTTCCAACTAATAAATCTACAACACAAGAAGTGGAGGTTTTGCTATTCTAAGGCTGCAAACTCTAACTCTTGAAGAGTGAGGAAGCTAAGAAAGAAAGATCGAAACTAGAAGGCTCGATCAAAGAGAAAAACTTCTAAGAGAGCTAGTGAAGCTTAAAGAGCAGAAAGCTTAAAAGTGTTTCTTCTTAGTTAAATGCTTCAATCTTGTGGGGAGTTTTCTCGCAATTGTTTCAGTAGTCTTCATGTTGAATGAGGTCCTCTATTTATAGGCTGAGATGTCGAACTACCCGTAACTGTGAGCTTACTTTTTAGCATGTCTTCATTGTCGGTACAAATAAGGAAAGTTCCAGCTTGTTTTAATGCATGTGATCTTGTACGAATCGAATTCAAATTCAAGTTCATGTCTTCTCTTCAGACTTCCAAGTCTTTTCTTCAAATTTCTTTAAACTTGTGACTACCACAGTATTAAACACATTTTTACGGCTAACTGTATGGTTCAATTCCGGAGCTGACTGGGTGTGATTCAGACTTGGTTTAGTCCGCCTGCGTCTTTATCTGACTTCTTCAGTTTGATCCTATAAAAATAATTTTTGATATAAATCACGGAGGCATATGTAACGCTCAAACAGTAAGCTCAAACAGTGAGCTCTAACTACAAAGACACTAAAGCATATCTAATCAGTTGGGGTCACATGAGTTTTGATATAAATCAAAACCTTACTAATTTTCCAACATAATCAATCCATAAAATACCGGTTTATTCGACATTAAATTACTTTTTGACTAAAAAAATTACGGATTTTAGAAGAATTGATAAGCTAAAAGATATTCTTGAAATATCATTTCATGTAAAATTGTTTTAAGATATTATCGAAATATTGATGCGTCTTCGACTTTTGGGCCATTTGGCCCTATTTTTCATGTCTTTTTGTGTCATTAGAGTATGTCCAGGGGAAAGAAACTGTTGTTCGAAGGAAGGAAGCTCAGTCCAAGTCAAACAGAGGAAAGATGGTCAGAATGAGCAGAACTGGAGTGAATCCAGTCGGTTGCAAGGACTACGCAAAGGAGTATGTAGAGCAGGAGATGAATTGAAGCAAGAGACGAGGTTGAAAGGAGTATTCCATGTGAACCCTGAAGCTAAGTTGTTGTTCATCATTCGTATTCGTGGTATTAACGCAATGCACCCAACAACAAAGAAGATCTTGCAGCTGCTTTGCTTACGAAGAATCAAATCATGAAACATGCAACCAGTTTGACAACTACAGCAATTGTCAGTCAATCACCAGACCTTGAGAAGGAAAGCCGCGTGGAAGAAGATTCACACAATATTTGTCAAGCATCTATGGAAGGAAGGATTTGGAGGTCAGCGCCCTACCCTAAATAAATCAATCAATCGGAGATTGCCAATCATCAATCCAGTCAATCACAGATATTCAGAATCTCGCTCAACATGGAAATTGCCAATCATGCCAATTCAGTCCACCAGCTTAGGGTTTTGCTCGCTGCCACTACGACTATAAAAGTCCAGCCAAAGCGGCTGGCACAATGTGGGTTAATCGATCAGTCTCCAGTTCTTAGTCCGAAGAAAACACTTTTATTCTCAGTTTTATATCTGCTGTTCAAAACAATCTTTATCTGCTTTTATTTACATTCCGCTGTGAAGAACAAATCCAAGGCTGTTGCCTTAGGTACTTTTAATTCGAGTATTTTGTATTTCTTTTTATTCATGTGTTCTCTTTCGCTCATCATTATATATTTAATCATGTGTGAGTAATTTACTTGGTGAGATTTGGGTATGGGAAATGATTGACTGTTGATATGTGAAATATTCGCGAGGCACTTGTGTCATCGGTTGAGTCCAGTAGTTCCAGAAGGGCTGGAGCAGAACTCATGGGCAGTCCTGACCTAACGGGTGATCTCCGTTCGGTTGGAACTGTACCATGTCAAGCAAAGGCTGGGCATAACAAACGGCAGCGTTCGATGTGCCCATGACCGAGTAGCTAAGCAGCACCTGACATGGTGCTGTAGATCTGGATGGTGAGGAATGGACAAGGGGATACTGCGTCCTTCTTCAGTCTTAGGCTTCTCTAACAATCACCCATCAATTGTGACGAGGCATCAAGCCATGGTTATCGACCAAAGGACTCATCTTGCGTATCGTAGGCATACCAATGACCGGTTGGACGTGGTCCCAGAAATGATTATCCCGCTAGTTATGTCTACTCTGTAGGTGCGGACATGGGAAGTTTGGAAGAGAAGGTTGGTGAGGGGCATACTTGGAGAGATCGGGTATGACTACTATCTAAGGAGGAGTGAAGCACGGCCTTGTGACCAGGGTGAAGCGTGACCTTTAGACCAAGATGACAACAAGGGATTCAACCATCCCAAGTGTGGAGTATGAACCCTTGAAACGCCCCAATGTCTTTGGGCCACGCCTTGAGTTTATATGAAGCATGGACGGATCTTTAGTGTGCCCATGACCGAATTAACATATCAACAATGATCATGACCTACCCCAAATCTTACCCCCTTTTTATATTTGATTTCCGTCTAATTTATTGTGCAGATACACAGATTGAGACCGTGACAACTCGATTTGTACACTGAAGAGTAAAGTGGTTCATCACTCTCCGTGGGATCAACCCTAACTTACCGCTAAGACTAACCAGTCCGGTAGTGGGCATAGGAGCGTGTACTGTCCATCTGGGGCATACACAGGTATTTTGATCGTACCACACGACGGGTGCGTGTCAAAATTGGTGCCGTTGCCGAGGAGTGACGCGCAACAATTTTACTCTTCTCATTCCATCTTCCACTATTAGTGCATGCGTGGAACTCGTCGAGTACAGAGAGCATTAACCTTTGATCCAGATATTGAACGAACTGAACGATGACTACGCGCACTTGCACGAATAGCGAGACGCGATGCTATGGGTGATCAACCACAGCCGCCGCAGACCCTCAAGCAGTTGGCCTACCCAATTAATCTGAATCTCAAGCCGAACGGGATCACCTTACCAACGAATCCCTTCGCACCTGAACGGTTTGACTTGAAACCTGTATTAATACAGGTCTTACCGAAATTTAATGGATATCCAGGAGACGACCCGCATACCCATCTCCAGGATTTCAAAATGACAATGATGCATCAGTCCAATGAGAATCAGCAAGAATATGTGAAACTGGTTCTTTTTCCATTCTCATTGGTGGACAAAGTGAGGAGATGGCTATACAATCTACCTCAAGGAAGTGTTACCACTTGGGCAGAAATGTAGCAGAGTTTCTTGGAAGAGTTTTTCCCAGCCACAAGAGTTGAAAGGATGCGATGGGACATCCGAAACATAAAGCAGGATGGGCTGGAGACTTTTTATGAGTATTGGACTCGTTTCAAACAGTTTCTAAGCAACTGTCCTCACCACCAGATCACTCCAAAAAATCAAGTGGAAAGCTTCGTAAAGGGCATGCGGAGGAGTGATCGAGGACTGGTATTGGCTGCATGCAACGGATCATTACTGAGCAAAACACCTCAAGAGATTTTCAAACTCTTGGGAACAATGGCAGAAGAATCCAGAGATGATGGACATGAAAGAAGCAGAGAGATACCAGAGAGAGGAGAGGAAAAAGATAAACTGACAAATCTGGAAAAGGAGATGAAGGAAATAAAGACACTGCTGAGTGGTCTGACCATGCAGAAGAAGGTTAGACAGTGTGGCCTATGCGATGCAGTGGGGCATCAATCTAAAAATTGCCCCAACTTTGGTGAAGATATAATGGACGTAAATGCCATGGGGGGAAATGAAGGATTTCAGAGGAAACATGACCCGTTTTCAAATACGTATAACAGAGGATGGAGGGATCATCCTAACTTTAGATGGAAACAGGATGGTCAACCATAACAGAACGGTACAGGTCTACCGAGATCATCTCAATCATTTGCCCAGCACCAACAGCAAGGACAATATCAGGGAGGCCCACCACAACAACAACACTACCAGCCACAGCAGCAGCAGGTGTATCAACCGCCTCATTAGAGGAGAGCACCATGGGAAGAAGCCATGGAGAGTATGGCTAAGGAAAGTGAGAAGTTCCGCAATGAAATCCGAGCTGGTATGAATCAAACCAACGTGCAGATTGGTCATTTGGCGAAGGCATTGGCCAAAGTAGAAGAGAATACAGGGAAGCTCCCATCTCAAGGGATCAACCACAAGGAACAGGCACAAGTGATAATCACAGAGGTGGATGATGAGCAAGCTGAAAAAAATTTGGCAGAGGCAGAAGCTAATCGGCAAGGACAGGAGGGAACCAGCAACAAAATTTTAGGAGAAATAGATGGTGATGAGCAGACCGAACCCCCTTATCCGGGTAGACTTCGACAGAAAGCAAAGAGAAAGAAGCCAATGATATGATGAAAATCTTTCGAAAGTTGGAACTTAGCCTACCCCTACTGGACGCGATTATGCAAATTCCAAAGTATGCCAGGTTCCTTAAAGATCTCTGCTCAAGGAAGGTGAAGATTGATGAAGATGTTCGATATATCATGGGAGAGAGTGTGTCAGCCATTATACAGCAGAAACTGCCACCTAAGAAGAAACACCCAGGGATGTTCACTATCCCTTGCAACATCACAGGCAGGAACATGGACAAAGCCATGATGGACTTGGGGGCATCTATAAATGTTATGCCCCTAGCAGTCTTCAACAGGCTCAACTTGGGGGAACTACGGAACACCCGAGTTGTCATACAACTAGCAGACGGTCAAACGCGTACCCAGAGGGTGTTATCGAAGATGTGCTTATCAAAGTAGGAGAGCTGATTTTTCCTGCTGACTTCTACGTGCTGGATACCGGTTCAGAAGCAAAGGAGAACTCTATCCTACTAGGCAGACCGTTCATGATGACTGCAGGGACTAAACTGGACATGAAGACTGGAATTCTATCGTGTGAATTTGATGGTGTGGTGGAAGAATTCAACATTTATGAAGCCATGAGAAGGAAGCCTGACCTAGAGTCTGTAGAAATGATTGACATATTCGAACCATTGGTACAAGAGCAAAACCTGGAGTTCACCTCAAGTGACATTACAGAAAGGGTGATACAAGCCGGACTGACCGATCGAGATGCCGTGCAAACGGAGGACCTCGAGATGAAGGAAGCTATCATGGAGTTGTACTCTTTAAAGGAAAGTACTTTGGAAGCAGCAGTGGAGGTTGACAGGAAGATTAAAGATATTATCTTGGAAGTGTACTCCATCGGAGGATCGGGACAGGGCAAACCGGAGTTGTTCTCTCAGTATGGGCAACACGAGAAACTGATGCCCTCGATTGTGAAAGCCCCAGTCTTGGAGTTAAAAAAGCTACCAAAACATTTGCAATATGCTTACTTGGGACCGGAGGAAACTCTTCCAGTGATTATCAGTTCTGATCTAACCATGGTGCAGGAAGAAAGACTAGTCAGAGTATTGAGAGAGAACAAGGAAGCCATTGGTTGGACCCTGGCAGATATAAAGGGTATCAGTCCAACAGAGTGTATGAACCATATATACTTGGAAGAAGGAGCACGACCAGTACGAGATTCGCAGAGGAAAATGAATCCTATCATGAAGGAGGTGGTACTCAAGGAGATCTTAAAGCTTTTGGAGTTGGGTATAATCTACCCTATATCCGACAGCCAATGGGTCAGCCCGGTTCACGTCGTACCGAAGAAATCTGGAGTACAGGTTGTGGAAAATGACAAAGGCGAGCTTGTTCCAACAAGGCTACAAACTGGGTGGAGAGTCTGTATAGAGTGCCGGAAGCTGAACATGGTCACACGGAAGGACCATTTTCCATTACCCTTTATCGACCAAATGCTGGAACGACTAGCTGGTAATGCCTATTACTATTTTCTGGATGGATATTCAGGGTATATGCAAATATTCGTAGCTCAAGAAGATCAAGAAAATACCACATTCACTTGCATGTACGGGACTTTCGCATATCGAAGAATGCCATTTGGTCTTTGTAATGCACCTGGAACCTTCCAACGGTGCATGATGAGCATTTTTTCAGATTTATTGGAGAATTGCATAGAGGTGTTTATGGATGATTTCACGGTATATGGTGATTCGTTCGACACATGTCTTAATCAGTTGGAGCTAGTATTGAAAAGATGCGTGGAGAAAAGCCTGGTACTCAATTATGAAAAATGCCATTTTATGGTGAAAGAAGGCATCGTACTGGGCCATGTCATATCAGAGAGGGGTATCGAAGTGGACAAGGCAAAAATCGATTCCATCGCCAAGTTGCCATATCCAACTACGGTCAAGCACATACGGGCATTTCTTGGCCACGCAGGATTCTACCGCAGATTCATAAAGGATTTCGCAAAGGTTGCTCAACCCATGACCCGTTTGTTACAACAAGATGTACAGTTCAACTTTGATGACGACTGTAAGGAGGCATTTCTGAATCTACGGGATAGATTGGTATCAGCTCCTATTATTCAACCGCCAGATTGGGAGATACCATTCGAAATCATGTGTGATGCCAGTAATTATGTGGTTGGAGCAGTACTGGGGCAGAAGAAAGGTAAGGAAAGCCACGTTATATACTACGCCTCGAAGACTTTGAATCCAGCTCAGTGTAGCTACACCACAACTGAGAAGGAATTGCTGGCAGTGGTATTTGCAATCGAGAAATTCAGATCTTACCTTCTGGGCAAAAAGGCGATCATTTACACCGATCACGCTGCCTTGAAATACCTCATGGCAAAGAAAGAATCAAAACCATGACTTATCCGGTGGATATTGCTGCTCCAAGAGTTCAACTTAGAAATAAGAGATAAGAAGGGAGCAGCCAACCTAGTAGCTGATCATCTAAGCAGGCTACAAATGGGAAAGGATGATGGAGAACCAATAGAAGACGCTTTTCCGGATGAGAGGTTGTACGCCGTACGAGATCATATGGAGATGGAGACTCTGTGTGCTCTAACCGAGAAAGAGCCCTGGTTTGCAGACATAGCAAATTATTTTTTCACCAAGGAAGTGCCACCAGGGAAGACCAAGTTCGAGAAACAGAAATTGGTAACACAGGCTCGCTCTTATTTTTAGGAAGCACCGCATTTATGGAAGATTGGCACAGATCAAATCATACGGAGGTGCGTTCCAGAGATTGAACATGCTCAGATATTGGAGATGTGCCATAGCACAGCATGCAGTGGCCATTTCGGTGGAAGAAGAACAGCGCAAAGAATATTGGAAAGTGGATTCTATTGGCCTACAATCTTTGCTGATGCCAAGAAATGGGTACAGAGCTGCCCGAAGTGTCAGATGGTAGGGGGTATTACTGCAAGAGATGAAATGCCTCAAATGCCTATTATGCCTGTGGAAATCTTCGATGTATGGGGAATCGATTTTATGGGACCACTCCCTAAGTCAGGGAATTATGAATACATTCTGGTGGCAGTCGATTACGTATCCAAATGGGTTGAGGCTAAGGCTACAACCAGTAATGATGCCCAAACGGTGGCGGAATTTTTGAGAGAGCAGGTGTTTAATAGATTTAGAGTTCCAAAGATCCTCATTAGCGACCAAGGATCTCATTTCTGCTATGCCACCATTGGAGCACTCACCAAAAGAATGGGGGTGAAACATAAAGTCACGACTGCATATCACCCTCAGGCCAATGGGCAGGCTGAAATTTCTAACAGGGAGATCAAGGGCATATTGGAGAAGGTGGTTCATCCCAATCGTAAAGATTGGAGCAATTACCTGGGAGATGCATTATGGGCATACCGCACTGCCTATAAAAATCCAATTGGCATGTCACCATTCAGGCTTGTGTTCGGAAAAAGATGTCATTTGCCAGTAGAAGTGGAACACAAAGCTTACTGGGCGATCAAGAGAATCAACTTCACTATGACTAAGGCCGGAGAAGAAAGAAAGTTGCAAATGAATGAATTGGAGGAACTTCGGTTGAAGTCATATGATAATGCAGTTTTGTACAAGTAGAGAACGAGGAGAATCCACGATTCAAAGCTTAGGAAGAAGGAATTTTGGTCTGGCCAAAAGGTGTTGTTATTCAACTCTCGATTTAAGTTGATGAGTGGGAAGCTTCGATCAAAATGGGGAGGACCATACATCGTGAATGAGTTATTCCCAAATGGAAGTGTCGAAGTTTATGATTTAAATGGAAAGGATACTTTTGTGGTGAACGGTCATCGCTTGAAACCGTACTTCGATTATTCAGAGTTGAAGAAGACCAAGGAGAAATGTTCTTTATTGGATCCTATTTATCAGTAAGAGCCAAAGCTGGAAGTCGAGCTCAAGACATTAAACAAGAGCGCTGACTGGGAGGCAACCCAAGAGTGGTCGTCGGTAAGACCACAACCGCTTTCCCTTAATTAGTTATTAATTAGTTGTTTTGAGTTAAGTGAGTATTTGACTAAGTCAGAACTGGAGAATGTGGGCCAAGTTTTTTAGAGTCTCTCTCGAGGTTCGAACCCACTTTGCGATGCAAAGTGTGTAGGTGGAAGTCCGGGGTAGATTGCGAATCCACTTTGCGATGCAAAGTGTGTAGGTGGCAGACCGGTGTGTAGAATGGGGACGGTCTAACCAGGGAATGACGTGGAGGCGCATCTGACAAGGACGGCTGGTATAATTGCGGCGCTTGGGATTTCACACGAAATTTGAATTTCAAAATTTGGTAATGATTTTATTCCCTTGATTGTTTCGACTTCCCATAACTGTCACCTCACCACTCCATCAGTTAGAAAGAGAAAACCCTCCTCCATTAACCCTCACAGTCTCCACAACCGCCCTACACTCAGCCACTTCCTCCACTTCGCCATAACCGTCATCCACAATCTGCCATTTAAGCACGCAAACCCAGTTCTCATTCCACATACCTTCACCAACCTTAGCCATCTTTCTGAAAACCCCAAAGTTCCAACCATCACCGTGGTCAGAATCAAGAAAGCCGCGCATAAAAGGACGAACAAAAATGTCGCCGCCCCCGGCAGTACTCAAACCAAAAGCCCTGCCGCTACAAAATCTGTGTCGGTGGGGGGGAAGAGAAAAACGCGCAGCACCACGTCCGAGGAAACTCCTGTGCACAGTTCAGAAAAGACTACACCTACTCGGGGGGTGGAAGAAGAGGAACAGGAGAAGATTCCCTCACCGGAGCAAGTACAGATCGAGGAAGAACCAGATGTTCAACCACCTAGGAAGAAAGAGAAGAAGAAGCCTGCGGTCAAAGACACCACTACCGCAGAAGCAGCGAAGAAGAAGACCGTCGGGAAGAAGGCAGTTAGTCCTCCACCAAAGGAACCTACTCCAGTCCCCAGTTCTTCCCGCTCCCAATCTCAATCAAAGGAGGGTGGTCTGACTACTTCTGACCACGAGGGGAAAGAACAAGAAGGCGAGCAAGGGGGAGAGCCAGTGGGAGAGGAGGAGACAGAAAAAAGCGTTCCCATACGGGCCCAGGAAGATGTCACCCCGCAAAGCAAGGAGAAAGGGGTGGGAGCAAAGAGGAAGCTCAAAACCTCGAAACCCCCTTATCGCAGAAGTCCAAACAGAGCAAATTAGGGAGCAAGGTTGGTACTACGAGCACGGTGAGGAGGGTTACAGCTGAGGAAAAAGGGAAGGCAAAAGAAGGAGAAGCAAAGGAGATAGAAGAGGAAGAAATAGAGAGAGTGGAGATCATCGACAGCTCTGACTCGGGGGGGATTCAAGCACCTGCGAAGTCTACACCAAGTGTCACCGCCACGAAATCAGGAACCAAGAAGAAGGGCGTACTACGACCTGCAACATCTGGAGCGACCATACCACGAGACAGCCAGCGGTATGCCATCCTGCAGAACAAGGAGATCATCCCTTGGTACTACCTGTTGACAGAAAGCTTGGAAGCATTTAGAATCAAAGAGAAAGTGGAGGGATATTTCAAGGGTATCGGCTGGGGAAAGGTTTTGGAATGGAACTACCCTGCGTTCAAGAAGCTATCGGAAGAATTCATGGGGACAGTGGAATTCAAACCCGCGGCAAATATGGCATCGAGACTCCGGGCACCATGCGCTTTCAACTGCGGGGCAGGATGTTCCCTCTCTCCATCAATGAGTTGAACATTCAACTCAGAGTACTCGAGCCGCGGGAGGTGTATGAGGATGAGTATAAGGAGGCAGAGACGGTGGCCTCGGATGAGTGGAAGTCTCAGATTGACCACTACTGGTCAATCATCTCCATCAGAAATCGCTATGTGAGAACAGCAGCAAGTCCAATGAGATCAGAGATCCAGCGCTACAGATTTGCCACAGATGGCTGGCTTACAACATCTACAGGCGGTTGGAGGGGTCCAACGTGGTGACTCAGCAGGAGTTGTTCATTTTATGGTGCATGATGGAGAAGAGACGGGTGAACTTTGGGTTCGTAGCAGCGCAACAGTTTCAATTTGGCGTGACCCACCACAACAAGTTCCTCTCACTCTGCCCTTTGGCGACGATTCTTGCAAAGAATCTCACCAATTTCGACTTGGAGAAGCCAGATGATCTCGCAGCTGCTGATACAAGATTTCTGGACCAAGGGCGCTTCGTGAGGTGGAGAATTGTTGAGGTGGACGAGCATGGGAATTACTCGCTGGTCCATCCAGAGGGCACAACAGGCAGAGCAGAACCAAGCAAGGCGAATGAGCAGGCGGTTCCGCGCCGCTCAAACAGCGAGATGGTGGCCATACTGGCAGAGTTGAAGGAGCTACGTGCAGAAGTAGCGATGTTGAAGGCAGAGATGACGGCAGTCCATACCAACATGAAGAAGGGCTTTGAGGCGTTGATGGCAAAAGCGGATGGAGAGGAGGAGGATGCCTCCGACCAAAACGAATAAGTTTCCTTTCCCTATCTTTAGTTTAGGTATTTTTTTTTCTTTTTGTTCTTTTCATTTCTGTTTCTTTTATGTTTTGTGTCAGTTAGAGTCTAGTGTACATTGAGTCTTGAGTCTGTGTGTGCACATGATTTATTGATTAGAGAATGTGTGCATGTTGTTTGGTTTGACTGGTTCGAATGGTATGTTGAGCAGCATTACATGTATAGCAGTAGAGGGAATACAGAAATCCACACCTGTGATAATTGAGCCTATTTGTTTCTATATTCTGTGTGTTCATGCTGCTTAGTAATCCTAGAACTTGCTAGTGGATTTTAGCTGGTGGTGTAGATTAAAGGATAAGGGCAGTTCGTTCATAATTAGAAGCCCCAGAATGATTTAGCTGAGCATGATATACCATTGCTAACCACTTTGAGCTGAAGCAATTTTTCTTTCATAAGCTCTTGTAATGACATTTGATTAAGAGTGTGTCTCCCACACCATACAAGATAAGAAGGGTACATAGTTGCTCTAAGTGAAAAATCCCAAGTAAAAGAGGGGTAATAAAAAAGAGGGGGCGGTCAATGTTTAAGAAGAGGGTATAAATGAAAAGAATGAAAATTCTAAGTGCGATCAAAGATCAATACATGCCTAAGAAAAGAATACCCCAAAGAAAGAAAGGAGTATGAGGATTGGTGGGAACACTTATATTGAAAGAGCAGTCCATGTGACTGGAATGAAGTCTTAACCCACTATCCAAAAGTCCTCACCCTGCTCCGTATGCCCCATTACAACCAAATAAAGACCTTTTGATAATTTGCACCAGTTTAACTAATAGCCATAAATCCTCGAACAAGCTAATAGGAAAGCAAATGCAGCATGAAATGAGAGTAAACACAAGCCAAACACTTGAGTGTGTGTGAGGAAGACTGCTAATATGATCATGTGGTGTAATTGCTCAATGGGTTGTGGAATGTTAACAGGTTGATACATGCATGCACGAACTGATTCATTTGATTGCGCACTTTCGTGTCTTGTAGTTTTATTTCTTTTTCATTCATCTTCTTTCTTGGTGTCTTTGTGAATCCACCAACATACTTGAGGGCAAGTATGGTTTAAGTGTGTAGGTGTGATGCGTCTTCGACTTTTGGGCCATTTGGCCCTATTTTTCATGTCTTTTTGTGTCATTAGAGTCTGTCCAGGGGAAAGAAACTGTTGTTCGAAGGAAGGAAGCTCAGTCCAAGTCAAACAGAGGAAAGGTGGTCAGAATGAGCAGAACTGGAGTGAATCCAGTCGGTTGCAAGGACTACGCAAAGGAGTATGTAGAGCAGGAGATGAATTGAAGCAAGAGACGAGGTTGAAAGGAGGATTCCATGTGAACCCTGAAGCTAAGTTGTTGTTCATCATTCGTATTCGTGGTATTAACGCAATACACCCTACAACAAAGAAGATCTTGCAGCTACTTTGCTTACGAAGAATCAAATCATGAAACATGCAACCAGTTTGACCACTACAGCAATTGCCAGTCAATCACCAGACCTTGAGAAGGAAAGCCGCGTGGAAGAAGATTCACACAATATTTGTCAAGCATCTATGGAAGGAAGGATTTGGAGGTCAGCGCCCTACCCTAAATAAATCAATCAATCGGAGATTGCCAATCATCAATCCAGTCAATCACAGATATTCAGAATCTCGCTCAACATGGAAATTGCCAATCATGCCAATTCAGTCCACCAACTTAGGGTTTTGCTCGCTGCCACTACGACTGTAAAAGTCCAGCCAAAGCGGCTGGCACAATGTGGGTTAATCGATCAGTCTCCAGTTCTTAGTCCGAAGAAAACACTTTTATTCTCAGTTTTATATCTGCTGTTCAAAACAATCTTTATCTGCTTTTATTTACATTCCGCTGTGAAGAACAAATCCAAGGCTGTTGCCTTAGGTACTTTTAATTCGAGTATTTTGTATTTCTTTTTATTCATGTGTTCTCTTTCGCTCATCATTATATATTTAATCATGTGTGAGTAATTTACTTGGTGAGATTTGGGTATGGGAAATGATTGACTGTTGATATGTGAAATATTCGCGAGACACTTGTGTCATCGGTTGAGTCCAGTAGTTCCAGAAGGGCTGGAGCAGAACTCATGGGCAGTCCTGACCTAACGGGTGATCTCCGTTCGGTTGGAACTGTACCATGTCAAGCAAAGGCAGGGCATAACAAACGGCAGCGTTCGATGTGCCCATGACCGAGTAGCTAAGCAGCACCTGACATGGTGCTGTAGATCTGGATGGTGAGGAATGGACAAGGGGATACTGCGTCCTTCTTCAGTCTTAGGCTTCTCTAACAATCACCCATCAATTGTGACGAGGCATCAAGCCATGGTTATCGACCAAAGGACTCATCTCGCGTATCGTAGGCATACCAATGACCGGTTGGACGTGGTCCCGGAAATGATTATCCTGCGAGTTATGTCTACTCTGTAGGTGCGGACATGGGAAGTTTGGAAGAGAAGGTTGGTGAGGGGCATACTTGGAGAGATCGGGTATGACTACTATCTAAGGAGGAGTGAAGCACGGCCTTGTGACCGGGGTGAAGCGTGACCTTCGGACCAAGACGACAACAAGGGATTCAACCATCCCAAGTGTGGAGTATGAACTCTTGAAACGCCCCAATGTCTTTGGGCCACGCCTTGAGTTTATATGAAGCATGGACGGATCTTTAGTGTGCCCATGACCGAATTAACATATCAACAATGATCATGACCTACCCCAAATCTTACCCCCTTTTTATATTTGATATCCGTCTAATTTATTGTGCAGATACACAGATTGAGACCGTGACAACTTGATTTGTACACTGAAGAGTAAAGTGGTTCATCACTCTCCGTGGGATCGACCCTAGCTTACCGTTAAGACTAACCAGTCCGGTAGTGGGCATAGGAGCGTGTACTGTCCGTCTGGGGCATACACAGGTATTTTGATCGTACCACATAACGGGTGCGTATCAAATATCCCATCGGTTGAATGATAAACTGATTCAAGAGTTCTAATTTAATTAAGTTCAAATATGTTAATTTATATTTTGATACCATGACCGTGTCACGTATTGTTTATTCAGAAAAAGCAGGAGGCGAAATGTAGACATTACATCAGGTGACATACATTGTTACGCATCATGTATAATTCATATCCCCATAAGTCTTTGTGAATTTATAATATTTCATAATGAAATCTATAGATTATATTTCACCGACACAAAGACTTGGGTGCCGTGCGGTTGGATAAAAAGGAATTATCCCAAAAAATGACGATTATACTTTTATTGACTAACTAATTAAAATATTAAGTGACAATTTATCAAGAATTCAAAGGCAACCCCCCCTTGTTTTTTTTTAAAATCTAACCGCACAGTAAAATAAACCTCACCCAAGACCACATCTTTCACCGATTATCATGTTTTGCACATAAGTCACAATAGGCTCTTATGTAAAAGAAAATGAGGGGTTAGTCTTAACTTATAGTTTGTGGTTGCGTATATATACTTTGTAGAGCATCAAATGATTAGAGGGCCTACGAGCAATTTCAACCAGTGCGGATACACCAACTATAGTCGAGTGCCTCGCCTCGCCTGATTGGGCATCAGGCAGAGAGCTCCAAACGTAAACATTATCCTTTTAAATAAATTTCATGATATTTTCAGTCCGATAACACAATAGCAGCTAAGGGAGTCAAAAGACTTACAGTTGTAGGGATGAAAGAATTCTGACACTAATTACAAATCTTAATTCTCGAGTGTTTTCAACCATCATACTAATGCTTTCAGTTATATATTCCTTCCAACATTCTTTTCACTTCATCATAGTAATTAGTAGGAAAAGTATCCATAGAAACATCTAGGAAATCAGTATTGGAGCACAAGATTCGTATACCAACTTCTGGTAGAGTCTACCACACCACATGATTAGTAAAGAAGGCTGTATCTGTCGGTATTAACTTCTTGAGAGAGAGAGAGCGAGCTTCAGTCATCTTGTCCACCTCCAGAACATGATGACGATGATGATAGTTACAATCATGCCTGCATACTTAATCCACTTGTCAAAACGGTTCCGCCTCTCGATGAGCCTCAATAGGGAGTTTGATAGCCCCAAAGTGTTGAGAACATCTAGTGCTTTCCTTTGAGCTCTCTGCATCAAGGAGAAAACTTGTAAAATGTTTGCTGGGACTAATATACTCTCATCTGTAGAAAAGAACATCGTAGATGAAGAAATTTATAACTTCACACTTCAGCCTTGATTCAACGAGAATGAAGTACTCGGCTCATGAGCCAACTCAGAGACAAGGTTAAAAAGCAGATAATTGACTGGATATGATTGGGGGTGTAAGTGAGTGGAGCCAAACATGTGAGCTACTAAAAATTCGACTAAGGGTGCGTTTACTTTGATGGAAAATGGTGGAAAAGGAATATTTTCACCCTTTTTCCATCATTTTTTTCACACGTTTATTACGTTGGTTAATTTTCCTCGGGCAGGATGGATAACCTTTTCGGGCAGCCCCTTTACCATCCATTTCTCACCAATTGTGGAAAATATTATATGGGGGAGGGGTGTGATAATATTTTCCAATGGATAAAATGCATAAAAATGGGGAAGGAGTGGAGGGACCATGTGATAATTTTCTTTTCCATACTAGTAAACATGTGATAAAAAAAGGATGAAATGTTAATATTTTCTCATCTTTTCTTATCCATCATTTTCCGATGGAAAGATTTCCATCAAAGTAAACGCACCCTAAAGGAAAATGAGATAAAACTCAACTTTCAGGCTCTCGAGTCAATCTTCATAGTACTCAGCTCGTGAGCCAACTCATTATGAACTCAGAAGCAATTTTTTAGAAGATTATAGTTTATAATTCAAATTTGATATATAAAGTTATATATATATATATATATATATATATACATACATATATTGTTTTGTTTAAATAATATCAAGAAAAAAGGAATTCGTATTATCTTTTTTAAATTATATTTTGCAACCATATTTTACAAGGTACATCTTTTATGGAAATAAGGTACATTAATATTGCACATCAAGTAAAGTTACTAAGTAAATAGAACCCAAATTAAATATATACTTAAGTTTTCCTTGGCTCAATTAAGTTCGTTCACGATCGTCAGTCAATCTTCAGATTTTTTCACTAAGATCGAGTTAATTGTAAACAAGACGATGTTGAGTTTGTCAAACTCAACTCATTTACAACCTTAGATATGACACTCGGTTACTACGCAACATAAAGTTAATATTTCCAGCAAGGCAATCATTCTATAACACTAAATTGCAACAGGATGAAGTCCAAACTACCATTAGTGAGCTGCTATAACTGCAACAACATGACCACATGAAGTCGAAACCTTCAGCAACCAACTACTACGGTTTCTTTATTTTCACTGTGAAAAACAAAAGACCTCTGCGATTGTGTAGGAAAAATGAAAGCCTCCCACCTAATCCATGTGAGGCAGGACTAATTCTCACAATTTGAGGTACATTATGATAGCATTATTTAAGTTCTGCATTACTCCTACAACTTCCCTTTCATTGTAGTACTGAGTATAACCTTTTACTCGCTTATCATTTTATTTTCACAAAAGTAATAAATCAAAAGTTCATATGCAAAAACACTTATTATGGTAGCATTTAGCAAATACAGATTGAAATTTATGTCAAGAGTACTCTTGCGCACACACATTCTATCATTAAATTTAACTTTAAATCTCCCATTACAGCAAGTGACTTCACGCAAGTTCTTCAGTAAGAGTACTTCATACATGTGTGCATGAAAGTGCAACAAAAAAAATTTGCAAGACATATTCATATTTTTGCATCTAGCAAGGAATTTGAAATGATTACCTTTAAGTGGTCCCTTTGCTCACTATACTTGGAAAGGATAGCAACTCCTGTTGCAAAGGTTTCTTCTAGCGTTCTGGTCGATCTACGGACTGACTCCATCGCTTGAGATTCCTCATCAAAGATTCTTAAAACATGTGTATCTCCACTCTGAAACAAACGTAGAATCACTAAAGAATAAGTTGCCATAACTTATATAAACATAGAAAAGATAAGGAATTTCCAATCTGAGATGGAGGCCATACAACTCTTCCAAGTAATTCAGCTCTCTCTTGGGCTTCTTGTACTCGCTTTTGATGCCTTGACGTGTACTTATCCAGACTAGCTCTAAATGACTCAGCCTCCTCACTGACTTGTTCTACCTTCCTGCACAAACAAGTAAACAATTTTCTTCATACCAAAAATGAGATCTCAAAGCATGAACAAAATCTAACTCTGCACAGCCATAAGAAAAACCAGGTTAATAGAATAGTTTGATAACCAATGCCTACACAAACAACACAGACATAGAATCAGGTCACGAGTTCATGAGGTAGACTTAACAAATACGGGCAACATCTTTTCTATATTCAACTTCTCGCTCCCATATGAAAAGTACCTTCAATTAGCAAGAGAAGTTCCAATACACATTCTAAATAGTAAATGCCATCATTCTTAGTTTCATTTTTGTCGTATGAAGATGTTTTGAGTAAAAGACTGCCACCTAATTAGATCCTTACTCTACGTGTAATGTAATGATTAATTAATGGCAGACAACTCGAATCCTCACCCCAAAACCAATGATGGATGCATCATATCTTTTTTATCTGTTCATGTAATTACTATCTCAGTTAGTTCTAGCCCAGAATGGCCTCTCCAGTTGAGTTTAATAATGTTTTCCTCACAAAATGAGAAACTAAACGATAAAGATGAGATATCAAAGCAGATGTTTCACAATACATAAAAAGGGATAGAAATGCCTATTCCTTTAGCATAGCATGTGCCAAACATTAGCATTTTCCAAAAGGCTACTCCCTTAATGTATTTCAATGAGGATTTATAATAAAACCACACATATAAATTTATCTGCATCAGCAATTTTCATGTAGTTTACATATAAAGAAGTGCGTTTATGATACTACAAAAGATTTCCCTAATAGCAGGGATATCAAAATTAATCCGCCGGTGATCAGTCAACATACCGATATTATATCAACAGAAAATAATCGCATTATCTAAATGTCACAAAATTATGGGTCTAAGAATGAAATAATCAATTCAACCAGCAAATTGCAGATCAGCGTCTTCTAATCTCCTTCCAAGAGCACTCATATCATCAAGATTCCAAAACCATCGAAACAACAGATTCAGGGATTTACACAAATTTAGGCCTGAATCGATCCACGGAATGCATATTTCAATCACAATGTAGATTCAATAATACGATTGAAAATCGATGAGATAGAAAGAGGAACCTTTTCCAGAGATCGCGTTGAGGCTTGGAAGGTATGGAACGCCAGAGGCGATCCATATCAGCACAGAGCGACTGGATCTGGCTGATATCTCTTCGAATCAAAGTAGGTTGATCATCAGAAGACCCCGCGCCGACGGCGCTCGACGATGAAAGAGAAGAGGAGGATGTTGACGTAAATTCGAAACGCTCGAGCCTCTCCAAAGCATCTCTGATCTTCAAGAACAGCCGCTTGGAGCTGGAGTAGAGCTCCGAAAGATTTCCGCCGCCGGTTTCCATAGTCGTCGCCGTTACCGTCGCCGTTGCCATTGCCGTCGCGGTCCCCTGGGATATGTTTCCGTCAAAACTTCTTCTACCCGATGTCGTGCGTGTGAGATACTCTTGCAATTGTTGTGAATTATATCCGATCGATCTCCACACACAACTACAATTATAACTTGAGCCACCTTATAAAATACCCGTAATCGGATTAAAATTTAATATATAACACATTTTTTTTAAAATACATAAATTTTAGTCATTTTTTTGAATTTACGACCAAAAACCCTTTAATGAAGAACGCACGGGTTCGGTCGGATTCGGATACAAGAAATCAAGTACTTTTGATACTAATTAGTGCTAAAGTTCCAAAGTACCAAATTACTTAGTTTTTTTTATGTTTTCAATTGATATTTTGGTACTAATATGGTTATTAGTGTCAAAGTCCCAAAGTACCAAATTACTTAGTATTTTCTTTTTGTGCTTTCTGTTGGTACTTTTGGCACTAATATGGTCATAAGTGCCAAAATACCAAGTTAAGTAATTTTTTTTGTGCTTTCTGTTGGTACTTTTGGCAATACTATGATCATTAGTGCCAAGTTACTAAGTTACGTAGTTTTTTTTTTTTTTTATTTTCTGTTGGTACTTATGGTATTAGTGCCAAAGTACTAAGTTACGTATTTTTTTTATGTTTTCTATTGGTACTTTTGGCACTAATATGGTCATTAGTGCCAAAATACCAAATTTTCACTATCATTATATTTAGTCACGACAATGTCTATTTTTGAACATGACAAGTTATACTGCTCTGATTTTGCGGCTCCGCCTTCGGCTCGGATTACTAATATAAGGATAATTGTCGTACAACAATTTGGATTTCTTCGGCTCGCTCCGAGGCCTTTGGCTCCCCTCGCTTGAATCTTTACCAACGAAGAAACAACAAACAAAAAAATGAAGAGGCAAACAAAAAACGAAGAGGCAAACAAAAAAGAAGCGGAAAAAATTGAAAATAAAAAAAGAATCTGTAAAATAAAAAAAATAGAAAAAAGAAAAAAATCTAAAAAATAAAAAAAAAATAGAACAAAAGAAAAGAAAAATTGGAAAAGATAAGAAATCTGGAAAATAAAAAAGAAACGGACAAAAAAATTAAAAAGAAAAAAATAACGGAAAAAATAGAAAAAAAGAAAGAAAAAACCTGAAATAAAAAAGAAAGAAGAAAAAAAGGGTTAAGTAATGATGGATCTGAATAGAAGAAGGTTAAGGGGTAATTAGGTCACAAATTCAAAACAATGGCTATAATTTGTATTTTTTAAAAAGGCGGGTTATATATTCCACCACCACTTTTTCGCCGTCGCCGCCGTCGTGCCACCACCGCCGCAGTCGTATCACCGCCACTGTCATTGTCACTTACGGTCACAAAAAAAAATTGTGGCTCAATAAAAAAATATATTCCACCACCACTATTCCACTGACGTACCACCACCACCGCCGCCGTCGCAAAATATTCGTGAAGTCACAAAAAAAATGGAAAATTTGTGAAGTCACCAAAAAAATGGAAAAAAAATTGTGAAGTCACAAAACAAAATAGAAAAATTTGTGAAGTCACAAAAAAAAAAATGGAAAAATCTGTGCAGACACTAAAAAAATGGAAAAAATTGTAAAGTCACAAAAAATTCAACATTATAGATCTGTTTTTTTTTTCGCGAATTCCGGCCACGACACTTTGAATTGATAGCTGAGACCAAGACCATTGGCTTCGCTTCATCGTTTCGCACCTGTAGGTGGTGGTGATGAGGGCCAAATCTGCCGGAAGATACAGATGTGAGGGGGGGGGGGGGGACATAATGTCGGCGTAGAAGAATGAATCGAGAGAGGGATTGTAAGGGGGGAATAGAAGGGGATCCGAGTGTAATATCCCGGATATTTCTTCCGTCGCTAAAATAAAAAGTTGTTAATTAATTAAGGCTTTGCACGCCTAAGTTAAGGAAATTCAGTTTTAAGACTAACGGTGAAATCCGTTTCTAAAAATAAATTCCAGAAGTCATTCAACCGACTACTGTATTAGGGTTTTTGCGTCCGATAGAATTTTCGTTCAAGAACTCAGATCGAAAAACTGTTTGACTTTACATTCACTTATTTTGCGATACGAGTTTTCTGGTAAAAGTCAATTTTATTTATTTTTCCGGGCGAAATTTGGACTGTCATGTCTCAACTTTTCTTCGGATTTCGGAAATCGAATCACGCTTTCCGACTAAGTAAATTATTTCCGATCTAATGGTTGAATTAGTTTTCGCCGGAAATGTAACCGTCTAAGAAATTAAATAATCGATTTCAATACGCAGTATTAGACCCGTAATCGAGATATTTTGGGATTTAAATCCCTCTTAAAACCGCCACCTACACCCCCTTAGTCATCCATTCTTGATATTTTTCTACTATATTAACTTAACACCTCACATTTCTCTCTCTCATTTCTCTCCAAACCGCCCCCCATCTCTCTCTCTCGTCTCTCTCTTGTTCTTCATCTTCAAGTTCATCTTCAAGTGTGTTCTTCATTTCTTCAAGCATTCAAGCTTCCGTAACTTGCTCGTTTACCGATCGATTTCAATTCCGGTTACATATTTGGAAAGGTGAGAGCCTCCTCTTCACTTCTATCCAAACAAAAATCCTATTCTATAATTCTTGAAATTTCCAAAAATGTAAGAGAAGTAGGATTGATGTTCTAAGATCATTTCATGATTATTAATGCATATGATTGAGTTTCTATGGTTGAAATCAAGAATAAATCATGTAGGAAGAAATAGGGTAATTTTTGAAAAATGCATGAACTAGTTGGTGAAGATTTAACTTGATTTTGGATGATTGATTTGTGGAATATGTTTCTATGTATTAGTATGTTGGTGTAGGAATTATTTTGGAATTTTCTAAAAATAAAAATGTAAATGTAAGAGATGAAGAAGCATGATTTTGATTGAGTAATTGTTATGATTTTGATGATATGATTTGATATATATGATGTAGGAAGCTTGTAGTTCAATATATATTTAAATTAGATTTTTCTAAAAATAAAAACGAAATCGTTGGAGACGAAGAATCGTCGATAGAATTAGTTTCGATAATGATATAAGCTTATGGTTTGCATATTAGTTGATCTATGTAGTTAATGATGATAATTGGAAAGTTTGAACGAAATCTAAGAACGTCGAACTTTTCGTAAGAGACGAAGAGTCGAGCGTAATCGTCGATAGGAAAATCGAACGAGAAAACTAATCGAATATTAGTGATTGTTGGTATGCTAGGTTGGTTGTAGAATTAATTGAGAATTAATTATCGATTACGAAAAATCGATGCATGTATGAACTTTAAGTCTATGTTTTTGTGTTTCACATGTTAGATGATCATGATATAAGTTTCTAAAATCATAATTAGGTTAATTATGCACGATAAGATTAAGAATGGAATTTATTGAACAAGTATAAGAATATTTGTATGTAAGTAGATGGAATTAAGACTATATTAAATAAATTGTGATTTCTACATGTTATAAGTTGTGTTTGATGATTGATAAGTGAAATTAGAATTATTTGAAGCATGACAGAAACTTGAATCGATAAAATCACACGTCGGAATCAAAAGTTATGAAAACGGAGCCGTAGTAGGCTATTTTCAAGTAGGAACTTTCGATCTATGAATATATATGCATAAAGTGAATATAGTAATAATATGAATGAGTGTAGTTGATGATGATGTTATATAAGTTATGAAATATAAATTAGAAGTTAAATATGATTTGAATTTGAAACGAAATTTGTTAAGTAATTGGTTAGTTGAAAAGACGAGAAAGTGCTCGTCGTTTTGTTAATCGAGAAACGTGAAGGTGTTAACGTTAAATGATTGTGTGTGTTGACTGTTATGTGATAGAAATTTCATGCACATAAAGGTTGTATAGCATTGATCGAACCTAGGGAATCGTGCGTCGAGTTTTAAAAACGATTAGGGTTTCTCGGCAGTTTTGCGACCCTTCACGGAAACATCCATAACTCTTAGCTCGTTTAACAAAATCGAGATCCGTAAATTGGAAAGTAAACTAGACATCCGTGTCTTTCTTTTGACATAATACACGTCCCCTATTTCGAAGTATTCTGTTCTGTAGAGGCTCCAGACTTACTGCCTTGTGCAGAAAATTTCTAAAACTCACTTTCTTAAGTTGAATTCTTTTCAACTTAATTCTTTAAGAACTTTTAAGTCGTTAAGAGTTATCGACTTCCGTTATTAACTAATCTAAATGTCGAGTAAGGAACCAAGTTAGTTCTAAATGAGATGTGTTTCGAGTCTCGTTTTTTCGTTAATCAAAAGAGATTAGTTAAAGTGCAAATGCCTAAAAGACTTAACCGAATTCGAATTGCTTTTTTCTTTAATCGTCTCGACCGATTTACTAAAGTATGTTTGATTGCGATAAAAGGAGGAAGTCGCAATTAGAAGAAAGGACAGAAGACCGAAGACGGAAGCTTTAGTTGTTCTATATATCGCCTAAGGTGGGCTTTTCTATATATCAAATAAAATGAGCGATGCTCGAAAATGTTTACTTACTGCTTTGATAAGTGTATTTTCAAATTGATTATCAGTGCATAAAAGAATTTGTTTTATGTGAGTTCTTTTGTGCCTTTCTAAGTTAGCCAAAGGGGGCTATCTAATCGATCGGATTATGAGTTAACCGGAAGGGTTTTCCAGAGTTAGTGTACACGGTAGCTGTTGTGTGTGGTACTCTGTTGAGGGGTAGCCAGCCACGGTGAATAGAACGTGCGCGGAAGAAGTTAACTCTTCCCCAGCGTTGAAATAGAAGTTGGGCAAGTTGAACGTAACATCAGTCAGAAAATGCTTCGAAGCTATATTCATGAAATAAAAATGTTTAGTAAGCACGGACCTTTTTAAAGAAAACCCCGATGCGTTACTTTTAGAGATGCCTGATTAATCTATACTCTTATGATATGTTTTCGGCAATGTGCCCACTAAGTATGTTTATACTTAGCCCTGCATGTATTTATAAATGTGCAGGTTGAGTGACGAAGGCGGCGGAGGTTGAGTAAAGGGTTGTTTATAGGAAAAAAAAAGAATATGTTTCCGCTGCTAAACTACTTCACTTTCTGATGTTTTATAACTTTTTGGTTTAAGTTTCATACTTTAAACCGACTAACTCTGAAAACTATTTTTGTCGAGCGATCTTTCGAGATTGACTCTCTTTTGCTAATGGAATCAGTTCATAGACATCTTTATGTTTATTTAGTATTGGTTAGTTTATTCAGTTATTCCCCCTTCTTCCCCGCTTCTTTAATCCAATCCCTAGTCGCACCCCGTCTTTGCCATCCCTCGGGATTTGAGACTGTGACACCGAGACAATGGGAGTGGTGGCGATGGATGACGGAGGGAAAAAAAGGTGCCCGGAGGTGGAGACTTAGCCATCGCTATTGAAGGTTAAGGTTTTCAATTTATCGGCGGCAGAAAGGGGGTAAAGTAATTCTTCCCATTTTTCTTCCTTCTTTTCGCCATTATCTACTTTCAGATTCTTCTCTGATACCGTGATTCTTCTCTATGAGTATGCAGATTATGGATTTGGATCAGATTGAAAAAGAATTCGAATGCAATAGGGAAAAAGGGATTGAAGAGATGATGAACTTCGTTTCACTTTATCTTTTTCCACCGGCAAGAACTTCAGATTTGTTGACAAAATTCTGACATAATGAATGAAGAGCCACTGGAGGTTGTGGAGAGAGAGAGAGAGAGAGAGAGAGAGAGAGAGAGAGAGAATAGCCATTGGAGGTGGCGGCAACGAAGGTAAGGCAGCGAGGAGGTGGCGGCGGGATTTTTGACAGAGAGAAAGAGAGAGAGAGAGAAAATAAAGAGTAAGGGAAGAGAGAGAAAAGAAGAAGATGAGATAAGATGGAAAATACAAAATTAAAGTGAGGGTAAAAAAGAGAGGAAGTACTAAATTTTAAAGGAATTATAAGGAGTGCTAAATTTTAACAAAACTATAAAAAAAATGCTAGTTTGGGGGATTTTCTCTTTCAGTATTACCACTATTATTATTATTATTATTATTATTATTATTATTATTATTATTATTATTATTATTATTATTATTATTATTAAAAGGAAAACAATTCTAACTTTGCAAAAATCCTACATAGCATCCTCAAATTCCTCCATTCCTATTTATCTAAATTCTCAAAATTTTTAATTGTTAAATATAAAATAGTAGTAGATTTTAAATATTTACTAAAATCTTATGTGCCACATCGGTTTTCAATAAAATTTTACCTATTAAAAAGCCTATAAATACCTAGAATCAATGTGTATTTGCTCATCATTTGCACCACCAGTTTTATTTGGCCAATTTATTTATTTGTCGTCCGAATAAATAACTATATTTTTTATAATTTAATTTAATTTAATTTGGACAATTTATTAATTGGCATAAATAAATAATTATTTTTTTATAGGGAATTAATTTATTAATTGGCCAAATAAATGATTCCTAAATAGTTTATTAATTATTTAATTTGGCCAAATAATAATTTTTTAGGTCAAATACATAGTTTGAACATTAAAAGTTAAAACACTCATTGAGACAACATTATTTAAAGGCAAATTCTCCCTTGAGACGTGCACGTGGCGCGTGCACTGCACGCGCGCGCCTCTCACGCGCGGCGCGTGTAGTGCACATGCCTTTTTTTTCTGCAATAACTCCATATGCACTTCACCATATATTCATATGCACGCCACTTTATGTTGATATGCACACTGAAGAGTATTGATATGCACCAACTTTTTCTAGTTTTTTTTTCTCATTTTTGTTTTTAAAATTTCCAAATTTATTTTGCACTCTTTTTTTTTGTTTGTCTCTTCGTTGTTTTGTTTGCTGCTTAATCTTTAGTCAAGATTCGAGTGAGGGGAGCCGAAGACTTCAGAACGAGCCGAAAAATTCAAATTATTGCCCGATGATTATCCTTATATTAGTAATCGAAGCAAAGGCGGAGCCGTAAAATTGCAGCCGAAGGCTCCGCCGAAAAAAAAAGAAAAAAAAACTGTAAATAACAAAAAAAATTGGAAAAAAAATTGGAAAGAGTTGGTGCATATTAATACTCTTTGGTGTGCATATCAACATAAAGTAGTGTGCATATGAATATATGGTGAAGTGCATATGGGCTAAAAAAAAAATCGAAAAAAAGGGCGCCTGAGAGGCGCACGCATGCAGTGCACGCGCCATGCGTGGTATCATACTGTCAGACGCGTTGCATGAGAGACTAACTCTTATTTAAAAAAACAAATAACCTCTATCGACAAAATCTTTCTGAAATATTGAATTTACAGTAATATATTTTTTAATAGCATCATCAATAGTATATATAATAACGAGGTTTATGTTCGCACTATGTGGCACACCCATAGTTCACCATTCTTATTTATCTAAATTCTCGCATTTTTTGCTTTATTAATTCTATATATATTAATATTATGTATTAAAATAAATTCTCTATATATCATGTATATCTTCTCAATTTATTACACAATTTAATAATAATATAGATACATATCATCAATATACGACCTATTAGTTTGATGGGGTTCAAATATGTAATCCTCGAACATACAGATGTTCAAGAATCGTAATCATATATTAATTACCTTGTGTCGAAGATATATGGTTGGAAGAGCTTCTCCACGTAGTTTTACTTCTTAAACCCCGACCTGCAAAACATAACCGGGTTGTGTGCCGGCATCGCGTCTCCGACGATAAGTCAGTGTATGTATAATACAAAAGTTTGAAAGAATTATCTAAGTTCTATAAGCTATAAGAATCAATACTTGATATTATGCAATGAATCACATATATATACTTAGAAACGTAAGGGTATTTTTGTGATTTCGGGGCAATCTTGAGGGCCCATTAGACTGACTTCGATGGGGAACATTCTCAACCTTTATTTATATGACGGGCTATCTTTGACATGTTCCTAGGATATTTATGCCTCAAGAAAACAATTTTGTACTGTACTTTAGACATACTTATAATAAAGTATAAGCGGTCAGTGAAATCGCTGAGGTAACATTCTTTCAGGACAAGATTCGATGCCTCGGGGCATGTTTCCCCAATACTAAGAGTATTGGGGCAAGGTTGCCATTTAGACAATTATGATGTACCGAAGGTGTCCCATCAACTTCTCCCCCCTCAAGTCTGGAAAGAGGAAACTTGACAAGATCAAGTGAGGAATTTTCAGTAGTAACATTCCGTAAAGGTAATCTTTCCCTTCCGGATAAGATTGGGCAGTTCAGGATTTTTCTCTCTCTGTCTCTGTAAATTCCATTTTTTCGGTGATATGACATCCCACGTCACATCAGTTAAACGTGGAGCATCTTTTTTGGAGAAAAACCACCCCAACGTGGTTAATAATTCAAATTATTACTGTTTCCCTTCATTTACTCTATTTTCATTTTCTGCTGCTGCTCACTCACTCTCTTCGATTTTGACCCTTTTTTCTCTACCAGAATTCCTCGCCGTCGCTTCAGCCTTTTCCGTTCATCTTCTTAGGTATTTCGCTACTACTTTCCTAGTAGGTTTAGTTCTTTTGCGCTTTTTTTTTATATAATGTTGTTTATGCTTGATTTTTTAGAGGGGTTTAGGGCAAACCCTTCTGAATCCTCCACTCGCCGGACTGTTTCTGCCGGCGAGGAGGCCTCTTCTCCTTCAGCCCCCAATTCCGCACTCCATTTGTTTCCTAACAAGGGTGGATCGGGTCGATATCATTTCCTTTGCCTTCGGAACCCGATTCTTCTTCAAATAGGGATAATTGTTATTTAATTACTAAATCCCCTTCACTCGTAAAACAATCTGAACTTAAGGTTTTAATCAAAGACCTTGTAATAGAAGGATTTAAGCTTGAAATCCCAGGCCCTGATGAACGGCCTAACTATACCACTCTCTCTACTTTGTCTTTTTGGAAGAAGCATTTTGAGGCAGGCTTTAGACTTCTGGTGTGTTTATATATATCTCGAATATGTGATCTTTTTTATGTCTATCCCAGCCAAGTAATTCCCAATTCCATTTGAACTGCTCTATCCTTTTTTGTGGTCTAGAAGGCCAACGAAGGTAATCCTACTCCAGAGCTTTTTCATGCGTGTTACCATGTGAAATACCAAAAGGGAATGGTGATGTTCAGTTCCTGCACCGATGGTTGTGCCCATTTCTTGGGCAAGAGCACTAGAAATGATAAAACTTGGCAGCTTAATTATATCTTCGTCACACTCCTTGATAATACATGGCCTTTCAATGTGCAATGTTGGTGGTATAACTTTGAAAAATCCTCAAGACGGAGGTGCACCTGTTGGAAAAATTAGCGAAGGTTTGATTTCAACCAAAACTCAACTGATTCCAACTGAGTAGATAAGCCATAAGTCTGACTTTAGGTAGAGCTCACTGTTGAGCATAGGAATTTTATCTTTACAGGATGAAATTGAAGAAGATAGCTCAAGACTGATAGACAGTTCAAGTTCGAGTTGGTCAGTCAGACAAGAAATCAGCTGACCCCGAGACTAAACCATGTCGTTCATGCATGTTGAGAAGCTCTGTTGAAGTCAGACGTCCAGAAGTCAAGGATAGAAGACTTGGAAGACGGATGAAGAGAAGAACTTGAATTTGAAATTTAAATCTACTCAAAGTACAAGACAACCTGAAATTTTCCTTAAACGGACCGACCGTAGAGACATGCATAAAGCAAGGCTCGCAATTACCATTTCGAGAAAGTTTGCAGAAGAGTAGGTGCAGTGTCATGCTTTATGGAAGAGGTCAAACGACTCTTTCCAACACCTCTTTGATCTCCGTCTCTATAAATAATGGTCTACACCATTGCAAGAAGACGATTGAATCCATGGGCAAAGAAACATCAAAGCAAGTATAGTATCTCCAAGCAAGAAAAACATCAAGGGTTCAAAGCAAAGTCATAGAGAGTTTTCAGTCCTTCTCCTTAGCTTCCTAAACAGATTCTCTGTAACAGATTGAGTTTCTAAGCCTTAGAAAGAAGCATCCACTTTTCTAAGTGTTGAAGGCTTCATAGTTGGAAAAACTCCAACCCCCCATCTCTAGGTCCTATTTGAACCCATAATCAAAGAGAACTCGAAATCTAAGATAGGCTTTACACTTGCCCGTAAAAGTGTTTTAAGGTTTAGTTCGAACCTGCAATCAAACTGGTTAGACTGTTTGATGCCAGGAAACCAAAGTTAACGTTTGATAAGTACGCGTAAACTTATCTAGTGCATTACTACCTCGAAAAGGTAGTCATAGACGTAGGAGTTCATCTCTGAACCACATAAAAGTACTTGTGTCGTTTTCATTCCAAGTATTTATTTTTCAGTTTACTAAACAACTGACCAACACAAAACTGCCTTTACTAAAACCTGCACTAAGTGTTTGCGAACTTGGCCTTTGCAGTAAAAAAATTTTATTTAAGTAACAAGACCAAATAACCACCACATTTCGCACTGAAACTCTTTTTAAAACCTCAGTCCAGACTTCACAGTTGACTCTCAGTCCAAGAAGTCAATTGTGCACCATACTGGATGATAGCTTAAACTGAGTTTCATAGTTGTCGAGCCTCACGAACTGAGCAAGTTCGAACTGATAGAAAAAGTTTTATAAAATTTACTATTGGTGTATTACCCCCATCGCATACACCAGTTCACTCGTTATCAAGACCATCAACACCCCATTTCTTTTTCAGATGAGGTGCTCATAAGAGAGTTGAGTACTCGTCTTAATTTTGGAAATGATTTCAATATTCGCGATCTTCTTATGGATACTTCTGCATTGGCTTATTTCAGTTTGGCTCCTTCTCCTAGCCAACTACCAACTCAATAGATGAGTAGGTGTTTGTTTTGGTTTGCAGTTGAATCTATCATCTTATAGATTTATCCAGAATTATGATAACTTGTATTTTCTAGCCTTAACAGTTATGGACTGATTGAAAATTGATCAAAGTGTTGATGAGAAGGATGAAGTTATCATCATGGGATCCACCCAAGGCTCTTTTCCTCTTCCCAAAATAGAAGCCAACTTACCTCCAAGTAATGTTGTTGCGGAGTAAAGTTCCAAGGGAGCATCTTATCTCAGCAAGTCTACTCCCACTTCTCCTGCGCATCCTTCCTTAGAAGGAGTGCGAACCAGGACTTGCAGTAGAGCAATGACTGGTTTGCCTCCTCCTCCTCCTAGCACCAAAAAAGGGAAGGTTACTAAAACCTTTGGAAGAAATGTTGCCGTTATGTCAGCCAAGAAGTTCTTCACTCAACTTGAAGTTTATCTTCATGTGCAACTGACTTGAATGGATGGTTCTCAATGTGTGGCCTTGTTTCGTCATCTGACCAACTCCTTCGAGAGGACCCAAATGACTGGATTCTCAACTGAAGCCCTCTATAATTCCACGGGACGCACTTTAATCCAGGTTTGACCATTTCATTATATTTAACAACTTGGGAAGATAGATTTTCATTATCTTTTGTGAGAGTAACTTATTTTCTTCCTTCTTAGGCTGGTACTTTCTTGGCCGAGGCTGAGGAAAGGAGGAAGGAAGGTTCATCAGCTTCCTCACGTGTAAAGAATGAAGAGCTGGACAAAGCCCTGCTACAAGCTTTTAATTTGGAGACTAAATGTGAGAAGTTGGTGGCCAGTCTTGCTGACGCAAAAGTGCAGATAGATTCCCTCAGTAAGCTTCTTGCTACAACTGAGGAAAAAAATACCTCCCTGGAGAAGAATCAGGCGGAGAGCTTGGTTAAGGCTTGCCAGGAAATGCATGAAGGAGGCATTCAAGCCTGTCAGCATGGACTCTTCCGCACAGTTGTAGGCTAGGCTTTCTTGAAGGACTTGGCTGAGGGACTGGTTGAGGCCTACAAGGGTAGTGGCCAATATTTACGTGATCTTGGTCGTACCATTCGCCACTTTGTTTGGTAGGGAACGACTAATTTGGTTGCACAGATGAGGGAGCCTAACTATTCGGGATAGATGAACACCAAGGATCTCATGGTCAACCTTGAACTCCCTCCTTATCTACACCCCTTGAACGACCTTCTTCTTGGGCCTGAATACCAGATTCCTGTGGTGCAAGCCTGCGTGAGAAAACTTACCTTTAGCCTTGTTCTTGACCCATCCTTGTCTATAATGGAAACTTCTTTCTATGATATTTCTCCTGCAGGTACATCCAACTCCATTCCAGAAGACTTGCCATCAATTGAGGACACCTCAGGAACTCCTCAGCTGGAGAATGTTGCCTCAGAGGTTGGATTCCTCTCTCTTCAGAAGGAGTCGGTAGAGGCGGAAGGTGGAGCTAGTGAAGGAGACAAGGATGCGACCAACTCTGCTTCGGATGAGAAGTTGGCAGGAGATGAAGTGGTGAACAACCCCTCTGTGTGGGGTTAATTTTTATGTAATTTCTGATACAATGGTTTTTGCTACAATGGCTTTCTAGCCTTATTTCTATTTTTTGCTACAATTTTCTTTTGCTTGAACAATTCGTGGCCCATGAGCCTTTATGCATATCATGCTTTTAGATATCTTGCTTGAAATCATTTTTATATGTGCTTGTTCGCTGCATATTGTTGCAATTGTCTTGGGTGTTTTGCTTTCGTATATCTCTTCTCCCCCTCCCCCCTCCCTTTTTATGAAGAAGTGAGAGTTTTGAAACTGATAGTTTTTCAAAATATTCATTTTGTTGCTACATAACCATTGTGGTCGAGCAAGATTGCCTGTCGACAATCTTGTTCAACCCGTGGCAAAGGGCATACATGTCAGCCTAATGCTAATTTCCAGTAATGCATGTAGTTACTTTTCAATCAAGATTTCCTGCCGACAACCTTGTTCAACCCGTGGCAAAGGGGCATGCATGTCAGCCTAATGCTAATTTCCAGTAATGCATGTAGTTACTTTTTGGGCAAGATTGCCTACCGACAACCTTGTTCAACCAGTGGCAAAGGGGCATACATGCCAGCCTAATGCTAATTTCCAGTAACACATGTAGTTACTTTTCTGGAAAGATTGTTTGCCGACGACCTTGTTCAACTCGTGGCAAAGGGGCATCATGCCAACTTAATGCTAAATTCCAAGAATGCTCTGGTTCCTTTTGGGCAAGGTTGCTCATTAGCAACCTTGTTCAACCCATTTCAAAACACTTACATCCCTGAGACGATGAATTTCAAAAAGGCTGCATCATATTTACGTTTAAAAAATCCGATTTGTATGTACAAGCAGGAAGGCAACATCTGCAAATCGGGCAGGAATGTGTTCTGCAAGTTGTGACAAAAAAAGTAGGGGTCATCTTCCCTTACACATAGAACTTCTTCAATTTGCTAATATTCCACGGGTGAGACAATACTTCCTCTTTGGCATCCATCAGTTCGTAGGCTCCGCTAGCTAGGACTTCTGTGACCTTGTAGGATCCTTCCCAATTGGGCTCGAATTTCCTAGTTGGCTTCAAGGCATTAACTCTTCTCAACACGAGGTTTCCTTTGCTAAATCGATGAACTCGTACTTTTTTACTGTACGGGCTATGTATCTGCTCTTTGTTCCATTATGTCTTCAAACGAGCTTTTTCTCTTTCCTCATCCACAAGATCTATGATGGAGCACTGTCGTCACACGCTTCGCACAAATAATATTTATAACACCTCTTGCCCAACAAGGTAGTAGTCAGCGGCAAGCGGGATCGTACCCAAGGGACCTGGTGTAATCTGTTCTTCTGATGTTGCTCAACAAAAGGGTTTTGGTCATGAAGTATCTTAATAACCTGTACTCAACAAATAACAAAAGAGTTTGGATTGAGTTTCGAATCCATGATCCTAATTACTCTTTACTCGTTCATCGATGCAAAGATATTCAATTAACTAACTTTATCACTTGGTTTAAGGCAAAGATTAGTTAACTCCCTAAGGTCACGAAGTCACGATGCTAACACACTTAACCTATGTCTAATCAATTTTACAGATCTTGACCAGAAGGCTAGATCTCCTCTCTTGATCAGCAAAGTCACGAAGACACTTCAGTAACGATGCTGCCCAACAGGCATCGTTGTTGATCCCAATTTCTGTAAATGACTTAATCTCAATATCTAGATGGTGATCAATCAACTTCAATATCAATTAAGTCTAGAATTAATCCTAAGTGTTTCGGGAACAAAATCAATTAACGAACTAACACAATTAGACCTCACAAGTTTGAACGAGTAATTTAAAATCACTTCATCTACATCCAACCCAAATAATAAACTTAGCTAGACATAATAGTAAATAAGAACACAAAGCAAATAAAGAAAAGCATACTTAGCATAAATCTGAAAAGGGGTTGCTGCCCAAAAGCGTAGTCAGCACCCAGGGTCTTGGCTTCACGCCAACAACTAACTTAAAGCAGTAAAATACGAAATTAAAGTAATTTGCCCTTAGGACTTGTTTCTTCCTCACTTTATCTCAACCTAGAATGCAGAACTAATCTAAACTACTAAATTCGAAGAGCTCTCTTACATGATAGAGTCGGCCATATATATAGGCAATGAGATTCTAGGATTTAGGAAAGTTTCCTTGTTGAATACGGATTCTTCCCATGCATATCATAACCTCCGCCTCTCTCTCTTTCTTCGCATGCACGATCCTTCTTTTCTTGCATGGTAAATATCTTCAATGATTTGGCTCGGCTAGGATAAGGAAGGAAACATCCGATCCTTATCCTCTTCCTTGAAGGAAAAGAAATCTGTTGCTGCTGCTCGACTCTCATCTTGCCCTTCAACGTCTGCATCCTGAATTGCCTCCGGTCTTGACCACGATCCTGGCTCCTCCGAGTACTCTGTCTGTTGGCTTAAGGATATGGGGAGGTGCTTCCTGACTTGTAGAAAGGATGTTTCGATGTTGCCCAGCTACAAGCTTCCAGCCCTATGCCCATTCGCATCGTATTACCATCTCAACAACAGATTTTCCATCGGATTTGCCCAGCATCCACCTGTTCTTCCCCTGCACACTATCTCTCGACTTGCGTGTCCTCTCAGACACATAATGACTCGATAAAGACTAAAAACACAAGAAAGAAACAAGAAAAGATGGACACAAATATGGGTTCATCACACCCACACACTTGAATTACACTTACCCTCAAGTGTATGGCTGCGATTTTGCCCAAGACCCAAACACAGAAAAGACAAAACAAAAACACAGACTCAAAACAGATCAGCATCTCACATGTCAGTCAAAACAGAATATGTAACAGATAGTGCCATCAAACAGGTCGAGATAGAGTTATTGGGCAACATGGACATCCTCTCCAGCACTCATCTCTCAAGTGTATAAGGTTAAGTATTTATGCTCTTGACCATGATCAACAAAGTTTTTCCATAGGCTTGCCTGCCCTCTACATCTCTACTTCTTTGAACAAATTCAAACTACTTATCCTTAGGTCTTCTTTGGGTTGTAATGTGGCTTATGACAAAAGGTAGGATAATATGGAAACTTGCTAAGTCAAGAACTAGGTTCTGGAGCAACACATTGCCCTTGATTCCTTACTCTTCTTTATTTAGCACATTTATTCTGGGTTTCTTATTTATTTATATTTTTTCTTTTTCTTCTTCTTTTTTTTCTCTTTTTTTTTCTCTCTCTTTTTTTTTTTAACCCAACACCTCTATCTTAGGTGATATTGCCCACTAGGTGCTACCCAACATTTCCTTTCATCCCTCGTTCTTCTAGACCTGAGTTCTTGACCGGGAAGGCTTAAGATTCAGGTTCATATAAGTAAATAGAAAGAATACGATCCAAGCTCAAGGGGGATAATCAAAGGATAAATGTTATGATGGGAAATTTTTAGGCCATGGCTATTTTGAACAAAAATTGCCTAATTCATCTAAGTAGTTCTACTAAGTTACATGATGTTTTAATTAAGAGATGCAGGCAAGTTCTAGATCAACACATGTCAACTGATCATTATCACACAAGAAAGAATAATGCTGCATATGTATATAGCATTTCAAAAGCTCAAATCATCACAGTTAATGCCCGATATCTCATTCCGTCCTACCTATTTACATACGGCATCATCTATAATCCTATTCTAACCTTCATGCTAACATGCTGATCAATAACTCAAACACACTTTAAAAACACAACTGACATCCCAACACCCACACACTTTGCCTTAGGCAAAGTGAGTAAAATGTTGGGCAACAAATAAACAAAAACAAACTGACTCAACAAACACAACCGAGAAGGCAATAAGGTCTTCACCACAAAATTTACTGAGCAAATTGTGGGTGAAGACAGTAAAATCGCCCTCTCGACAGCAAGACACTAAATAACACAAAACAGGACTCAACAATAAAACACAAAAACGAAAAATAAAATCCTAAACTGTCATAAAAGGGAGGAACACAAATCAAAGAGAAGATTCAGGGGGATACCTGAATCCTTGGTGTGCAAAGAATGCCAGTTGGACATCTCTGATCTCGGTCAACAACCTCTCCACATTGGCCAGCCTGGTCTCGATCTCGATGTTGGGCAGCACCGCTGCACTGGTGCTTGCCTCCTCCTTCTTCCACGAACCAACTGGGACATTCTGAGGTGACATGTGATGTTGCCTGGCATACTTCACATCTCTTCACAGCTCTTTGAACTTCCTTGCCATTGACCTGCTTCTTCAAATCCTCCATCTGGCCAGACATCTTGGTCATGAAGTCTTTCATGGTGCTGACCAAGTTGTCTTGGTTGCCCTTGCTGCCTTCGTACCCCCCTCTTGGGATATCATCTTCATCTCGTGATTGTTCAGCCATCGCGGCTATTTTCTTGAACACTTCAGATGGTAGTTGATCGACTATGGCTCCTCCACATGCTGCAATTATATACTTTCTTTCTGATGCCCTTAATCCCTTCAAGAAATATTCGATCAAATCAATATCTTGAATCCGATGATGAGGACATCTTGCCAACAACTTCTTGAACCTTTCATAGTAGTCATATAATGACTCACTTCCTCCCATCTTGATCGATGAGATGGCATTTCTCCCACTTTGTATCCAGCCAACGGGTATGTATTTGTCAAGAAAGGCCTGCTGCATTTTGTTCCATGTATCAATGCTTCCCTCTGGCAAGGTATAAAGCCACTCACGTGCCCCGTCAAGAAGTGAGAATGGGAACGTGAGTAACCTTACGTAGTTAGGAAAGGTGTCTTGGGCAGCATCTTGGTTCCTCATAACTTCAGCATCGTTCCTAACAACTTGTCCTTGTCTATCTCCATTGTTCCTGGTAGTAGTAGTGGCATTGTTCCTTACTGTGCTAATCGCCATCTCAAAGTTTTGAAGATGAGTTTGGGGGTCTTCTCCAGGATGATCACTGAACTTGGGAAGTATGTGTATCAGCGAGTGTTTGAGCTCCCAATTGCCACTGATGGTGGGCAACTGGATACTTGATGGTCGGATTCCCTTGTTGTCAAGGAACATGATCTGACGGATGGTTCTCTCCGGTGTTCCTGCCATGATTGTTGATGTTTTTGCTTCTGAACTGGATGTTGACTTCTCACTGTCTGAACTGGCTGTTGAGCAAGATTCGACTTCTTGCTCAGTATCCTGATCGTCTGTCAAGCTCTGCGACTCTGAAGGTTCGTTGACGCCTTCCTCTAGATCTCTCTTCTTCTTGCATTGTTCTGCTCGATTTCTCCTAGCTATCATCTCTGGGCAAGCACCGTGATCTTGTGGATCTCCGTCACTTCGTAGATGTGGCTTAAGCATAAACCGTGCTCAACACAAGCTAGAAGAACAAACTAGCTTAAAACCAAGTCCCCGGCAACGGCGCCAATTTGACAGAGCGCTTTCGTCACACGCTTCGCACAAATAATATTTATAACACCTCTTGCCCAACAAGGTAGTAGTCAGCGGCAAGTGGGATCGTACCCAAGGGACCTGGTGTAATCTGTTCTTCAGATGTTGCTCAACAAAAGGGTTTTGGTCACGAAGTATCTTAATAACCTGTACTCAACAAATAACAATATCAAATAATAAAAGAGTTTGGATTGGATTTCGAATCCATGATCCTAATTACTCTTTACTCGTTCATCGATGCAAAGATATTCAATTAACTAATTTTATCACTTGGTTTAAGGCAAAGATTAGTTAACACCCTAAGGTCACGAAGTCACGATGCTAACACACTTAACCTATGTCTAATCAATTTTACAGATCTTGACCAGAAGGCTAGATCTCCTCTCTTGATCAGCAAAGTCACGAAGACACTTCAGTAACGATGCTGCCCAACAGGCATTAAGAATAAATAGACCCAAGACAGCCAAGAGGTAGGTCAATACCGACTGCTCTCCAACACCCTTTACCTTCTTGGGCACGAAAGACACTCTCGTGTTGATCCCAATTTCTATTAATGACTTAATCTCAATATCTAGATGGTGATCAATCAACTTCAATATCAATTAAGTCTAGAATTAATCCTAAGTGTTTCGGGAACAAAATCAATTAACGAACTAACACAATTAGACCTCACAAGTTTGAACGAGTAATTTAGAATCACTTCATCTACATCCAACCCAAACAATAAACTTAGCTAGACATAATAGTAAATAAGAACACAAAGCAAATAAAGAAAAGCATACTTAGCATAAATCTGAAAAGGGGTTGCTGCCCAAAAGCGTAGTCAGCACCCAGGGTCTTGGCTTCACGCCAAAAACTAACTTAAAGCAATAAAATACGAAATTAAAGTAATTTACCCTTAGGACATGTTTCTTCCTCACTTTCTCTCAACCTAGAATGCAGAACTAATCTAAACTACTGAATTCGAAGAGCTCTCTTACATGATAGAGTCGGCCATATATATAGGCGATGAGATTCTAGGATTTAGGAAAGTTTCCTTGTTGAATACGGATTCTTCCCATGCATATCATAACCTCCCCCTCTCTCTCTTTCCTTCGCATGCACGATCCTTCTTTCCTTGCGTGGTAGATATCTTCAATGATTTGGCTCGGCTAGGATAAGGAAGGAAACATCCGATCCTTATCCTCTTCCTTGAAGGAAAAGAAATCTGCTGCTGCTGCTCGACTCTCATCTTACCCTTCAACGTCTGCATCCTGAATTGCCTCCGGTCTTGACCACGATCCTGGCTCCTCCGAGTACTCTGTCTGTTGGCTTAAGGATATGGGGAGGTGCTTCCTAACTTGTAGAAAGGATTTTTCGATGTTGCCCAGCTACAAGCTTCCAGCCCTATGCCCATTCGCATCGTATCACCATCTCAACAACAGATTTTCCATCGGATTTGCCCAGCATCCACCTGTTCTTCCCCTGCACACTATCTCTCGACTTGCGTGTCCTCCCAGACACATAATGACTCGATAAAGACTAAAAATACAAGAAAGAAACAAGAAAAGATGGACACAAATATGGGTTCATCAATCTAACTCTTCCCTCTGGAGTTCTTGGTTCTGATCCTCATCATAGAATCGGATTCGATAACTTTCTGAGATCACCTGTGCAGGTACCACCACATTGGATCCATAACCAAATTGAAAAGAGTCTCATTGGTAGCTCTCTGAGGGCTAGTGCGATAAGTTCAAGGTACCGAATCGAGCTCCCTTGCCCACAAACCACGTTAGTAATCTATTCTTGCCTTGATGCCATTGATAATAGTTCTATTGGTTAGTTCCACTTGGCCATTCGTTTCTAGATGTGCATTCCATGGTTCCTTGGCTAATGAATTGGGAACCATTATCTGATATCAAAACGCGGGGAACTCCGTACCGACAACGTATGTTTTTCCATAGGAACCTTATGATGGTTGTGCCATCAACCTTGACAACAGGCTCAGCTTCCACTCATTTGGAAAAATAGTCTACAACTACTACGACATGGATCATGCTACCCTGCACTATGGGCAACTTTCCAACCATGTCAATTCCCTACTTGTCAAACGGATAGGAGGCATACATGACTCCCAGTTCCTTCACGAGGAGATAGATCAAAGGTCCATGTATCTGACACTGGGAGCATTTCTTGACGAATTCATTGGCATCCCTACTAATGTTGGGCCAATGAAACCTTGCCCTTAACACTTTTCGAGCAATATCTCTGGATCCAGTATGACCTCCTCCATTTCAAGAGTGTATTTCTTGTAAGACGCTTTTACTTTCCACCTCTAATATGCATTTTTGGTAGGGATAAGTCATGGCTCTCTTGTACAAATGATCCTCTGTCATGCAGAAGTGAGCATAGGATGCTCGCTTTCAAGCCAGGGGACTTTCCATAAATTTCCCCGTCATTAGGAAATGTATGATTGGAATTCTCCAATCCTTGATTTTCTCAATAGCTCCTATATCAAAGGAAGCAACCTTGTTTTCTTCTTCGAGATATGTGATTGGACCAGTAATTTCCTTCTCAATAGAACTGGCCAACTTTGCCCAACTTATCTCCATGGGTATTTTCCTCTCGGGGAATTTTTACTCCACCCTAATTTCGGTGAAATTTGCCTTCAGTTGTATCACTTTTGCTACACAATTGGCCATTCTTTCCTCCTTGGCTAGGTATGTTCCTTCTGTCTGAGACACGACTAACTGGGAATCAGAGAAGATCAGAACTTTCTCAGCTCCCAAGCCCTCCATGATTTGCATGCATCACACCAGTGCTTCATATTCGGCTTAGTTATTGGAGGCCTTGAATCCTAACTTGATCAAGAACTGAATTTCTTCTAAGATGGGGGGAATGATCAATATTCCTACATCGCATCCTTTCTTGGTGACAGATCCATCTACATAAGCTTTTCATTCACCCAATTCTAAACTTTGAGTAGTTTTCTAAATGAAGTCCGCCAATGCTTGCGGATTTATGGTAGGTCGTAGCTCGAATTCAAAATCATATTTCCCTAATTCCACAGCCTACTTTACCATCCTTCCCGGCAAATTAGGTTTGCTGAGAATATTCTTGAATGGCAAGGTTGTCCTCACAACCACCTTTGCGCCAGAAAATATGGGCTCAACTTTCGAGCAGAGGACATGACTACCAAAGTTGCTTTCTCAATGTTCGAATAGTTTGCTCATCATCCTGGATCATCTTGCTAGTGTAATAGATCGCTTTTGTTCACCACCTTCTTCACGTATCAACACTGAACTTAGCGATTCCTTTCCAACTGAGAAGTATAGGTAGACGGTTTCTCCCACAATGGGCTTTGTGAGCAAAGGTGTCACAACCCGAATTTTAGTGTGTAGGAACAACTAGAATCCATTGGATAGTGAGGGTGAAACAACTAGATAAAACACAACTCAACAAGGGAACATGCTCGGGAACAAGGGAATATCAATTGAAATCGATAACAAATAAAGCATGCTTTCAAACTCAGGACATTAACTCCAAAATAGATATTCAAGTTCAAGTAGAAATCAGGGATAATAGGAAATATATCGAGCACGGAGGCTCATTGTATCAACCATCAGAGTATAAGTTTAAACACGAATTAAAAATATCAGTGTTCCAGCGAAAAATAAACTCAAGTCCTACAGCTACATGTATGAAGATACATAACTGCAAGCTTAAAGAAAAGACCCAACTCAAAAGCATTAACATGCTGCCGAGCAATCCACGCCACCCTCATCCGAGCTAACCTGCACATTTAGAAAATACATGCATGGCTAAGTACTTCGTACTCAGTGAACACATGCCAAAACAAATTGAAAACTTGCTCGATAGAGCTATAAATTGAACTTGCCTTGCCACTGCATCACAAGCGTTAGTACAATTTAAAACAGTTAAATTGTGAATGCAAAAACATTTTCTTTTCTAAAACGACTGTGCAGTCAAACATATATATAATAGAAGGTATGAATCAATCTACCTCATCAAATTGTTTGTCAAGAAGTAAGCCTCCTTGATGGTCGCGGTAACGAGTATTTGGTGTATGGGGGGAGGGGGGGAAGGAATACACTAGTAGCAATTTTTGTTTTGCTCAAAGTCTTTTCACTTAGTTAAACTTCTCAGGTCATTTAGCTTGACAACTGGAAAAGTTAGTTGGATCTGCTCTACAACTAAGTTGCTTAGTTGGAGCTAATCACATAGTTGGGGGCACAACTGGCTCCTATGCCTGAAGGTCAGCTCTATGTACCAACATGAGGTTTTAATCAGTTTTGTATTGCGGAAGTTGGTGGAGTTTAGACTCGTTACAAAAACTGAAACCTTTGTAAAAACGAGGAAGATTAAGTTCCCAAATTAGTGCAGTTGATAAATATGCAGTTTGTATGCAAGTCACTTGGTTAGGAAACTGAAAGTAAAATACAGAATGTAAATACTGAAAGTAAAAGACACAATATTTTAACAAGGTTCAGAGATTGACCTCCTACGTCCACGACTTCATTTTCAGGGAAGTAATCTACTAGATAAGCTTAAGCGTGCTTACCAAACGCCTTACTTAGTTTCCGAGTACCAACCAAACCTAACTAGTTCGATTACGGGTTCGAACAAGACCTTACAACACTTTTTCAGGAAAGCGCACTCCTGGGTCTTAGATTCCGGGTTCTAAGAGACCTAGTCTTGGATTGCAGGTTTTAAGGGACCTAGTGACTTTGATTCCGGGTTCAAAGTCGGACCTACGGGTTGGGGGTTGGGAATTTTCCAACTGGGAAGCCTTCAACACTCAGGGAAGTGGAGGCTTCGTTCTAAGGCTTCTGATTCGATCTTTTGGGAGAGAGTCCGGTCACACATAAATTAAGCAAGAATCTAAACTCTAGACTCGATCAAAGAAGGGGCTTTCTGAGAGGCTAGATGGAAGAACATGAGGAGGTTTGGACACTCAACTTCTACTGGTCTTCAACTGTGGTCTTCTTGCTTGGAGAGAGAGGTGGTCTACTGCTGCTACTTCACTCTTGTTGGCACTTCCGCGTGCTTGTGTCTGCCCACGAGATTTGATGTGGAGACCTCTATTTATAGAGGGAGATCTAACTAGCTGTTGGAAAGAGCCATTTGACCTCTGCCAAAAGCATGACACTCCACCTGCTTCTCTAGAAACTTTTCTAAAATGGAAACTGCGAGCGTTGCTTTTTGCACGTCGTTGTTGTCAGCATCTTTATGGTAAGTCCTCTAGCTGACTTGTGCTTCTGAGTAGATTTGAATCTGGACTACAACTCTTTTACCTTCAATGTCTTCAAAGTCTTCTTTTCTCCACTTTGCGACGTTTGACTTTAACACAACTTTTCTTCACGCTTGAACTGTATGCCTTCAGTTGCGTGGGTTAGTTGAGGAGTCAACTGAGCTACTATACAATTAAGTCCGTGCTTCAGTTGGGGTTGAGGTCTCAACTAAGTTTGAGTCTGTTTTGTATGAATTAATAATCATTGAATCGAGTGTGTTCTCAACATACATATTTTCATTTCAGCCAAGATAAGAACTTTTTGCACCCTTAAACCTCTCTTATATTTTCTAAGAAAATATCTCTTTCTCAATTGTAGGATGGTAACTCATTCAACCTGGAAGGCTTCAAGCCATCCATGATTTTCGATATGTTCTAGATGTGAATTCTTTAATTGCAAAAATCTTGACAATTTGTCGAAATCTCTTCAAAGTCTGGTGTTTCTACGATGATGCCCTGTGTACAAAGAAATATCTTTCATTCGAACTGTGCTTTTTATTTTATTTTTAAAGTGCTTTGATAAAAGTTTGTGTATGTTCATATTCAATCATATGTGTTAGAGACTATGTTCCCATTTTGATAGGGATGATGAAGTTGTTAATTCTTTTCTGTTGTTTTCTCTAATCCTAACGATAGAGATAATTAAGGTGGAAATCTATGCTTGAATAATATGGTGTGTATATGCCCCGTCATGCGTGAAAGTATTAGTTAATGATATCCAGTCCGGTTTTTCCTTATGTGTTAGTAATGCTAGAAAATTAATTTCAACAAATTCAATAAACCAGAAGTAAGAATCACTAGTCTCAGAGTTGCTGGTAAAGTGAACATGGATGTTAATCTTGAAGAAGGTGGAAAACTGTATGTGGGAATGGGCTTTGAGACACCTGGTGCTCGTTATGTTCTCTTTGACAAAAAAGGCGTGATACGTGCTGAGGGAAAGAGAGAATACCCCATGTTTAGCTGCTATCAATTCAATTTTCGCAATCTCGCGTGCTTGTGCTTCCTGATTATTTAACAGTAGCATATTCTTGCAACTATTCATGTCATACTTTTTTGTAAGACGAGTTTGAACTGTGTTTTCTAGAAAGAGTGAGGAAACCGTAGATTGGATCGAATCTTGGAGAACAACACTTTTAGTCTCTTGGAAGACGTCCCAGTTAGCCTCCGCCCCTCCGTTGCATCCATTTCTATCGATGGCACTTCTGCAACAAGGATGATTGCTGATAGGTTGGATTACCTTTTCTTGTTGATTGAGCTAAACAGGCAAATCTTTGTGTAAATCTTTCCTCCAAAACCAGAGTTGTCTAGAAGCTTTGCCAATAGTGAATGCAATTGCTCCTGCTAACCACATTGTTTGCTCTTTTTTTTTCATGTTGTGCAAGCTCGTTTCTTGGTGGAGTTCATGTGATACGCCTAAAACTTCAGAAGTGTTTTGTTTCGTGTACATGCTCCTGGAAACTCGATTGGCTATGGTAGAGAACATTAGTACAAGTTATGGTACGTTTGCTGCTATTTTAGCTTTAACATTTATTTATCAGTCTATAAATATTTCTTTGAATATGAGAGGGCTTGCAGTTTGTTAAAGATCGAGTTTGATATAATAAGGAACACTTGTATGAGAGTTGGTAACGTGAATATGTATTACTATTGCAGGTAATTGTTATAAACCACAATTAAGAATCACTTGTATGAGAGTTGGTAAAGTGAATATGGATGTTGATCTTCAAGAAGGGAGAAAACTGTATCTGGGAATGGACTTTGGCACGTCTGGTGATCAGTATGTTTTCTTTGACAAAAAAAGGCGTTATACGTGCTGAGCGAAAGAGAGAATATCCCTTGTTTATGGTACATTCTCATTCATTTAGTTGCTATCAATTCAATTTTCACATTCTCGCCTGCTTGTGCTTCATGGTTATTTGACATTAACATTCTTGCAATTAATAGTGTCATTCATTTTGTAAGATGAGTTTGGAAGATTGTTTGTGTTTTCTAGAAATAGTAAGGAAACTGTTGATTGGGTTGAATCTTGGAGACAACTCTTGGAAGACTTCCAAATTAGCCTATGCCCCTCCATTGCGTCCATTTCTATCGATGGCACTTTTGCAACAATGATGATTGATGATAGGTTGGATTTCACTATGGAAACTTTTTTTCCTGTGTTTCTACATGTATTCATAGAATTTCACCTTTCCTTTCTGATTCAGCAAAACAGGCAAATCCTTGTGTAAACCTTTCCTCTAAAACCAGAGTTGTCCAGAAGCTTTGCCAATAGTGAAGGCAACTGCTCCCGCTAACCACACTAGTTGCTCTGGGTCTTCCACGATGTGCATGCTCGATTCTTGGTGGAGTTCGTGTGATACGCCTAAAACTTTAGAAGTGTTTCTGCATCAATGCCTTGAAGGTATATAATTCTTTGAGTAATGAATAGAGTTTCTTTCTTTTCTTATATTGTTCGGTGCGACTTGTCTTTGCTTAGCCATATTCTAGTATTTTGTTTCGTGTACAAGCTCCTAGAACCTCGATTGGGTATGAAAGAGAACATTAGTACAACTTATGGTATGTTTGCTGCTATTTTTAGCTTTAACATTTATTTATCACCCTATAAACCTTTCTTGGAATATGAGAGAGTAAGGTAATGCACAGTATTAACATTGAAGATGAACCATTCTTGATAAAACCAGGCAGTATTAAATTACAGTATTTAAACTACTCAGGCTGTATTCTGAGTAGTTTTTGTTTGTTCTAAGGGCATTTTTGTGGTTGTTAGGTTTCCGAAAGGAGTGTGTTATCTGCACAGGGACGGACGATGGATAGTATTGCAACCTTCCTTTCAGCACGGGCCGACCAACCTGAAAACACTGTAATATCCTAATGACAAACATACATCTCCTATTAATTCATATTTGATGAAATCAAAGTCATGATGTTGGATATCCTCTAGTGTATGTTTGCTATATGCTCAACCTCAGGTTGAGAAAATGATGATCATGTTGTTTCATAAGTATTTCATTTGCTCATGTAGACTATTCTTAACTTTTACTCTAACAATCTGGATACATCTCTGGGCTCGACCTATTAAGCAATATGCAAGTGGAAGATGCACGTTTTGGTATACATAGCCATAGGCTAGACGATATATGGCTCGTTGGAGAAGCTTCATACATTGGAGATGTTGTTATGATAAAAGTCTTCACAGATGATCATCTAGAAGAACTAAGCAAGAAGATCAATGGTGCCGAAGCCTCTCCATTCGAATATTGCCCCCTCGAAGATACTGGGGAGAGGTTTGCTACAACAGACCCAAAAATGGAACCAAGGTACTCATCTTTGTTTTTAGTTGTCGCGATATTTGTTGAATGGCTGCAGTGTTAAAATATTTTCCTATGTTTCTCATCTACTAACTGCCATTTCAGGTTGCATCCTCGCCTCGAAAATGATGTCGACTACCTACATGGCAATGTGGAGTCGGTTGCTCACTTTGAGGTGAATACCTTCACATTCAACACATCCTTATTAACTCCATTAGTATTTGACATGAGTTACTGTAATAACCCGATTTTTCCTAAGCATAATTAATCATCCTAAACGTGATTATGTGTGCTTAAGTGCTTCTTAAATTTTATTATGTGCGAGTCTGTTTGATAAAAATTTCCGAGAATAAATTTTCTCGTAAAATTACCAAAATACCCCTAAGGGGTAAAATCGTATTTTTTTCTCGTTTCGACAACTCGAAACGAGGATATGATGAGTTATATGAGTTTAGAGAAGTAAGAAGAAGCATGAGTTTGAATTTTGGAAATTTCCGACACAGTTGACTTTTCGGTGAATAGTGACGTTGATCCAAAAAGTCAACCTTTTTCCGAATTTTCTGAGAATTTTCTGAGACCGTATGAGTCGAGTATGAATTTTATTTAAAAATTTACTATTCATAACGGCAGTTTTTACGACTTTCATCGTTATTCGGAATTTATATATATGAGTTAGGCTCTTTGGAATCTATAACTTGTTTTTATGACTAATGGTGAAAATTAGAGTGAAATCCGATGTCTACAATTTAAGTTATAAGCCGTATGAGTCAAGAGAACGAATATTAATTGTAAAATTTCCTGTTTTCTTCGTTTCTTGGAATTTTGATTCGAAACTTAGGTTTTCCGAATCTATGAATTATTCTATGAACATTGAAATGAAGTAGAGTGAATTTTGATGTCGGGAAGATGTTGGGGATAAATTTTAAATTAAGAGGGATAGATATTTCTAAGGGGGATTCGAAACCACAATTTTAATTCATTTTATTTCCTTATCCTACTCTCAAATTACATACTCTCAAATGTACTCTCTTCAATTCCAACTCTCACCCCCCTAATGCGAACTCACTCTCTCTTATCTCTTCCAACAAATGGAGCACTGTTCTCCCTCTCTTACACCCTATAAACAGCCCCTCAAGTCATCCTCATTTTCATCCCGACAATCACCAACACATACACAACATCATTCCATTTCTTTTTCTCTCTCTCCATCGATTTTCTTCCCAAAAACTGCCCAGAAAATTTGCAGCATCCTCATAGCTTTATTTTCCTTTCATTCCAAGCTTAAGGAAGGAGCTAGAGTTGTGTGGAATAAAGTCTAGTATAATCAAGCAAGCGAGGAGTAAGGTTTTTCATCTCTATCACTCGATTTTCACGTCTTTTCCACCCTAAGAGCTTCGAAATTTTCTGTGCTATATTCATGATGTTCTAAGCTTTTATTTTCGAGTTTAGAATCTATGATCTTGCATGCTATATTTGTTAGGAAAAAATGAAAGAAATTCAAGCTATGCATGCATGTATGTTAGAATCACATGATAGGGTTATGGAATAATTTCATGTTTTAAATTGTGATCTTGATGGTATGAGTATATGCATGTAATAAAGATGATAGCATGATGAGATGATGAAGAAGAATCCATGAATTGAAACCCTTGAAAGAAACCGAAAAACATGAAAGATTAGGGTTTTATATGCTTTTATTGATTTTATGATCTAGTCGATATAGATGATGATATATAAGTATGATTTGATGATTTAATGGAAGAAATATGCATGTTATGAATAAGGTCGCTTGAGGAAGATGATGAATAGTAGAATTTAAAATTTGCTATATGATTTGTATGATTAATTTGAGGATGAAAATTTATGATACAAGCATGCTAGAGTATGATTATATAAATAAACTGAAGCTAAAAATTTGTATGAGAAAAGCTTGATAATACCGAAAATGATGCTTAAAAATATAAGTTATGGTTCTTAACATAAATGTTATGTATGATGAATTAAAAATGAAAATAAGAGTATGTTGTGAGAAGAATTGCTATTAATTAAAAGAAATAAACTCATAAGTTGAAGAAGTATAGAAATTCAAGAAATATGAAGAAATGAGTTAGGAATTTTATTCCTATAGCGATGTGAATTAAATAGAGTCATAAGTAAAATAAGACTATCGAAATAATAAAATTAAGTGGGATTTATAAATAATAATAAAATCTCAATTTTTTTAAATAAATTAGGAACTTCTGTTTTTAAGAGGAATTGGATAAATTGATGTTGTAAGAACTCATTTGGAGTAATTATAAGTATATTAGCAAGTGAAAATATTAAAAAAGATTAAGAATAAAGAAAATAAAGTTGTGTAGTAAATTAAAAATGAAAACTGTAAAATTTTGGCTAAGTAAAAGTTGTAATGGATGTTATTAATGTAAAGATGAGATTAAAACAAGTAAGATAGCCACTTGAATCACTTAATTTGGAGTTCATATGAGTAAGTTATGAAAGAATCAATAAAATCAATAAATATAATTTAATAATCCGAAAATACATAAAATTAACTAGGTTAAAGGATTAGAAGAGTCTTAATGATTAAATCAAGGATATTAGAAATAGAATCAAGCAAAGACGAACTCTCATTAGTAAAAGAGACGAATACTAGAATTTAATAAGAATAAATAATGTTTTCTCGATTTACGTATCCAAAAATATAATCGAATGCAAAATTATTCAATTGAAACTATTTAAAGTAACTTATTAAAATTTGAGAATATTCGGAGCACATATATATATGTATATATATATATATATATATATATATATATATATATTGGAAAATGTGTCAAACGACGACTCAATAAAAGACGAATAAAAGTCTCGAATTCAAAAATAAAAAGTATATTTAGAATCCTTGAATTTTTCTAGAGAAATGAAGTTAATTCCATAAGAAAACGAGAACTAAAGTCCGAGCTAAAAAGTCGAACAAAATAATAGAATATAGATATTGAATATTTATACAAGTATTGCATGAATAAATATGTGTCATGTATTATGTGTTGTGTATAAGTAATGATATGTTATGTAAGCACGATTAAGCATATTTCTTGAATTTGTTTGAAATGAATCGATTAAGGAAATTAATAGTAAACAATTTCACTAAGTTATAAGTTATTCTTTCCTTAAGGAATTTTAAAGTTTAGGACTTGGGTAGAATTTAAGTACCCGAGCGTTTACGAGTAGATAAACCGAGAATCTCGAACCTGAGTCACGTAGAAGTCCGGGCAAAGAGAAAAGTATTCGTTGTTTCCCGAACTCATCCTCATTAAATATTATTTTGAAAGGTACGAGTGAAGGCGAGAGGTAGAAGCAGTGAAATAAAATAGATAGATTGAATTACGCCACTTCCAGGTGGGTTTTCTGAACTAAAACTGAATGACGAATGCACTTACTAATTATGTATTATGTGCGCTTTTTAAATTGATTGACTTGCCTATGTTTTAAATATTTTGGTATGCAATCATCTACGTTTTAAATACACTGTTATTTGATATGTTTGATTGCATGCTCGAATCTTTGAATAACAAGCCCGTATGTTCAAACAAACCTTAAATCCTTTCTGAATTCCGTTTTCAAACGTTGATAAAATCTTCTTCGATTCCTCGTATTTTCCTTAACCACCACTTGATTATTGAAACTAAAAAATGGCCCACTTTTGAATGCAATACTTGTTAATATCACCAAACCTAATTCCTTTGTTGGATCCAATATTTAACTTTGTTGAGTATTCATTCATTTGAGAATAATTGATTAAAATCCACCTTATTGCAATTATGAGTCCATTATCGAATTAAAATCTTATTCACTGAGCATGTTTATTAAGTAAATTATAGTTGTTCCATCTTACTGCCCCTTGCATTCTAGTTGTTTCAATACCCTAGAAGTCGGGCTGTGATATAGTGGTATCAGAGCTGGTCGTGTGCTCTGAAGCTTAAACTTCCCTAAGAATAGAGTCTAAATTTGCATTCTTTAGACTCATTTGAGTAATCGTTGAATTCATTTGAGCATTCTTTGAATTTATTGAGTCGACAATGAACCAAGCACCCCATCTCATCCGGCTGACAGGTACGAGAAATTTTAAAATTTTCTAAAAGGTTGAGAATTCTTAAAAGTTTTACAAAGTTTGCATTAATTGAATAAAAGAAAGAATTTTTGCTAAAAGAAAATAAAAAGGAAATCGAAGAGATTAAAGAAAAGTTTGCCGGGTAAGCAAGAGTTAGATAAAGAGATTGATTAATTAAGCTATTTTAGAATTTTATTGTGATCGAGTGAAAATCAAAGCAAATTTGAAATGACGAGCTATGATGCGAATGTTTGTTAAGATATATTCGTAAGTATATGTGATGTATGTGCTTTTGTTGAGAATGATTGAGTTTGAATGTTTAAAATATATAGAATGGATGACGAAATGAATAGAGCAATAAAACGAGAGTACGAGCACATTCGAATAGGTCATCGTGAGACGTTAGCCGAATTCTTAGCCCGTTTCCACAAAATATGGAAAGTTGTGCAACATCTCGATGTTAGCGCTTTTCGAGGAATAGTGGACTTGATCCATGCCCTCTTAGGCGAATGGCGCCAATGGGCAGTCTCCCTAATGCCCAATCACCTTGGTCGACAGTATGGTAAATCATACCAAAATGGAGACCTCAACAGATTTGTTGCAACGATATTTAGCCAATTTATACGATACGGTGCTCCCCCTCCTGAACCATATACCGAGTACCAAACTCTAGACAATGCTGCTTTGTATGATGTACTTGCGCCCCATCCTTCGCTGAATATTGCCTCGTCTAGTTCTACTCGACTGGAAGGATTTTACGACCATATACTAGTTATACCTTTATCGCATGACGAACTAGAAGAATTTATGCGACGAGATAGCAGTTATGTTCCTTTACAAGTGATAGCGGAACCTTTCCGACCGCACGTAATGGGGATAGTGACGATGAATCTTCTGACGATCTAGCCAAAGAAATAACCGTAGGATTTAGTCATCTTTAGTGCATATCAAGCACTCGACTTGAATTTCAGCATCCTGCATTCGAAGTACCCATATTAAGGCCTGATCAAGAGTTAGAACTCGAACTCGATGGAAGTATTGACTTAGCCGCATATATTTAAAGACTTCAACAGTATGAAAGTAGTAGCGAAGACAAACCCCCATGGGATGATATTGACGAGGAAACCTTACCTTGGAATGCTCCGTACGCTCGTTCTAGTGAACTCGAAAGTAGTGAAAAAGAAGATCCCAGCGAAGAATGATTTCTAATGTTCAATGTGGAGGAAACGACAAATGACCTTTAAAATTTCGATGTTTTATAAGTAAATTATAATCAAACGTTTAGTCGAGAAGAACATCGCGTAGACGTTAGGAAAAATCGATATGAACGCTATCCTCGTAAAGTCCTCAAAAGAGGCCATCATCGGATGATATAAGAAATAGGTCGTGAGACCGAAATTCCATTTTTATGCCGAGCATTTTAATGATGGAAGTTAAGAGACGAGCTTATACGAGATGAATGATTGAGATTAAAAGCAATAAATAAAAAGAGATAAGAATTAAGATGAGAATTCAATGTTTAAAGCTTGTTGTTATTATTGACGTTATGTTTCTTGGGAGGAGATTGATTTCTCCCATTGTGGGCTTTAGGAGGAGAGGCGTTCCCCCTGTTTTTTTGACATTTCTGACCCTTTTGGTTTTGCCGATGAGGTCAGACGCCATTTTGGAATCTTTGTGGCTGAGTCTGATTCCATTGTCCTGGCTGTCGACGACAACTGTTCATGCTCGGATGTTGATTCATGTTCTGGCATGAATATCCGCAGCTGTTGGAATTGTTCCACATTGGTTGACTCTGATGGAACCTCTGGTTGTTCTGATGATGGAACCGATGTTGATTCTGATGGTTGAATCCCTGTCGGTTCTATTGATTCCATCCCTTCTAAGGTCGGTTCTGATTGTATCTCTGATGTCTCTGGTTCCTCTTCTGAGTCTTGGAACATTCCCCCTCGGTTGTTATCCCAACCGATGGATTCTTCAGTTCTCCAACCACAGCTCATTTTCCTTTCTCAGCTACAGTTCCCTTAGCAGGTTGTGCTGTAGGTACTTGCTGTGACGTGGAGGTTGGATTAAGTTGGGGAGTTGCAGACTCAACAGTATTTGGTTTGGCAACCATGACATTCACAGCCTTGATAAAGGTTGCGGGTGGAATTCCAGTGTCCTTGACCATGTCGTAGCCGAGTCCAGACACGTCATCCATTTGTCGTCAGTAACTAATGAGATTCAGATGATTTTGGATGATTGATATAGCTTTATCAGGTTGTCCTTCTCAGTTTGTAGATCCTTGAGAAGAACAGCTATATGCTCGGTCTGTGCGTCTGACATCTTCATCAGCTGGTCGATCTGTGCCTCTTGCTTGTTCAACTGCTCATGCTGCTCCTTGATCTGCTCCTTCAAATCCTCATCGGTTGGAGCCTTAGTTTGGTTGGCCACATTCAATTGACTTTTGAGATCATCAATCTCTTCGATTTGATTTTTGATCAGATCATCCTTTTCAGTTAAGGATTCTTCAAGTCTGGCAAACTGTTCTTGAAGATTCTTAAACTCAACCGATTGCTGATGCAATTCCTCAATGAGTTCTAAGAAGTCACCCCAAGAGGGTTCCAACTCTTCATCTAATGTTTCCTGCATGTTAGTAGCATTGGAAGAATTTAAATTAACTGGACTAGAATGTACCTCAGCATCATCCTGGTCGGTTTCAAATGCCATGAGACATTGATCCTGTCCGATAGTGTTGTTGTTGGAAGTCAGCTCGTCCTCATCTTCGGTATCGGTGAAGATGTCCATGTCATCAGCTGCTTCTTCTGCAACCATGGCCTTGTTCTTTGCATTTTGCTTGGCCCTCAACGCATCTCTATCTTTCTTCGAAAGATCTGGACAATCAACTTTGAAGTGTCCCTCTTTGCCGCATTCAAAGTAACCGTTGTTCACTGGCTTTGAATTATCTCGAGTTCGGTTGGATTTATAAAACCGCTTGTATTTTCCGAACCGAGTATCCATGTCAGCCAGCTTCTTTGACATGGCGGTAATACTCTGTTGCAGCTCTTCTCTGCTCGGCTCCTTCGAAGCTATGTCTGCAGATCTTATTGCCCTTGATGTTCGCGGCTTGGAATAGTCAGCTCGAAGTGCTACTGTCTTTGTTCCGGAACCAACATCCTCATGTCGACTCGTCTGCACCGAGGACTGAGTTGATCTTCATCGGTTCACCTTGTACTCGTTTCCTTTCAGAATTGAGAACAGTCTGTCTGTTCCCATCTCTCCAAGATCAGCTCGGCTTTCATGAATGTTGGTGAAGGTGTCCCACTCAGCTGGTAGGGCTTGTAATACTTTGAGATTGATCTCTCTCAAAGTATATTTTCCTCGTCGGATAGACTGAATCCTTCGGATAATGTCCATGAACCGAAGCTCCATCTGATCAATGGTTTCATCGACTTTTAGACAGAAATTGTCAAAATCTTGACAAGCATGGAAGAACTTGTTCTCCTTGGTTTCGTCACTCCCTTCACTAAGAGATGCCAAAATTGTCCAACTGTGGACATGATAGTGCTCTGAGCCCAGATATTCAACTGGCTCACTTTTGCTTCCTCAGGAGTAAAATCTTCTGGCTTCTTCTCGACTATCACCTCAGTTGCATCCCCATCATTTGGATTTGTAGGAGTGCGAATGACTTTTTCCATGATGGTGATCGATCCGGATGTAATCACTTGTTGCATTCGATGATGCTTGGACAGTAGAATCTTCTTCATCCGAGTTTTCCAGGATGTATAGTTCACAACCGAGAACATGACAACAATCTTGTCTTTAACATCCATCCGCACACAACAAACAGACGACAAATGCAAGCAGAAATGCACTAGCGTGAAAAAGATCTATTCAGTTGACCACTGAAGAAAAACACCTCGATTCACACCTTGTGAAATAGAGACAACGGTCTTGTGAACCACTGCTCTGATACCACTTGATGGTCCCGATACGAGTTCTGGTGTATGGGGGGGGAGGGAATACACCAGATAGGAATTTTAAAAACAACCCCCGAAAAATACCACAACTGAGTAAGAAGACTCAGCTGGAAGAGTGGTGCTGTGCGGAATGTGGTGGATACAAAAACAACTCATATAAAACAACTCACGCTCAGATGCAAGGTCGGTCAACAACCAAATCAGTTGAAATGTAAAGATGCAGTTTTGAGTGCTGGTTAGTTGGACAGTTAGATATGCAGAAAGTAACTGAACAGAAAACACAAAAGCACAAATGAATTACGTGGTTCGGAGAGAACTCCTACGTCCACGGGGAGTTGTGAGTCCACACAACTCAGTCCAAATTCTCTAGGACAGCTACCACAAAGCTTACGTGGGCTTTGCAACCGTACATATAAGTTTGCGGGTACTTATCAACCTTTCTACTCAATTTCGGGAGAGCAGGATCCTAATAACCTTTTTAGGGGATGTGTATAAGGATGGGTTTTCCAACTACTAGCTCTAATAAAGAAGTGAGCTAGGATCTAAGCTTGAACAAATAAAGACTTAAACTAAGATCGAAAACACCAAGACAGATTCTAACTCTCTATGAACTCTCAGCTGGTAATGTTCTTAGAAAGAGAATAATTGGAGTTTAGCTTGTGCGCAGTATAACGTCGTTCTTTAGCTATTCTGTCGATGAATGAATGAATGCCTCTATTTATAGGCGGTGAGGATCAACTAGTCGTTAGAAGAGCCGTTGATCTCTGTTCTATGAAAGCGATGGCTTGTCTCTCATCTCTGCAGATTTTCCCGATTTGGCAACTGTGAACTACTGCTTTCCTTCTGAGACAACCTTGTGTTGGGCCAAATGAGGTAATAACAGAACGTCAAACCTTCACGTGACTTCCTATTTGAAATTCAAATTTCAACCTTTGTCTTTAAACATTGGTTAGTCGGTTGAGACGTTTGATCTTCATCCGAGTGGTCTTTAGCTGATGTTCCATCTGATCGCTACCTTCATCTGACATTCTGTCTGAAGAGAAACAGTTGAACCCTCAGCTGCCTTGAACTTCATGTTGTCGATTTATCAGATTGAGTCCTGCAACTGATGTTCCATCTGATCAGGTGGATTGTAACATCTGACGAACAGTTGATTACTTGATGTTTTCTTTCATTCGATGTTCTATATCCGAACGGTTGGCTTGAACGCTTAGTTGTCTTTCTTACATCTGATGTTTCACATCCGAACAGTTGTCTTGAACGCTCAATTGTATTTCTTACATCTGATGTTCCATCCGAGTTTCCATCTGTAGTTCTATCTGAGTATAGCCATGTTGTCGTCTTTAGCTGGAGTCCTGTAAAGATAAAATCTGAACATTTCTCAAACAGCGAGCCTAAATACTAATATTAGGATATGGCAACATCTACTCGATTGGGGTCAGTTGGTTTTGGAATCAATCAAAACTTTACTAAATTTCCCAACATTAAGTTAATTTCTTAGTTTCTTTAAAAGACATAGATTGAATGCAAAGCCTTAAAGTCTAAAGTCGTTGTTTGTCGAGTCCGTTGTTCGTCGTTAGACTTTGTTAGGCTCGAACGATCTCTAAAGCTTAGTTGTTTACGATGTAAGGTGGAGCAAGGAAGTGAAGCTTAAGAAGGAGTCAGAGGACGTTATCGCCTTGTTTTCTTTTGCAATACCAGATGGGCTTTCTAACGAAAATGAAACGAGCTCGTACTCGTTATTTTGATATGCTTTGAAAATGCTATGTTTAAAATGATTATCATGCATAAAATGTTTTATGTGGTTTTTTATATACCTATCTGCACTGGCTTGCCAACTTATGAAAAATGATCGTATCCCGAGCTAGACAAAGGTCGCTAGTCGGGGTTAGTGTACACAGTACTCGAGATTGTGAGCTGTCTCTTCGGAGTGGCCGATCTCGGGGAGTAGCGTTCGCGGAAGGTGGCCACCTTCCCCGGCGTATTTTGGATATGGTTATGATGATGACATTGCGCAATATGAGATAAAATGATTTAGTAAGCACAGGTTTTTCCCAAAACCCCTGTGTGTTACTGCTTTATATGCATGATAATAAATATGAAAGCATGTTTTTTTTTATATTTTGGCACGTGTTCACTGAGTACGTCATACTCAGCCCTGCATATCTTTTAAAACTGTGCAGGTTGAGCTGATGATGTGATGGCGGGTGTTGAGTGGAAGCTTTTGTCTCATGAAATGATGTCAAGCCCCGGTTATATATCTTCACATATGTAACCAAACTATGTCTTTCCGCTGCAACCACTCTGTTTCGTTTAGTCCTTTTGTTAAGACTTATTATCTAAATATTTGGAATCTATTCTAAGTATTTCTTGACTAATTATGATATGTAAGTCACTTAAATGCTAAATCATTTCTTCAGAATTAATTCTCTTATCTATATTATGTAATGTTATTTATGAAACTCCATATTATCTCTTCATTGGAAAGTTCTCACCCCTTTCTTCACCGCTTCTTAATTCCCATCCCAAGTCACGCCTCGGTTGTGCCGTCCTTAGGGATTTGAGGCTGTGACATTACTAGTATTTTTCTTCGGCTAATTAAAAACTCAAGTATATGAGCATTAATTGAGAAAGGTTTATAATAAGAATTATGAGTATAGTTATGAGGAAATAAGTAAAAAAGTAACAACTAGAGTTTTTAGAATTGAAAAATTTATTCCCTCCTTAAAGAAGAGATTTTTGACGAATTAAGAAAATAATCTTGAAAAGTAGGGAGGTAAATAACAAATTTCTTGAGTCAAGAAAATTATAATTTGATATAAGTATTCTTTTTAGTATAAAGATAATTGCTCGAAAAAAATTCTTCCCCAATCTGTAAAAATAAATTTTTGAAAGACAAGAAGATTTTTTAGATTGAATTATATGTCAATATCTTAAAATAAAGCGTAAGGATTAGTGAAGGAAAAGAACATGGAAATGCTATAGTATAAAAGAATTAATAGAGTTAAGATAAATTGAGAAAGGTGAAATTCCACGGCACCAAATGAAGTAGTTCATTTTTCAGATCTTAGAGAGTCATTTCCGTCTAACGCGTGGCAAGATGGATCTCATCATTCGTGAAGTAAAAAGTGAAATCTAACAAACTTAGGGTAAATCTGATCGTTCTTCGAACCAGTACCCAAAAAACCAATAATGGAAGATTGAAATCCCAGTTGAGAAATTTAGGAAAGAATCTTGTAGTAAAAGCATTCTTAGAACATAGTATTATCTGCAGTAATAGAAACCAGTAACTTCCTTCCTGGAGTAATAATGTTAAAGTTAAATTCCAAAAGAATCTCGCGAGCGACGGTTTAACGATGTGTTAAGAGTTAACCTTATTTGACAAGGCGTATCACAATCATTTATAAATATTTGCGTAAATATCCTTAATTTAAAGGTAGAAGAGGGGAATCAGAAGCTTGAAGTTGTCACGCCCCGACTCTCGGGGTGCGACTTACGAACAACAACAAACCTAAACAACTAACAACTAACTCAAATAAAGGGAGCATGCTCGGGGAAAAACAAAGATGGAAGATAAGGCAATCGAATTGGGTTTTCAAAAGCATAATGAAATAATCTTCGAGCATCTTAACTTCACCTACAACAGTAATCCAAATAAGTAATTCATGCTGATGGGGATAGAATTCCAACAAAAAGAGAATGCATACAAATATATAGACTATGTTAAGAGGATCAAGTTCAACAACAATTCAAGTTAACGAGCCCATCGCTCAGAATTACAAGTCAAGTAGTTTAAGAGGTTAACAAATATTCAAGGTCTTCGAGCACAACGCTCGGAATCAAAAACATGAGAATCAAAGTATTAGCATCAACAGACATCAATTCAAAAGGGTTGCAGCGGAAACTTGCATCAATACCCAACATCTGCACGTATGAAGACGTATAAATGCCAGTCTGATATCCAACTAGACTCAACCAAAAGAACCAAACCACACCACCAAATATCCATGCCATCACCATCCAGTCAGCCTGCATGTTTAGAAACACAAGCCTAAACATTTGAATAAAGATGCTTCTTAAAGCTATAACAATTGAACTTGCCTTGCCGAACATCACAAGTATATACATTTAAAAACAGTCTTACTTGTGCATGTTAAAAATATTTTCTTTTAAACAGACTGCGCAGTCAAATATAATATAATATAACAGTATGTATCATCTGTCACAAACAATTTCACTGTGCCGAGAAGTAGGCCTCCTTCTCGAGCACTGTGACCGGCCTAACCGAAGCAAGGCTCACAGTCACCTCAACATATACCACACGTGGGTTTCCTGCCTTTCACAGGATAATAACATCTTCATATAAACAGATGATAACACATACCAAACTTCAACAAAAACGGCAAGTCAATCACATTTGAAAACATATCATAATACTTAATAGCATAACTAATTTTCATCGATAGTTTTGGTTCAGAAAAGCCCACCTGACTTCCGAAGAAGTAGGGCTATTTGTCCTTGCTTAATGATCCGTCCGGCTTGATCCTTCACAGTTCGACATCGATAGAAAAATAAGATACACAAAACGACGGATACAAAGGCGTTGGACTTAACTGAAGGACTTCTATTTGAGTCGTCTCTCTCTTTGCTTTAACTTTTCTAAAGGATCTCGCGTTCTCGTCTTTAAATCATTAACTCTACTTGAATTGGTTAACATTACTACTCAACGTCTTAATGCTTTTCTCGTTCTAATTAATAACGTCATCGTCTACATCCTATTTCTCGAGCTCTCTTTCAAAGATTTCAATTGATTCTCGACTTCACAATCAATTATTCAACCATTTTGTATACAAAATAATTCAATTAACTTTCACATCTTAACCAATATCATGCATTTAGACGCTTATTTAATCATATAAGGAATTCAAATAAATCAATCATACTTCAAGATACATTAACAATCATTTAATTTAGATCTTAAAACCTAACTCGATTATGCATTTCTTTTTATGAAGGCTCAAACCATTTATCCTATCTTTCTTATTTATAGACAACGCTTTTGTTCTATATTCGTTATCTTATAAGGTATTTTATAACCTTTACTCCATTAACAATTTTCTTATTAAACTCTTATGAAATTAGAATTTCTTATTCACTTCTAATTCGATTCTCCTTTCTTAACTCGACTATTATTTTTCTAATTATTCAACTCGGTAATTTTTCTCGGTTTATTCTTAATTAAGTTTTTTCAACTCATTACTCGATATCTTATTCTATCATTATTTTCTTGATTAACTTATACGAGTATCTAACCTTACTCGTCTAGCATCTTTTCTTTACTTGATTAAAACTTCTTTTCTATTTCTTCTCGATTAATTCTTTTAAACTCGTTTTTCTCAATTTTTGCTCATTTCTTTAATAATTTCTTCTTCTTTTGTCTTTAACCTTTAAGCCATTTTTTTACTTAATAGGTTTTCTTTATCTTTTAATAAACATTTTTATTAATTAGTCCATTTTATTAGTTAAGTTATAAAATATCTTTTTGTTGTAGTTTAGTAGAAATTCAAGTCTTTAAATTTTAATACAAGAAAATTTATTAACATATCTTTTATGCGTTTTTCATCTTTTAATCAATTAAAGCTTTTAAACTCCATCTTTTTATCAAAAACTTCTATCTTTACTTATAATTTAACTAATAATCATGCATACATTGTAACACTTAAACATTCAATCTTCTTTATATTATCACACTTATTTTCTTTAAAAATCTCAACATGCAATTTCATTTTCTTAATTTAAACACATGTATGATTATACTAACATATCATACAATCATTTCATTGATCAAAACATCATTCAATTCATCAATAAAATCAACAAAATAATTTCTCCATCTTTCTTTAAAACACACGGCACACATGCACATTCTTGTGCATTTTATTTCTCAATTTTTCATGCATATAATCTCATTCTTAACATGATAAAAATAACAAATCAAGCATCAAAATAACAATAACTCAAAGAATTCACACTTTCCTATTTTTTCTAAAATTTTCGGCATTTATCAATCTTTTAGGGTTTTAAATTATTTTCTTCTCTTAATTCACCGATTAAAACCTAATGTTCGATTCTCCTAACGATTTCTTCTCACTCGATTATCACATGCACATCCTAAGTTTGCCTAAACATAATTTAAATAGCATGCATGCATAGTTCTTTCTTTTAGGAGTTAGAGATATACACATTTACAACTAATCAAATGAATTTTCATACTTTAAATTAAATGGAATTCTTCTCATTGGCTCTTGGAATTGGAATGAATGGAATTTGTAGCTTCAAAGATTGGACTTGAAGGGAAGAAGGAAGTCTCCTTGAATCCTCAAAAAAGAATAACATGGAATTAATCATCCATTCCTTTTAGGGTTTAAAATCAAAATGAAGAAAGTGTTGGATGATTGTTGAATTTAACTTCAAGAACTTGAAAGATTATTACCTTTTCTTGAGAATATGGATGGAATGAATGGAGGATGATACTTTCTACTTCATTTCCATGGATGAGGAGCTTGAATACATGGTTGCATGTAAGAAAAATTGAATGTATGTGTGTGAGAGAGAGATTGCCGAGAGAGTAGAGAGAGTAGAGAGGATTTTCTTGTTTTTCTTTCTTGCTTGGGGAGAGAGAGATCGAATAAGAGAGAGAGAGATGGAGTGATGAATGAAGTCTTCTCTCTTTTGAATAGCTTGCATGCAATTTGAATTTCCAACAAAAGGAATAAGGTATGATGGTAATTAGCATTGGAAGTTGAAATTGTTAAAGTGATTGAAAGTTGATGTGATGTTAGTTGCATGCAATATTTTGGAAAGATCATGTAGAAGACATAATCATGATAATTAACATTGGGAATTGGAGAGTGATGGGAGAGGAAGAGTGAGGTGGCGTGAGGGAGTGAGAGGTGAGTCGACACGTGTTTTCGTCGTGTCGTTACGGTGTTAAATATCCGGTCGTAAAGGTTTTCCGGATAAAACGATTCGTATTAATTTCTTTTTATACTATAAACGGGTCTAACCACTTCTCGTCTCACTTTTGTCACTAACTCATCTCAATCCTATTTTACGTCTCAAATAAAAGATTATCGAATTCGATCACTTAGTCTTTTAAATCTTAAAGGAATTTAGTCGGCTTATTAATCCGTTTATTAATCCTTTAAAGATTAACTCCTCATTACTCTTCTCAATTCTCGGGTAAGCTCTTACCCTATCTCAGTGACCTTAAAAGCAATTCTAGGTTCGAAGATTCTAATTCAATTCTATTTAAGTTCATCGGTATAAATATATTTCTCGGCGATTAATATTATGCTATCTCACTCAAGCAAACTTCTCGGGATTATTCTAAAAATTATTCTCATACTCATTTTCACATAAACAACTCAACAAGCATATCACATCATCATCATTTCAGATAAATAGAACAGATAAATTCACACAAAACTCACAAAGCAATTTAAATGTTTTACTCAATTCTCTTCGTTTAGAAAAAAAAATTTTACTCCTAAATTCTCATCTTTTAACTCACTCGGTTAATTAAATGCTTTCTAAAGGTTTTAAAAGCTCGGGGTATCACAGAAGTGTTGACCCCTTAGGGTAAATCCGCGATATTTTTCGTGAGTGTCCCTCGAGTTAAAATTTGAAATCAGAAAATTTCGAATTATTCTCTAACTCCTTAATCCAAAGTAAATAAGGGAACGTGGATATAATTTTGGGCATGAGTTAATTGACCGAGAATTTTACGGTAGTTAAGAATACGCGTTGACTATTGAGAAATTAAATAAAAATTTAAATAAGAGTCACAATTACCGAGTTAAGAACAGACAATCTTCTAGCTGAAGAATAAAAAAAGAAAATGCCTCTAAGGTAGTGAAGCGATATTATTTAAAGATTATAAAATAATTTAGTTAGACAAATGCTCTAGTAGCGTTAATAAATGTATTTTGTTTTCTATGAATATTTAGAAGAGTGCATGATCGAATTTATCGATGATATTTCCGTTAGCTCAAAAAGTAAGGTCGATTATGTAATACCCCGGATATTATCTTCCTTCGCTAAAATAAAAATTTAATTATTAATTAAGGTTTTGCACGCCTAAGTTAAGGATTTTCGATTCTAAGACTGACAGAGAAATCCGTTTTTGAAAATAAATTCCAGAAGTCGGTTGAACGACTACTATATTAGGGTTTTCGCGTTCGATAAAACTTTCGTTCGAAAACTCAGATCGAAAAACCGTCAGACTTTACATTCACTTTTTCTGCGATACGAGTCTACCGGAGAAAGTCAGTTTTTTTTATTTTTCTAGGTGAATTTTGGACTGTCTTATCCCGACTTTTCATCGGATTTCGGAAATTGAAATATGCTTTCCGAGTAAGTGATTTATTTCTAATCTAGCGGTCGAATTAGATTTCGTCAAAAACGTAACCGTCTAGGGTTTTAATTTCTCTATTTTATAACGTCGTATTAGACCCGTAAAACGCGATATTTCGACTAAGATATCTCCCCTAAACTGCCTATAAGGATGGTGAGTCATCCTTTGTTAGATCTTTATTCACTTTATACAAATCTATCTAACACCTCATCACATTTCCCTCTCTCTTTCCCCTCCCTATTACCGCCATCTCTCTCTCTCTTTTCTCTCATCTCTCTCAATCCTCCATTGTTGAGTTCTTAAAGCTTTCAAAGCTCCACAAATCATTCATCTACCGATCGATCTTATTTTCGAGTCCATAATCGACAAGGTAAGAGCTTCCTCTACGGATTGAACCGAACAAAACTTCTTTCCTTCAATATTGTTTTTTTCGAAAATTTGAGGATGAAGTAGGATGATGTTCTATGGTTAAAGCATGTTATTAGATGCATAGAAATGGATTCCCATGGTTGGATTCAAGTAGAAATCATCCCCCTAATTAATTAAAATGGGCCGAAAATTTAGAGGTTATGTAGTATGATGTATTAAGCTTGGGTAATTGATTGGTTGATGAAATATCACTCTATGTATTAGTATATTAATGCATGAATTATTTTAGAATTTTCTAAAAATAAAAATAAAAATGTAAGAGAGAAAGAAATAGGAATTTGATGGAATAATTGATATGTTTTGGATGATGTGATGATATTATTGATATGTAGTAAGAGTGTAATACCCCGGATGTTTAATCCGTCTTTAAAATAAAAAGTTAATTAATAATTAAGGCTTTGCACGCCTAAGTTAAGGATTTTCGATTCTAAGACTGACGGTGAAATCCGTTTCAGAAAATAAATTTCAGAAGTCGGTCGAACGACTACTGTATTAGGATTTTCGCGTCCGATAGATTTTTCGTCCGAAAACTCAGAATTAAAAACTGTCAGAATTTACATTCACTTTTTCTTTGATACGAGTTCACCGGAGAAAGTTAGTTTTTATAATTTTTCCGGGTGAATTTTAGACTGTGTAATCCTGACTTTTTCTCGGATTTTGAAAAATGAATTAGGTTTTCCGAGTACGTGATTTATTTTCAATCTAAAGGACGAATTACATTTCGTCGAATTCGTAACTATCTAAGAAAGTATTTCTCGACTTTTATAATAGTTGTTTAAAGCCGGAAACGAGATATTTCCGTCGAATTTTCGCAACCAAACACGCCCTTAACGACTCCCCACTCTTTAGTTAGATTTTTATTCACTTTATGTATGTATAGTAGTGAGTCATCTCTCTTCTCTCCCCACTCCAAAACCGCCACCTTCACTCCTCTCTCTCTCATTTTTCTCTTCTCATTTCCTCCATTAAAGCTTCAACATCAAGGCTCTTCTCAAGCACACAAGTCCTCCATCCACCGATCAATTCCATTTCCGAGTTCGTATTCCGCAAGGTGAGAACATCTCCTACGTATTGAACCGAACAAAGTCTTGATTCCATCTTTTTCTTTTTTTTCGAACCATTGGAGCATGTAGAAGCATGTTGATTCTTGTTCGATTCATGTTCTAGTATGTTTAGAATCGAGTTCTACGGATCGAATCATGAAGAAAATCACTCCCCTTTATTTTATATCATTACCGAAAATTTTTGTAGTTTTGGGGGTTTGATCGTAGTTCGATTTCTTTGATGTTTAATCGATAGATTAGTGTTCTACATGTTGTTAATTGACTATATGAATTAATTTAGATTTTTCTAAAAATAAAAGTTGGAAGATAATAGAGGAAGAATGCATGATTTAGTGTAGTAAATGTTATGATATGCTCGTTTGATTAATAGAAATGAGATATACGATGTATGAGGATGAATATATATTTAATTGGGATTTTTCTAAAAATAAAACGAAAGACGTAAGAGACGGAAACACGTCGTTAAGTTGAAGCTCGTTAATGTTTTGATAATATGGTTTGCATATTAGTGATGCTCGTTGGATGATGATCGTTGTTGTAAAATTTGAACGAAAACGAAGAACGTAAGATTTTCGTTAAGAGACGAACAATCGACGATAAGTCGAGAATAGATAATGTTTTAGGTTTGTGATTCGAACCTTTGTTAATCTTGATAGTTAATGATCATGACCGTAAAGTTTCAACGAATTCTAAGAAGTTTCGATTTTGAATAAGAGACGAAGAATCAAGTTTGAAAGCCGGTAGAAAAGTTGATTAAGGAAATCCCTTTTAATAATAATGTTTGTTATTGATTGATGAACGATATTGTAGTTAACGACTTTTCCATACGAGATACGAGACGTTATGAGATATAGTTAAGAAACGAGAAGTTGTTGAACGAAATAGAATTTGAATTTCGTTTTGGTATAGTAATTGGTTAGTTGGAAATGACGAGGAAATGCTCGTCGTTTGTTAATCAAAAGTCGTGAATGTGAAACCGATTATGGGATACTGCATATAGACTGTATTGGGATGAAAATTTCGTGAAAATAAAAGTGTAATAGTATGGATCGAACCTAGGGAATCGTGCGTTGAGATTTGTCGAGCATTAGGGTTTCGCGCGACTGTTTTGCGACGTTTCACGGAAACTGTCATAACTTTTAGCTCGCTTAATAAAATCGAGATCCGTAAATTGGAGAGTAAACTAGACTCCCGTACCTTTCTTTTGATATAAGATTCCTCCCCTGTTTTCGTATGCTCTGTTCTGTACGAACTTACTGACTTGGGCAGTAAGTATCCAAAGTCTAGTTTCCTAAGTTGAATCCTTTTCAACTTCGTTCCTTGTGAACATTTAAGTCATTCTAAAGTTATCGACACCCTTTTTCCTACTGACCTATATGTCGAGCAGTGAGCCGAGTCAGTTTGTAGACAAGAATTGATCGAAGTCTCATTTATTAGTTAATCAAAAGGAAGTAGTAAAGTGCAAATGCCTAAAGAACTAAAAACCGTTTCGATTTCCTGTTTCTTTTATCGATTGCGTTCAAGTTTCTTAAGTCTGTTTATTTACGATAAAAGGAAAAAGTCGGCACTGAGGATAGGACGGAAGACCAGAGACGGAAGCTCGTTTAATAGTTCTGTAATCAGTCAGATGGGCTTTTATATATGAAACAAAATGAGCAATGCTCAAAAACCTTTTCTTTATCGCTTTGATAATCGTGTTTTCAAAGTGATAATCTTGGCATGAACTATTTGTTTTATGTGATTTCTCTTGTACCTTATGAGTTAGCCAAAAGGGGTTAACTAAACGATTGGCTTTGAGTTAGTCAAAAAGGACTTTCCAAAGTTAAGTGTACACAGTAGCCGTTGAAGTATGGAACCCTGTTGAGGGGACGACCTGCCGTGGTGATAATAAATTGTCAAGATTGAACGTAACATTTATGAAAAATGCTTGATCAAGCTAAGTTATGAAAATGAGAAAGAAAATGTTTAGTAGACACGGGAAATTTATTGAAAAACCCCGATGTGCTACAGAAATGAAATGCCTAATTATCTATACTTATTATTATGTTTTCGGCAACGTTCCCACTAAGCACTTTTGTACTTAGCCCTGCATATGTTTTATAAAATATGCAGGTTGAGCGACGGGAGCGGCGGTGGTTGATGTTGAGTTATGAAGTCGTGATTAGAATAAAAACTTGTATTCAGCTTTACGTTTTTCCGCTGCCAATCTCTTTTAGAAGTCATGTATCTTTCAGTTGGGTCTAAACCCCGTACAATTAACTCAGTTTCTTTTTGAGAACCTTGTCAAGTGATCCTTCGAGATCAACTCTTCCTTTTATATATCAAAGTCTTGTTCATAGTAATTCATTCTGTTATTAATGTCTGTTTATTCTTTCATTCTTATTCATTCCCCCTTCTTCCCCGCTTCTTTAATTCAACCCCTAGTCGCACCCCGGCTTCTGCCGTCCCTTGGGATTTGGGGCTGTGACAGAGTAGTATCAGAGCAATCGTTTCTGCTATGCATACGAATTTCTTTCAAGTAGTAAGATAGAGTATTTGTATATACTCTATACCCGAGTCTTCTTTCAAGTAAAGTTAAGTCGTAATACTAAAGTATAAGAGTATAGACGACAACTCAATCACCCGCTATGTCGACTCAATCAAAGAAGAAAAGTAAGGAAAGAATTTCAGAAGTATGATTTCTTTTAAAGAAATTTTTTATTAAAGTATACAAGAAGAAATTTGAGAATTAAGTATGAAAGTATGATTGAGAATAAGTATGCAAGAATTTGCGAATAAGTATGCAAGAGCTTGAGATTAAGTATGCTAAGTATGATTTGATTTAAAGTATAAAGTTATACTTTGTGAATTACGTGAACTATGTGAAAGCATGAATGCTATTCTATACAAAAGTATGTGAAATTATATGAGTTATAATTTCTTTTATTATTCAAGATGCTTGTTTGGCATGAGAATTTATACGAATTTTAAGGCCTTCCCGATTCTTTGAGAACATAGACGTTCTAAGAAGCGTTAGTTCCAAAATTTCCAGGAGGCGATCGGATCGGAAAGGATAGGATGAAGGGAATGAAAGCAAATAAACGAATGTCACTTGCGTAAAGTGACATGAACAACAGACTCGTTGGAGTTCGCCTCGTTAGAACTTCAAGGAAAGATTTGATGTAATTGTTAAGAATCGAGCACGAATTTTAGCTAATCTCCAACGATTGTTCGATTCCAACGACGACTAGAACTTGTGTTTTAAAGTTATTCTCCAACTTATATTCCGTTTTCTTGGAATTTATTTCACAATTATTAAATGAATGAAGAATACGATAAGTACAAGGTTCAAGTATCGAGAGGAGTTTATATCCACTTTAATGTGGCATTTAAGAATATTTCTTTCTAATGATGAGAACGATATGCGTTTATCGGTTAGGAGTTTTCTTAAGGGAAACTACGAAGTTTAAGTTAAAGATTGGAAAGAAATCGTTAAGAAATTTTCTTCGAGGAAGAAATAAAGTAAGAAAGTAAAAGAATAATAAGCAAAAGGATGAAAGTAAAATCGTGAATTTTTTTATATATATATATGATTGTTTGAGTGCAATTTCTTGGAATTGCTAGATGAATAAGATAAGCTGAGATTAAGTGGTTAAGTATTACAATTTTGAATAATGGAATATTCTAATTGTAAATTTAAGAATTATCTTAAGATAAGTTATTATCCTACCAGTTACTGATCCGTATTTCTTAAAAACCTTATAGGATGGCTTTTAGTAGTGACATGACTCAGGAGAATCAATCCCCGCCACAGCGTACTTGGGCAGATGAGATACTGGATGAGTATTGAGATTTCGAGGCAGACCCAAATAACGACATTGGACAGATAGTTAGTAACTTTTCAGCAGTTTACCATGCAGCCCGACACAGTATTACAGAGCGTCAGGCTATAGCAGATTTGATTGTTCGACTACCAGATGAGTGGCGCGGATGGGCACATGATGTGTCTTGGTACTTCCTTGCACTGTTCGGCAATGACACTGAGCTGATAGGAGATTTCTCAGGATTCGCTCTCACCATACACGAGCGTTTCTTTCAAAGCAGATTCATAATGTCAATTGCCATTCAGGAGCACCACTCCTACCGTCATTTTTCAGAGCCAGAGGCAGAGTCTTTAAACATGGATCCAGAGATGGCCGCACAGTTAGAATTGCCACTAGTCCTTTCACCTAGTGAGGAGTTAGTTCCAGAGACAGGATACCTAGAGATCGGCACAGAGCTTGCTACTATGATAGAATTTCCATTCCCATTTAGACCACTGGAGGAGATCTGTGCAGAGTTGGTGAGGGTCCGAGGAGAGTTTGAGGCAGGACCATGCAGGGTCCGTTCCACAGAGGAATACGAATCTAGTTCACCTCCCGAACACCTGCTGCCTCCGAAGAAGAGGACAGTAGAGACAATTTGGACTATTTGGTTTCAGAATCTGAGAGAACCGTTTCAGAGATATCTGCACCACCACCACTTGTACTTTTGGACAGCACCACATTGAGGGTTGACGAGGCACTTCAGCTCGTCTTTGATTCAGATTCAGAAAAGAACCCTGAGGAGGACCCCGAGGAATTGCAGGCCGTAGAGGGCGGTAGTGACTCGACAGCAGCTTGTTGAGCAGGGCGTCTTAGACGTGTAGTAGTAGAAGTTCTTTTTGTCTTGTACATAGTCGGATCAGTAGACTTCTTTTTATAGTACCCTATGCGGATACGAAGTTTTTGGGATCGTTTCCATTCTAGTACTTCCAATAGATATGGAGATGCAACTTGTTAGTGCACCCGATACATAGATAGGCAGTTAGCCTAGTTTAGACTAGTCGTAGTCTAACTTTTTGTATAAGTCCTCGTTAGAGGTAAAATTAATATTCTTTTTGACGTGTATATAATATATAACCCCGAGAGTCGGCTTTGATCTTGTGAAAGTTTCTTCTAAACGCGATTAGAAGAAAAGTTTAGATGAATATTTTGGTTTAACTTGAGAAGTTAAAAGTTTAAAAAGCTAGTATCAAAGTTATGGTCTTTTTTTTTCTATTCCATGAACTTGTTAAGTTGGAAAAGGGTTTAGTAAGTAAAACGAAAGCAGAAAATCAAAATGCTAATGAGAATTCTTAATTCTTATAGTTCAAAAATGCCGCCAAGAGTAGTTAACAACAGAGGAAGACCTGGTAGGCCCAGGGGATGTGGTAGACGTCCAGCACTAAATGATAGAGAGGAGGAACAAGAAAGACAAGATACCCCTCCACCACCATCACCATCACCACCTCCACCACTACCCCGTCGTGATATTGAGGACTTATTCCTCAAACGAAACCCACCTGTGTTCAATGGATCTGGTAACCCAAGCGATGCTGAGCTTTGGGTACGAACCATTGAGAGAATTTTCAAACTCCTCAGATGTACTGATGAGGAGCGTCTATTGTGCGTTGCATTCCAGCTTTCCGGACCAGCTGACTACTGGTGGGAGGCTAGGCAGAAGGTTATACATGCGGAGCACCTGGCTCGTTTCACTTGGGAGGAATTTAAGGAAGCATTGTACGACAAGTACGTCCCGAAGACCTATAGAGCTCAGAAAGAGGCTGAGTTCTATAATTTAAAACAAGGAAAGATGACAGTAACCGAGTACGATGCCAAGTTCTGTGAATTGTCAAGGTATGCACCTGCTCAGGTGGATACCGAAGAAAAGATAGCGAAGAAGTTCCGTGGGGACTTAAGCATGAGTTTGGTATAGTGCTAGCTAGTCATGGAGGACTGAGCTACACCGAGGTTTTAGGGCGAGCCCTAGAGATGGAGGCCGTAGTGCCTGATGAAAGGAAAGCTATAACAACCGCACCAGCCCCAACCCAAAATCGAGGCTATTACAACAACAATAATAACTACCAGGGAAAAAGGAAATGGGATGGAGGAAACAATAGTGGCTACTATCAGCACTCCAATAATCAAGGAAACCAGAGGAATGAAAACCAGTAAGGCTATCAGCAGCCTAACCCGAATAACAATTATGGGAAGAAGCCATGGCAGGGAAACAGTCAATCGGGACTGTACTTACAAGGAAATAATCAAACGGGACCATGGAAAGGAAATAATCAGCAAGGTCAGCCACAAGGGCAAAAAAGAAACAACCAAGGAGGAAATAACCAAGGGAGAGCTGTCGTTCCTGCCTATCCCAAGTGTAATAGGGTACACTTCGGGATCTGTCAAGCAAACTCGGGAAGTTTCTTCAACTGTGGGCAGAAGGGGCACATTAAGAGGGATTGTCCGAAACCATTGCAAGCGGCAAGACAAAATCAGTATGGACAGCCCCAGCCTTTGAGGGCAATTCAGGCATTGCCGTAGCAACAGATGACACAGCAGCAGTTCCAGCAGCACGCTCAACAGCAACAGAATGCAAGGGCATGTGCGATCAAACAGAGTGCGCAGAATAAGGGCAAGGGAAACCTAGCAGGTATGGGTAAACTTCATAATACCCCTATTAAGATACTGTTTGATACTGGCGCATCGCATTCTTTTATTGCTGGTTCGTGTGCGGATAACTTAGATATCAGACCTGTACGAGCTGAACAAGCTATGAGAATAGCTACACCTTCAGGAGAGATCACTACTTCCACGCATGTTTGCTCTAACCTAGAATTAGAAATTAGAACTCTTAAGGTTAAAGCGAACAACTTGAACGTTATGATAATGTGGGATGTAGATATAATTCTAGGAATGGACTGGTTGTCTGAGAATTATGCCACGATTCTCTGCAACGAGAGGAAAATCTCTTTCCAACCACCGGGAAAGGAACCGACAGAATTTCATGAGATTGCGATGGGTAGGAGAATACCGATAATATCCGCCCTACAAGCCAAGAAACTAATGAAGAAGAAGAATTGCAAAGCTTATCTTGTATACCTAAGTGAAGAACCGGGAACCGAAAAAGCCATACAAGATGTGAATATTGTTAACGAATATGAAGACGTCTTTCCAGAAATATTACCTAGTTTACCACCCGACCGTCACATAGATTTTTCAATTGACTTAGAACCAGGATCGGCCCCCAAATCAAAAGCCCCTTATAGGATGGCACCAAAAGAGTTAGAAGAGCTTAAGATCCAACTGCAAGAGTTGCTAGACCTTGGTTTCATTAGACCGAGTGTTTCACCTTGGGGAGCACTTATTTTGTTCGTCAGAAAGAAGGATGGTTCTATGAGAATGTGCATAGACTATCGAGAGCTAAATAAGATCACCCTTAAGAATAAGTATCCTTTGCCAAGGATAGAAGACCTCTTTGATCAGCTTAAAGGCACATGTGTCTTTTCGAAAATAGACATAAGATCTGGGTATCACCAATTGAAAATCAAACCCGAGGATATACCTAAGACTGCATTCCAAACCAGATATGGCCATTACGAATTCCTAGTTATGCCATTCGGTTTGACTAACGCTCCCGCAGTATTCATGGATCTCATGAATCGAATTTTTCACCCGTACTTAGACTAATTCGTCTTAGTTTTCATCAACGACATTCTCATTTACTCCAAGAATGAGAAGGAGCACGAGGAACACTTGAGAATAGTTTTAGAAACGCTTAGAGCTGAGAAACTTTATGCCAAATTCAGTAAGTGCGAGTTTTTGGCTGAAGGAAGTAATGTTTCTTGGACACATAGTATCAGCAGAAGGCATCAAAGTAGATCCTACCAAGGTAGAGGCAGTACACGATTGGAAATCGCCAACAAGTCCGAACGAAATTAGGAGTTTCTTAGGTTTAGCCGGCTATTATAGAAGATTCATCGAGGGATTCTCTACAATCGCTAGACCTATGACGCAACTATTAAGGAAGGAAAACAAGTATAAATGGACGGACGAATGCGAAAAGAGTTTTCAGACACTCAAAGAAAAGTTAACAACAGCACCCGTGTTAGCTCTGCCAAAAACGAATAAGGAATACATGGTCTATACAGATGCTTCAAAGAACGGATTAGGGTGTGTATTAATGCAAGATGGAAAGGTGATAGCTTATGCTTCACGACAACTTCGACCTCATAAAGTTGAGTACCCAACCTACGACTTAGAACTAGCAGCCGTTGTGCATGCGTTGAAAATTTGGAGACACCATCTCTATGGTGTTAGGGTTGAGATTTTTACGGATCACAAGAGTTTGAAGTACTTTTTCGAGCAAAAGGAATTGAATATGAGACAAAGACGATGGCTCGATCTAGTAAAAGATTATGATTGCAAAATCAACTATCATCCAGGAAAGCAAATGTTGTAGCTGACGCACTGAGTCGCAAGACTCCAACCAAGTTAGGATGTCTCTTTGTTGAGGAAGAAACTCTTGTACGAGAATTTGAGAAAATGGACTTAGAAGTGTTGGATACACCTGAAATGATAACAAACCATATAGTAGCACTCTTAGCTACACCAGACTTATGAGAAAGAATCATAAGTGCACAGAGAAAGGACGAGTCGATTGAGAAGCTTCGAAGGCAGACTTTGTATCCCTGAAGACGACAAATTGAAGAACGATATCATGAGTGAGGCTCACAATACGCCGTATACAGCACACCCAGGGAGTACGAAGATGTATCAAGATTTAAGAAAGAATTTCTGGTGGAACGGTTTGAAACGAGACGTTGCCTCGTTTGTAGAAAGATGTTTGACTTGTCAACAAGTGAAAGCTCTACACCAAAGACCATATGGATTGTTACAACCGTTAAGTATTCCTACATGGTAGTGGGAAGATATAGCCATGGATTTTGTGACAGGTTTGCCCAAAACTAAAAGAGGAAATACTGCCATCTGGGTAGTTATCGATAGGCTCACAAAATCAGCTCACTTTTTACCAATCCCAATTACCTATGGATCAGAGAAGTTGGCTCAGTTATATGTCCGTGAAATTGTACGTTTGCACGGAATACTGAAGTCAATAACGTCTGATAGAGATGCCAAATTTACTTTGAGATTTTGGATCACTATGCAGAAGGAGTTAGGTATCGAACTTAATTTTAGTACCGCTTTTCACCCTCAGACAGATGGGCAATCCGAGAGAACGATTCAGATACTCGTTGATATGTTAAGAACAGTAGTATTGGATAGAAGTGAGAATTGGGAAAAGATCTTGCCATTAGTCGAATTCGCGTACAACAACAGTTATCAAGCAACGATAGGAATGGCACCTTACGAGGCATTGTATGGAAAGAAATGTAGGTCACCACTTTTTTGGGATGAAGTAGGTGAAAGAAAGAACCTAGGACCCGATGCGGTCAGTGAAATGATCGAGATCATCCGACAGATTCGAGTTAGAATGAAAGAGGCCCAGAGCCGATAGAAGTTTTACACCGACGATCGTCGAACCAATCTTAGCTTTGAAATTGGGGATAAGGGTTTCCTCAAGATTTCTCCGTCTAATGGAATCATTAGATTCGGTGTTAAGGGTAAACTCAGACCAAGGTTTATAGGACCTTACGAGATTTTGGAGAAAATAGGACCTGTTGCTTATAGATTGGTCTTACCGCCAAGTCTAGGAAGTGTCCATAACGTGTTTCATGTATCCCAATTACGAAAGTATGTCTTTGACCCTAAGCACGTAATTAACCAGCAAGACATTGTTCTTGAGTCCGACTTAAGTTATGAAGAGAAACCATTATCGATCTTGGATCGAAAAGAATAAGAATTAAGAAATAAGTCGATACCTTTGGTTAAAGTGCTATGGAATCACCACGGAAAATAAGAAGCCACGTGGAACTCGAAGAAAAGATGAAAGAAAAGTACCCTTACCTTTTTGAAGATGGTATGCAAATTTCGGGATGAAATTTCTTGTTAGAGAGGTAGGATGTAATACCCCGGATATTTTCTTCCGTCGCTAAAATAAAATTTTAATTATTAATTAAGGCTTTGCACGCCTAAGTTAAGGATTTTAATTTCTAAGACTGATGGTGAAATCCGTTTCTGAAAATAAATTCCAGAAGTCAGTTGAACGACGACTACTGTATTTGGGTTTTCGCGTCCGATAAAATTTTCGTTTGAAAACTCAGATCGAAAAACCGTCAGACTTTACATTCACTTTTTCTGCGATACGAGTCTACTGGAGAAAGTCAGTTTTTATTATTTTTTCGGGCGAATTTTGGACTGTTTTATCCCGACTTTTCATCGGATTTCAGAAATCGAAATATGCTCTCCGAGTAAGTGATTTATTTCTAATCTAGAGGTCGAATTAGATTTCGTCAAAAACGTAACCGTCTAGGGTTTTAATTTCTAGATTTTATAACGTCGTATTAGACCCGTAAAACACGATATTTCGACTAAAATATCTCCCCTAAACCGCCTATAAGGATGGTGAGTCATCCTTTGTTAGATCTTTATTCACTTTATACAAATCTATCTAACACCTCATCACATTTCCCTCTCTCTTTCCCCTCCCTATTACCGCCATCTCTCTCTCTCTTTTCTCTCATCTCTCTCAATCCTCCATTGTTGAGTTCTTCAAGCTTTCAAAGCTCCACAAATCATTCATCTACCGATCGATCTTAGTTCCGAGTCCATAATCGACAAGGTAAGAGCTTCCTCTACGGATTGAACCAAACAAAACTTCTTTCCCTCAATATTATTTTTTTCGAAAATTTGAGGATGAAGTTGGATGATGTTCTATGGTTAAAGCATGTTATTAGAATACATAGAAATGGATTCCCATGGTTGGATTCAAGTAGAAATCATCCCCCTAATTAATTAAAATGGACCGAAAATTTAGAGGTTATGTAGTATGATGTATTAAGCTTGGATAATTGATTAATTATGCATAGAAGTGAATATCCATGGTTGAAATCAAAGAGAAATCAATTCCCCTAACTTATTAATGAATACCGAAAATTTTAGGGGTTAGGGTTTGATGTTTTAGTTTCATGTTTTAAGTTGATTGGTTGATGAAATATCACTCTATGTATTAGTATATTAATGCATGAATTGTTTTAGAATTTTCTAAAAATAAAAATAAAAATGTAAGAGAGAAAGAAATAGGAATTTGATTGAGTAATTGATATGTTTTGGATGATGTGATGATATTATTGATATGTAGTAAGAGTATAGATGATTATATAATTTAATTGAATTTTTCTAAAAATAAAATAGAAATCGTAAGAGACGAAAAACCGACGATAAGTTAAGATTCGATAATAATTTGAGTATGTTGTTTTCGTATTGGTGAATCTTGGTAGTTGATGAACGTTGGTGAAAAGTTTGAGCAAAATCGGAGAACGTCGAATTTTTAATAAGAGACGAAGAATCGTCGATAAGTCGAGATTGGATAATGATTTAGGTTTATGATTTGAACATATGTTAATCTTAGTAATCAAGGAACATTATTGGAGAATTTGAACGAATTCTAAAGAAGTTGAAATTTTGGTAAGAGACGAGTAATCGAGTTTAAATGTCGATAGGAAAGTCGAATAACGAAACTAATTTGATATTAATGATTATTGTTGATAAACAAACAAGTTTGTAGTTGACGATATTTCCATTCGAGAAATGAATATAGAAGTTAGAAGATTAAAGTTAGAAGTTTGAAATGGAAATTGAATTGGAATTTGGTATAGTAAATGATTAGTTGAAAAAGACGATGAAATGCTCGTCGTTTGTTTAAACGAGAGACGTGAAGGTGTTTCCGATAAAGGAACACGTGTCTTAACTGTAATTTGTTAATAATTTCGTGAGCTTAAAGGTTGTATAGCATTGATCGAACCAAGGGAATCGTGTGTCGAGTTTTACGAGCACCTAGGGTTTCACTCGGACTGTTTTGCGATACATTACGGAAATTGTCATAACTTTTAGCTCGCTTAACGAAATCGAGATCCGTAAATTGAAAAATAAACTAGACATCCGTAGCTTTCGTTTAGTACCAAATTCATCCCCTGTTTCGCATGAATCTGTTCTGTATGAGTTCCAGAACTTCTGCCTTGTGCAGAAACTTCCGTAAGCCTATTGTCTTAAGTTGAATTCTTTTTAACTTCGTTCCTTGTGAACTTTTAAGTCGTTATAAGTTATCGACTTCCATTTATTAACTGACCTAAGTGTCGAGTAAAGGAACCGAGTTAGTTTATAAGCAAGAAATGTTTGAGTCTCGTTTATTCGTTAATCAAAAGAATATAGTTAAAGTGCAAAGGCCTAAAAGTCTAAAACGAATTCGATTTCCTTTTTCTTTTATCGTCTCGATCGCTTATTAAAATTTGATTATTTACGTTCAAAGGAGGAAGTCCAGTTTAGAACACAGGACGGAAGACAGAAGACGAAAGCTTTAGTTGTTCTGTAAATCGCCTAAGGTGGACTTTTCTATATATCAAATCAAACGAGCGTTGCTCGAAAATGTTTACTTATCGCTTTATAACTGTGTTTTAAAGTGATTATAAAAGCATGAAAATATTTGTTTTATGTGAGTTCTCTTGTGCCTTTCTGAGTTAGCCAAAAGGGGTTAACTAATCGATCGAACCGCTGAGTTAACCAGAAAGGGTTTTCCAGGGTTTAAGTGTACACGGTAGCCGATGTGTGTGGTACCCTGTTGAGGGGTAGCCAGCCACAGTGAATAAAACGTGCGCGGAAGAAGTTAACTCTTCCCCGGCGTTGAAACAGAAGTTGGGCAAGTTTGAACGTAACATCAAGTAAAGGCTTGGCCAAGCTATATTGTGAAAAGAGAAAGAAAATGTTTAGTAGGCTCGGGTATTTGATGAAAAACCCCGATGCGCTATTTATCGAGATGCCTGATTTAATCTATATTTATGATATGTTTTTGGCAATGTGCCCACTAAGTATGTTTATACTTAGCCCTGTATATGTTTTATAAATGTGCAGGTTGAGTGACGAGAGCGGCAGGAGGTTGAGTAGGGTTATGAATAGAATGAAGAACTGTATGTCAAGCTTTACGCTTTCCGCTGCCAAACTCTTCTTTTTGAGTTAATGTATAAACCTTTTGGTCTAAGACTCGTATTTCGAACTTAGTTTCTTTTAAGAACATCTTGTCGAGCAATCCTTCAAGGTCGACTCTTTTTCTTTCAATAAAATCTGTTCATAGATATCAGTTGTCATTTAATTATTGTCTGTTTATTTATTTATCCCCCTTCTTCCCCGCTTCTTTAATCTAACCCCTAGTCGCACTCCGGCTTTGCCGTCCCTCAGGATTTGGGGCTGTGATAGATTACTAGCAGCATCGTAGAAACGTGTCAAGAAAGCTGAGAACAGAGAAAATTATCTCTTCGAAAACGTTTCGTTTCATTCAAAGGAAAGTAAATCCGTCTGAAGTACGAGCTACGTAAAGATAGAAAATGTTAATCTCACCGTAAGAGATTCATATTATTCCGAAGTGTAGGTGTCTTTTATCAACGCTTCATGAAAGGATTATCCAAGATAATGACGCCAATGACGAGATCATTTCTTCTCCTGAGAAGAAAAATTGCCAAAGAAATTAGTGAGGAAAGATTAGGAATCGTTTAGTTATTCCTGTTATTAAAGAAAGTAAATACGTTCTTTCGAAGATGAGACCTTGAGTTATCGATGATCTAGAAAAAGATAATACGTTAGAAAAATTAAGATTTAGAGCTCGAAAGGACGATGTTGAGAGTTTCAAGAAAGTTAAGACGATGTTTTGACATACCGTAAAGGAATTCAAGTGTTAATTGGTGAAAAGTTGTTATGAACTGAACCCGTGATATTCTGTATATTGCGCGTCCCTGAAGTACGAAACGCACCAGAATTGGGAATAACATGTCTGAAGGAACGAAATGAAGAAGACAAAACAACTTACGTGATTTCGTAAAAGCTTAAGCACGATAGCAATTATTCGAATCCTTGAAATTCTACCAGCGAATTGAGGTTACCAGAATTTGAAAGGATGCATTAGGCAATAGAAATAAATTTTACTTTTACCAAAATGTCGATGACGACAGACAGTAGAGTACGTTAAGAACGATGCCCTCCGAAGTTATAGTTAGAGAGAAGCGGCGTATTTCGTTCTTTAAGGTAAGAGTAAAATGAGAGAAAAAGTTTAGTATCAGAAGTAGTTAAGGAAACAATAGAGTATGTTTGTCATATTCAAAACAAAGAAAAGAAGTTTAGAATCAACGAAAGTTGCGCAGAAAAATAGAGTTAGATTTCGAGACAAGATTATTCCTAAAAATAGTTCCTTCAAGCGAATTCAACTTGTCAAAATCAAAGAAGGCCTAAGCCTGAATAGGTCAATATTTAACTTCATCTTTGGATTACGGAAATCTCCCTAATACTTACAAGAAGTGTGTTGCGACCCAAAAGATGTACTTCATCATAAAGACGAGACCTCGAATCAAATACTAGTCGCAAGAGGTTAATCGAGGTAACCCTAATTCATAAAGATCCAACGACTTAGAATAAAGTCAATTTTCTAGACAAGAACGTAGAGATTCATGGAAGAAGTAATGAGAAAGTATTAGAACAAGATGAAAGAGATGTTTCCCGAATCAATTCTGTAAACTAGCAAATTTCGGGACGAAATTTATTTAATGGAGAGGGAATATGATAACCCAATTTTTCCTAAGCATAATTAATCGTCCTAAACGTAATTATGTGTGCTTAAGTTCTTAAATGTTATTATGTGAGATTCTGTGTGATAAAAATTTCCGAGAATAAATTTTCTCGCTAAATTACCAAAATACCCCTAAGGGGTAAAATCGTAATTTTTCTCATTTCGGAAACTCGAAATGAGGACGTGCTGAGTTATATGAGTTTAGAGAAGTAAGAAGAAGCATGAGCTTGAATTTCAGAATTTTCCGACACAGTTGACTTTTCAGTGAATAGTGACATTGACCAAAAAAGTCGATATTTTTCCAACGAACCCCGAATTTAGTCTAATTAGTGTCATTAGACACTAGAATTTATTTAAAGACTATTGATGCTAGTTTAGAATTTTCTGAGACCGCATGAGTCAAGTATGAATTTTATTTAAAAACCTACTATTCATAACGACAGTTTTTACAACTTTCTTCGTTATTCGAAATTTATATATATGAGTTAGGCTCTTTGAAATCTATAACTTGTTTTATGACTAATGGTGAATATTAGAGTGAAATATGATGTCTACAATTTAAGTTATAGGTCGTATGAGTCAAGAGAACGAATATGAATAGTAAAATTTCTCTTTTTCTTCGTTTCTTGGAATTTTGTTTCGCAACTTAGGTTTTCCGAATCTATGAATTATTTTATGAACTTTGAAATGAATTAGAGTGAACTTGGATGTCAGGAAGATGTTGGGGATAATTTTTACATTAAGAGGGATAGATATTTCGAAGGGGGATGTTTTATACCGTAAAATCTTTTCGTTCGGCGATTTCTACCCAATAAAAACTACCTAGATAAATCTAGAATTTTCTCTCATCTCTCACACACATATGTCGGCCCTCACAATCAATTTTACACATGTTTATTTCATTTTATTTCCTTATCCCACTCTCAAATTATGTACTCTCAAATGTACTCTCTTCAATTCCAACACTCAACCCCCTAATGTGAGCTTCACTCTCTCTTATCTCTTCCAACAAATGGAGCACGGTTCTCCCTCTCTTACACCCTATAAATAGCCCCTCAAGTCATCCTCATTTTCATCCCAACAATCACCAACACATACACAACATCATTCCATTTCTTTTTCTCTCTCTCCATCGGTTTTCTTCCCAAAAACAGCCCAGAAAATTTGCAGCAGCCCTATAGCTTCATTTTCCTTTCATTCCAAGCTTAAGGAAGGAGCTAGAGTTGCGTGGAACAGAGTCTAGTATAATCGAGCAAGCGAGGAGTAAGGTTTTTCATCTCTATCACTCGATTTTCACGTCTTTTCCACCCTAAGAGCTTCGAAATTTTCTGTGTTATATTCATGATGTTCTAAGCTTATATTTTCGAGTTTAGAATCTATGATCTTGCATGCTATATCTGTTAGGAAAAAATGAAAGAAATTCAAGCTATGCATGCATGTATGTTAGAATCACATGATGGGGTTATGGAATAATTTCATGTTTTAAATTGTGATCCTGATGGTATGAGTATATGCATGTAATGAAGATGATAGCATGATGAGATGATGAAGAAGAATCCATGAATTGAAACCCTTGAAAGAAACCGAAAAACATGAAAGATTAGGGTTTTATATGCTTTTATTGATTTTATGATCTAGTCGATATAGATGATGATATATAAGCATGATTTGATGATTTAATGGAAGAAATATGCATGTTATGAATAAGACCACTTGAGGAAGATGATGAATAGTAGAATTTAAAAATTGCTATATGATTTGTATGATTAATTTGAGAATGAAAATTTATGATACAAGCATGCTAGAGTATGATTATATAAATAAACTGAAGCTAAGAATTTGTATAAGAAAAGCTTGATAATACCGAAAATGATGCTTAAAAATATAAGTTATGGTTCTTAACATAATTGTTATGTATGATGAATTAAAAATGAAAATAAGAGTATGTTGTGAGAAGAATTGCTATTAATTAAAAGAAATAAACTCAAAAGTTGAAGAAGTATAGAAATTCAAGAAATATGAAGAAATGAGTTACCTATAGCTATGTGAATTAAATAGAGTTATAAGTAAAATAAGACTATCGAAATAATAAAATTAAGTGGGATTTATTAATAATAATAAAATCTGAAAATTTTCAAATAATTAGGAACTTATGTTTTTAAGAGGAATTTGATAAATTGATGTTTTAAGAACTCATTTGGAGTAATTCTAAGTATATTAGCTAGTGAAAATATTGAAAAAGATTAAGAATAAAGAAAATAAAGTTGTGCAGTAAATTAAAAATAAAAATTATAAAATTTTGGCTTAGTAAAAGTTGTAATGGATGTTAGTAATGTAAATATTAGAATAAAACAAGTAAAATAGTCACTTGAATCACTTAATTTGGAGTTCATATGACCAAGTTATGAAAGAATCAATAAAATCAATAAATATAGTTTAATAATCCGAAAATAAATAAAATTAACTAGGTTAAAGGATTAGAAGAGTCTAAATGATTAAATCAAGGATATTAGAAATAGAATCAAGCAAGACGAACTCTCATTAGTAAAAGAGACGAATACTAGAATTTAATAAGAATAAATAATATTTTCTCATTTACGTGTCCAAAAATATAATCGAATGCAAAATTGTTCAATTGAAACTATTTTAAGTAACTTATTAAAATTTGAGAATATTCGGGGCACGTGTATATATATATATCTTGGAAAACGTGCCAAACAACGACTCAATAAAAGACGAATAAAAGTGTCGAATTCAAAAATAAAAAGTATATTTAGAATCCTCGAATTTTTCTAAGAGGGATGAAGTTAATTCCATAAGAAAACGAGAACTAAAAGTTCGAGCTAAAAAGTCGAACAAAATAATAGAATATAGATATTGAATATTTATACAAGTGTTGCATGAATAAACATGTGTCATGTATTATGTATTGCGTATAAGTAATGATATGTTATGTATGCATGATTAATTATATTTCTTGAATTTGTTTGAAATGAATTGATTAAGGAAATTAATAGTAAATAATTTCACTAAGTTATAAGTTATTCTTTCCTTAAGGAATTTTAAGGTTTAGGACTTGGGTAGAATTTAAGTACCCGAGCATTTACGAGTAGATAAACCGAGAATCTCGAACCCGAGTCACGTAGAAGTCCGCACAAAGAGACAAGTATTCGTTGTTTTCCGAACTCGTCCTCATTAAATATTATTTTGAAAGGTACGAGTGAATGCGAGAGGTAGAAGCAGCGAAATAAAAGAGATAGATTGAATTAATCCACTTCCAGGTGGGCTTTCTGAACTAAAACTAAACGATGAATGCACTTACTAATTATGTATTATGTGTGCTTTTTAAATTGATTGACTTGCCTATGTTTTAAATATTTTGGTATGCAATCATCTACGTGTTGATATTATTATACGTCCTGTGGACGCATGGGATAAAAGTCCTGTAAAATACGGGGCGATGCATGCATTAAGGTGACTGTGAGCCTTGCTTCAGTTGGGCCGGTCACAATATTCGAGGAGGAGGCCTACTTCTCGACACCACAAGAAGATGAGTTGTAGATTGATTCGTACTTAATATATAAGCTTAGCATGCGCAGATGATTTACAAAATAAAATTTTTTTTATGGCTGTTATAAGTGGTAAACTCTTTTAAAACAATTTATATATCTAACCCTTGTGATGCAGCAAAATACACAAGTTCAATTATATAGCTTTATCGAGCAAGTTTTCAAACTATTTTGGCATGTGTCCACTGAGTACAACGTACTCACGCCCTGCATGTTATTTCTAAAATGTGCAGGTTAGTTCGGATGAGGAGGTTGCGGCGTGCTTGGGTGGCTCGTTGTTAAATTAAATCCATTTTGGAAGTTTAGCTTGAGGTTATGTGTCTTCATACATATAGCCTTGGGATTTGACGTCAATTGTTTAAATTCCGTTGCAACACTGTTATTTGATATGTTTGATTGCATGCTCGAATCTTTGAATAACAAGCCTGTATGTTCAAACGAACCTTAAATCCTTTCTGAATTCTGTTTTCAAACGTTGATAAAATCTTCTACGATTCCTCGTATTTTCCTTAACCACCACTTGATTATTGAAACTAAAAGATGGCCCACTTTTGAATGCAATACTTGTTAATCACCAAACCTAATTCCTTTGTTGGATTCAATATATAACTTTGTTGAGTATTCATTCATTTGAGAATAATTGATTAAAAATCCACCTTATTGCAATTATGAATCCATTGTCGAATTAAAATCTTATTCACCGAGCATTTTTATTAAGTAAAGTATAGTTGTTCCATCTCACTGCCCATTGCATTCTAGTTGTTTCAATACCCTAGAAGTCGGGCTGTGACAGTTACATCACAACGCATTTGCTTTGGATGATAAATTAGGTTGACAATACATAAGATTGAATATTTTTAGGTTGATTTATGCTTTTGATCTTTCGGGCCGAGTTTCAAAAATTGCATCAACCTTCAATTTATTTTTAAAAAACCTCGACCTTCGGACGTAGTTTCAAATATGGCCATGACCATGAGGCTGATTAGCCTCATCGGACTCTCGGGTGGAATTTACAACAACTGAGGTGGATGTTGTGTTTTCCATCTCATCCCATAAAACGATGTGTAATACCCCAGATATTTTCTTCCGACGAGAAATAAAAGTTTTCTAATTAATTAAGGCTTTGCACGCCTAAGTTAAGGATTTTCAATTGTAAGACTAACGGTGAAATCCGTTTCTGAAAATAAATTCCAGAAGTCGGTTGAACGACTACTGTATTAGGGTTTTCACGTCCGATAAAATTTTCGCCCGAAAACTCAAATCGAGAAACCGTCTGATTTTACATTCACTCTTTTTGCGAGACGAGTAAGTTAGTAAAAATCCGTTTTTATTATTTTTCCGGACAAAATTTGGACTGTGATGTCCCGACTTTTTATCGGATTTTGGAAAACAAATTAGGTTTTCCGAGTATGTGATTTATTTCTAATCTAATGGACGAATTAGATTTCGTTGAATATGTAACCGTCTAAGAAATTATTTCTCGAATTTTGTAACGTCGTATTAGACCCGAAAACGAGATATTTTCGACTAAAATCCTATCCTAAACTGCCACCTTACACCCCCCCCCCCCCCATGACTCACACCTTGTGAGTCATCCTACTTTATGAGTTAATATCTAAACATTAGTCATCCTCCCTCCCTCATTTGTCAATACCCCCCCCTCCCCCCTCTATTTCTCCCTCAATTCTCTCTCAAAATCCTCCATTGAAGTCATCTCCTTCAAGCTTTCAAAGCTTCACAAGTCATCCGTCTACCGATCGATCTTAGATCCGATTCCATATTCGACAAGGTAGGCACTTCGTCTACGTTATGAACCGAACAAAAATCAATTTCTATCTATTTATTTTTTCGAAAAAAAATTGAAGCATGAAGAAGCATGATGAACCTATGGTTAAAACATGTTATAGTATGCTTAGGAATAGATTTTATGGATCGAATCATGAAGAAATCATCCCTCCTATATAAGTTATTAATACCGAAATTTTTAAGAATTTGGGGGTTTGATGTTTGATTCGATTTTTATATAATTGATTAGTGGAATCATGTTTCTATGTGATGATAGATTGATGCATGAATTAATTTAGAATTTTCTAAAAATAAAAGTAGAAATGTAAGAGATGAAGATTGGATGATTTGATGAAGAACATGTTATAGTTTGCCTGATTTGATAAGAGAAATGATATGCAGTATGCATGTGGATGAATATATAATTAATTGAGATTTTTCTAAAAATAAAACGAAAAACGTAAGAGATGGAAACTCGTCAATAAGTTGAGACTCGTTGATGTTTTGAGAATATGTTTTACATATTAGTAATGCTAGATAGATAATGATCGTTGTTATAAAATTTGAACGAAATCGGAGAACGTCGGATTTTTGTTAAGAGACGAGCAATCGTCAATAAGTCGAGCATGAATAATGATTTAGGTTTGTGATTCGAACTTATGTTAATCTTGTTAGTTAAAGATCGTAACCGTAAAAACTTGAACGAATTCTAAGAAGATTGAAATTTCGTTAAGAGACGAAGAAACGAGATTAAACGTCGATAGAAACGTCGAATAAGGAAAACAAATTTGATATTAATGATTGTTATTGATAAAGGAAGGAGTTTGTAGTTGACGACATTTCCGTCCGAGATACGAGATGTTATGAGTTATAGTTAATAAACGAGAAGTTGATAAACGAAAATGAAATAGAAATTGTTTTGAATCGGAAGTTGGTTTAGTAAATGATTAGTTGAAAAGACGAGTAATTATACGTCGAGTTTTTAATTGAGAAATGTGAAGGAGTTCATGATGAATGATTGTTCATATTTACTACCTTGAAGCAGAAATTCGTGAGTTTATAAGTGGTTTAACATAAACCGAACATAGAAAGTCGTGCGTCGAGTTAACGAGCACTAGGGTTTCTTCACGGACTGTTTTGCGATGTTTCACGGAAACTGTCATAACTCTTAGCTCGCTTAACAAAATCGAGATCCGTAAATTGGAGAGTAAACTAGACATCCGTGGCTTTCTTTTGGTACAAGGAAAATCCCCTATTTCGAAGTACCCTGTTCTGTATGAACTTACTGACCTGTGCAGAAATTTCCAAAACTTAATTTCCTAAGTTGAATCCTTTTCAACTTCGTTCCTTGTGAACTTCTAAGTCGTTATAAGTTATCGACATCCGTTATCAACTGACCTAAGTGTCGAGTAATGAGCCGAGTCAGTTTATAAACGAGAATTGATCGAGTCTCGTTTATTCGTTAATCAAAAGAATATAGTTAAAGTGCAAAGGCCTAAAAGACTTAACCAATTCCGAATTTCTGTTTTCTTTTTAACGTCTCGACCAAATACTAAAAGTGTTATTATTTGCGTTCAAAGAAGGAGGACGTCGAGATTTGAAGACAGGACGGAAGACAGAAGGTTAAAGTTGTTCTGTAAACGATTGAGGTGGGCTTTTCTATCTATCAAAATAACGTGGGCTTTTCTATCTATCAAAATAACGTGGGCTTTTCTATCAAAATAAAATGAGCGTTACTCAAAAGTGTTTACTTATTGCTTTAATAAATGTGTATTAAAGTAATTATCAGTGCATGATGAATTGTTATATGTGAATTCTCTTGTGCCTCTCTGAGATAGCCCACAGAGTGCTATCCAGAGTTTTGGATTCTGAGTTAGTCCACAGAGTGCTATCCAGAGATTCCAACTTAACGATCAGATTCTGAGATAGCCCACAGAGTGCTATCCAGAGGGACAGATTGTGAGTTAACCCACAGAGTGCTATCCAGACGATCGGATTCTGAGTTAACCTACAGTGTGTTATCTAGAATTAAGTGTACAGCAGTGTAAGTCTTACGAGTGTTTATGAAAAGATGCATGATTATTCTATACTAAGTATGAAATGTTTTCGGCAATGTGCCCACTAAGTGCTTTATGTACTTAGCCCTGCATGTTTATTTTTAAATGTGCAGGTTGAGTGACGAAGGCGGAGGAGGTTGAGTAAAGGTCGTACTTAAAGAAGTAAAGTTTAGTTGAGCCTCGATTTCACATTTGATATGTGATATCATTCTACGTCTTTCCGCTGCAAACTAATACACTTTTTGTTGTGTAATCTTTTCGGTTTAAGTTTTTCATACTTTAAACCTAGTCTTCTCTGATCACAACTTTGTCGAGCGATCTTTCGAGATTGACTCTCTTTTGTCTAATAAGAATCAGTTCATAGTATATTATCTTGGTTATAGATGTTAAATTATTCATTTATTCAGTAATTCCCCTTTCTTCCCTGCCTCTTTAGTCCTACCCCTAGTCGCGCCTTGGCTTGGCCGTCCCTCGGGATTTGGGGCGTGACACGATGAATATCTGATCACATATTCGCACATTGCTGGACATATTTGAAACTTCGTTAAAGGGTCGGGTTTTTAAAAAGTAAATAGAAAGTCAAGCTATTTTTGATTTCCGGCCCAAATGTCAGAGACAACGGGGTATAACTTACCCTTTATATTTTGTATCTATCTAAGCTACAACCCAAAGTAAATACGTATGTACCTCGGTGAAAATAAGTTTACCGTAAGATGTTTTCTGTTGAAGGAATTAGAAGCCATCCCTGTCGATGAAGTCTTCACCGCAGGCAGGGGTTCGAGAAATGAGAAATAGATCGTGATATGGGAGCACGTTCGAAGTCTGTCCCGTGCGGAAGGCTATGCAAACTGAAGCTGCCTGGTAGCCATGAAAGTTGGAACCACCAAGTTGCCTTATGAGAGATGGAAACAAGCAAAATATAATGATTTTGATATTTTGGATACGTATGCTCTTATTGTTGAAATAAAAATTTTATGTTTGAAATAATTTTTTTTTACCCACAACTATTATTGCATGATCTAGCTAGTTTTTATACAAATTGATGCCAACACCAATTCTTTTTGCCTTTTTTCTTTCATAACTTTTAAACCGGTCCAAATTGGTTTCAGTTTCACATTTCGCAAATACTTGTGTGAAACAGGTATCACAATGTGAGACCGGGTTGACCCGGTTCGGATCCAGATCAGATGCGGGTTGACCCAGTCAAACCTATTGACTTTTTTTATTTTTATGTTTTAGGGTAAGATCATATGTACCACAAAGTGTACTTATATCCACTACACCGTATAAAGGATGCACCACGAAGTGTACTGAGATGCACCAATATTAAAATTTTATTAATATTTTTTTCCCCTATTTTTGAGATGTACAACCATGTGTACCAAGATGCACCGTATTTACCTCTTTTTTTGTTAAGAGATCGAGCGAGGGGGGCCGAAGCCCTCGGAGCAAGCCGAACGGATCCAAGTTGTTGCCACTAAGATTATCTTTATATTAGTAATTGAAGCCGAAAGCGGGGCCGAAAAAAATTTGGAATTAAAAAAAAAATCGGTGCATCTCAATACTCTTAATTGTGCATAGAGTGTAGTGCATATGAGCTAACCGTAAAAAACATAATAATAAAAAAAAAATAGGCGCATGCACAACATGCGCCACACGCGTCTCACTTGCACGCAAGTCTAACTCTTCACATTGTAGGAGTTATCAACTTTTCAAAATTTAAAAGTTGCCATACTACTACCCTTATTTGGCAGATCAGAAAGATAGCATGAGCTTTTAAAATGGGGATACTTCTCACTTGCACGCAAGTCTAACTCTTCACATTGTAGGAGTTATCAACTTTTCAAAATTTAAAAGTTGCCATACTACTACCCTTATTTGGCAGATCAGAAAGATAGCATGAGCTTTTAAAATGGGGATACTTCCTTATCTACTTTACTTTTATGTTTTAGTTAATACTCGACAAAGTCAAGAATATTGTTCCATTCATTTATGTACGAAATTAAGGTATCTATTAGATCACTAATTAATTAATAATTATTAATAATTATGATGGAGAAAAGAAAACAAAATTTAGAAATATGTTAAGGGTCAATCATAAAGCTAGCATTTATTCTTCCATTTTGGTTGTGATATATTTATACCCATAAGTTTTTGCGCACGCCTCTCTTATTTGTTGTGCTATAACTATATTTGACGAAATCTTTGAAGAGATATTCAAATTATGAAATGAAATAAGTTACAATGGTTATTCTATTCAAAATTTATAAATACCGTATGCCTAAAATTATGGGATATACACATGATACCCACTTAAATCAATTAAATTTTTTGGGGTTTATAGTTTTTTATATAAGTATCGCTTACAAATTTCTCATTTCTGTTTTGTGTCTCCATCTGCTCATGTATATACCTTTTGTGTTTATAGTTTATTTTCCTACAACTATTTATAAAATATGTTACATATATATATATATATATATATTTATACTATTTTACTCATGCGGTTCCGCTCCCCTACCCACCGTGGACACTATTAATGTGCCCATCATCGATGTGGCAATGCCATGTGGGATGGGAACAAATTAATAATGTATTTTAAATAAATCTATTAATTATTCAACAATTTATGTAAAACAATCCCTTGAATTACGGAAACAATCTCTTCTATAAACTAACAAGATCTAATATGCTAAATTAAACCGCAAATCAAGAACAACCTTCTACATAATTTTTTTTGCTTTGGAACAATTCCTTGTCCTCTATGATCAATACTCGCAATTAGCAAATTCTTTAATATAATATTAAAAAAATCACAGATGAGGAACAATTAAACGTATGATGTTGCTAATTTTCTTTACTTAATAAACTTATCATCTAGTCTAATGGAACTCGTAGCCTCTTCTCCGGAGCTGCACACAAGAGTAAATGTAATCAAGAAAATTAATGGAACGTGAATTGAAACTGTAAAAACACTACAAGAAAAATGGTTATAGAAGATGGGCATTTCGCGTCATCTATAGCAAAAAATCCCGTCGTCTATAGCCTTGTAGTCTATTGGGTGCGGTAATAGACGACGGGAAATGCGCGTCGTCTATAAAGCATATAGACGACGGGAAATTTGGTAATAGACGATGGCAAATTCCCGACGTCTATATACCGTATAGACAACGCGCATTTCCCGTCGTCTATTAGCAAATTTCCCATTGTCCTTTATATATTATAGACTTCAGTTTTTCTAATATAGACAACGCTATTTTCCCGTCGTCTATAATATTAATAGATATCGGTTTTGTTCTGTTGTCTATTAAAATACATTAATATTTTCCAATCAAATGATAATATTATAAACCTCACAAATCATAAAATCAAATATATTATTTTAAACTCAAAGTCATACAATCACTTTCATTACATGTTCTAAAACTACAAAACAATAACAATGTCTCCAAATAGTCTTAAATACAAAAATATAAATATTTATATTGTCTTACTCTCTAAAACAATAACAATGTCTCCAAGAATTTCGTTGTAAACTCAACCAAGCCATCCATCCATTCATGCATCCAAGTATCTTCCATCTACATGATCTAAATGAAAATCACTACTTCGTTTTCATATATCTAAATTTCATAAAAGATGAAAATGATTAAAAAAGTAAAAGGCTAAGAAACTTACCATCATCACTCGGTAAATTCGTTAACAAAATCAGTCCACTCCATACGCACTTCATCAATTTCATTTCTTGAATAATATCCTTTGTTAAACTAGAAATAAATAAAAATAAAAATAAAATTAGATCATAAATAAAATTGAACCTTGAAAGTAAAATAAACTTACAAGTAAAGACATTGGGATGGGGGAGTTAGATCCTTCATTTTCAATACTAGTATTACCATCATGATCAGGGAAGTAAACTTAATAAATGCATGTGTTTTCTACGCAATAAAATACAACAGCAACGAGAGATCGCAAATATTGTACTCAATATGTGCAACGAGAGATCGCACATAACCCAAATATTGGTTCCATTCAAGGCTAGTCCAACATCACTCAGAAGATAGAAGTGCCACTTCTATCTAAATTGAGATCATCTTCAAGATTTCATTTTGACAATCTTAGTTATCAAAATGAACTTTCCCAACCTTGTAGTACAGGATGATTTAAAGTAGATATCAGCGAATTTCGATATACATACGCTTCATAAAGGTACATGTTATTTCAAATTAAACTTACAAAGCAGAGCAAGTAAACTGATGCAGATACATAAAAAACGAAGTATCCTCGATTTATTATCAGTGGTTTATATTGTAAGAGGAAGAACAGATACATAAAAATAACATTTACCTGCTAGTCTATTAGGATTATCACCAGACCACTGAGTGACAAGACACTTTTTATCGAAATGGTACCTGAAAGAATTTTACAAGCAGACACGTCACATACAAACATAACAAAAGCATTCAAGAGGGTGTCACTTGAGCACAATAGAATACGAATGAACACAAGTAACATGAGAAAACAACAGAATCACAATGCCTTAGACGTTCCATCGTTACTTCAGATGGCAGATTTTTCAAAGCTTAAATACAACAGATGATTTAGTTTCACATTCTTTCCAGTTTCCACACAAATATATACTCTTAGCCTATTGTTTTCTAGAGCAATCAACTTCTCTGTAGCTAGAGATACAACACAGGTCCTGCAAACCCCAAGAAAAAGGAGAGAGAGAGAGAGAGAGAGCAAATCATGTTAATTGATTTGAATCAGGTACTTTGATTGAAATTGGTACCAGACATTGAAGACAGGCAAGATAAATAGACTAAGAAGGGGAAGAGAGGGATTCTAAACAGAATTTTCTACTTGTTTAGAAATTGTGGAGCGTGTGTAGGCTTGATAAGATTGGTTATGTTTCTAATAGCAAGAAGGCAAGCTAATAATATGAAGGAGGCTTCATCCCTAATTATAGCAATTATCTGAATACACCAGGCAAGTTGTTTGACAAATAAGCAGACATGTGTATCTATTTGTAAAGCAAGAACGAAACCATCTCAACATATATTCTTGCCAGTCCATGCACGTGCCCAATCGGACCAGATTTGCATTGGCCACAAAGCTATCTTACATTTGTTCAGATTATGTCCGAAATTCTAGATTGCTTAATGGAGAAGCTAGCAAATTTCAACTGGTTTTAAGAGTAGTAACACACACAAACACCACAGAGGAACTCCGTGAAAGCAGTGCTGAAATATTTAAATACAGCAGATGATTTAGTTTCACATTCTTTCCAGTTTCCACACAAATATATACTCTTAGCCTACTGTTTTCTAGAGCAATCAACTTCTCTGTAGCTAGAGATACAACACAGGTAAATTCAAGTTAATTCGTGCCAATTCTAATTAGGTATCATCGAGTTTCTAGATTTGGATGCCACCTACCTTTCAACAAAGTAGAGAACAATTTGACCGGCAATAGAATATGCATGTGCCAATTTTCCGAGTTTCTCCTCCAAGCTTGGTGCTGTGGCCTAACCAAATAAAAGAATTATCATTGAGACTAGAAGCTAGCTGCATATGATAGAACCTCAAAAGTTCACAAACACAAATTTATATTCGAAAATAAACTCTTCATTGATTGCAAAAACAGAAACAAAATCCCATTTTAATATAATAATGGAACCGAATTTTCAAATTTATAGTATCTCTATATTCACAATTGTGCCAAATCTTGCAATTAATATATTGGAAGCAACCTGTACAGTGCACACCACAGACATATTATTGCTATATTAATATAAAAAATGTAGCTGTGTACACGTACACCACAGATAAGTTAATCATACATTTCCGAAATTTCAAAAATACACACCATCATCCACTGCTGGAATACGGTTTGTAGCAGAAGCAATACTTAACTCAAGAAAGCACGACTCTTTTGTATCTAAATCTAACATTTTCAGATATCTGCATTGTTCCTAAGGAACACTATCAAGGATTCATGAATAAAATTCAGAGATAAAACTGACTTTCCCATGCATTCCTTCAATAACTTTCTTGGATTCCTCCTCTGTCTTATACTTAGGAATGCAAAGCCTCTAGGCTGATTGGCTATCCTATCCATCACCAACTTTACTACAATAAGCAAAATGACATTCTTCTCTAGCAGAATCAACAAAACAAACTAAATCCGCCAAGATTGATTTTGGAAAAGAATCCAAATACTAACTGAACTTTATTTAATCATCTCACCTTCAACGAGCTCACCAAAGTGTTTGAACAATGGAATTCATATTCCAGAATATAAGATAGGAAGTTTCTATTCTATCCATGTTTCACATGCTTTACCAAAGAGAATTAATCTCATCATAAATATCCATATCATCAGAAATTCCAAAATCAAGAGGATTAGAATTAATCTCATCATAAAGTTCTGAATTCCATACGCACCTGCATGATTGAAAAACTATCCTTTACAGTTCCAACATAAAATCTCAATGCCTTTTGCTTTGTTAAGCATTTATTATTTACAAATTAAACTTATCAATAATGATCTTTTACAAGCCAAAGAAACTAAGCCAGGCAAAGATTCATATCTCATAATTAATTAACATTAATGTCATTCCCTCCCTTGCCAGAGTCGCAATCTCATTAGGCGATTTTGACTAGCTAAAAATCATACCCACTGTACAAGCAAATTATCACTGTTCACCATAGTTAATCAGGCAATAAACTGTAAAACAATAGAAATTAAACCGGCCAAGTCAACATATACCTATGGGGTCACAACCATAATCTAATGAAACAAACAGAGCAAGCCCGAGTTTATCAGCAATTCGACAAATAACAGCAACTTAAGAAAGATCGACCTTTAGACAGAGTCGAGAAATGGGGGTTGTTGTTGTTGCTCGGGAAGGAGAAAAGCAAGAAACTGTAAGTGAAGAAGATGAAACAGGGGCATAAAACGGTGGAGGAGAGAGAGCAGCGTACCTTCTTAACTGTGAGCTATTTGCATTTGCTGGTGGTGGCGGATGAGAGGCGGGCTGGTGGTGGAGATGAGGCCGGCGGCGGCGGAGTTGTCGAACTAGAGGTAGGGGGAGGAGGAGGAGAGGGTGAGCGGCTGAAAAGGGGGTGCGCGGCGGAGGAAGAACACTTCCTGAGGCGGCGGTGGTGGCGGGAGGCGGCGGTGGTGACGGGAGGCGGCGGTGGCAGGCGGTCTTGAGGAAGAAGAGCGGGAGTTGAAGAAGACTAGAAGAGGGAGAAGAGCGGGAGAGTTCAATTAGGGATTCAAGTTTTTCAGTAAAAAAATAAAAATAAAAATGGGTTAAACGACGTCGGTGCGATTTATATATATATATATATATATTAAGTGCAGTAATAGACGACGGGACAAGAAATCACGTCGTCTATAACCGAGGTAAAGTAGACAACTGGTACCGTCGTCTATTATATACAAAGACGACGGGAAAACTATCACGTCGTCTATAATCGTACGAAAGCGGTTATAGACGACGGGAAATCTGCCCCGTCGTCTATTGAACTGCTTATAAACGACGTCCTATGCATCTCCCGTCGTCTATTTCCTTATAGACAACACGAGAAAATTGCCCGTCGTCTATAATGCGTAGTCTATTACTATTTTTCTTGTAGTGAAATTAGGACAAAATAAAAACTTATATGTCAATTCAAAATTCTAGGCTCAGGGATTTTAAGAATTAAAGGCTGGATTTTGTAGTTCCATTATATTAAGTATTTAAAGTATTCTTTTAAGAAAGAAATTGTAAAGTAGAAGATGACTTAACTGTTGATTAATTGAGAACAAGGAAGTGGTGCAGAGGAACAGAATTCTTGATGGGAAGTTTTTTTTTTTTTTTTTTTTGAAAGTATTACAATTATGTATAAATATTTAATTGAATAAATTACTACACTACTATATAGGTAGGACCTCTACGCCACACAAAGGATTCTTGATCGGAAGTTTAATTTAGCATATAAATTGTTTTCCATAAATTGTTGAATTAATTAATAAATTTATTTAAAATACATTTATCTATATGTTTGACTCCTAGTCCCAGTGGCATTGCCACCTCAATGGTGGGCACGTTAATGGTGCCCACAGTGGGTAAGAGAGAGGAACAGTTTACTTATGTAACCCCCAAAAATTATACAGTAACTAATAATTAAAATATAAAGAAAATTGAATGATTTGCATCTACAACCTTTTTGACGTATTGGATTCACCATATCTATTATCTTCCGATCAACACTAGTTACTACGGTGTACACTACTGGTTATAAGTATATTATGACGAACAAGAGAGAGAGAGAGTGACAGAGAGAGTCAATTTGCAGTTATTACTAGCGAATTGATCATCAATTTGTTCAAACTCATTTGATGGTTGAAAGTTAAATATGCATTTAACTCGTCTTAAATTTATAATCGATGGGGAGCAAACATATGGTACTAGTAGCTGTTACAAATTAATATATATATCTCAACAAATAGGAGAGATGCATCAAAAGTAGTGGTTATAATTATATCACAACAACTATGAGAGAGTTAGTCTCTCAAAATTATGTTTCCACTCTCCATCTACTCATATATATACTTTTTGTTGTTCATAGTATACTTTCCTGCTACTATTTGAGTTCAATCCAGAAGATTCAAAGGGAGAGCAAAAGTTTAAGGAAAGGAGATTGAAAACCTAAGGTATTTAAATTATTTTATTCCCATATATTCGTTCTCTATGCGTATCAAATTTGTTTCTTTTAATGTTAGTTTTGGATCATTTAATTAACCATAATATATAATTCTAGGATGGTTAGTATCTCATCCAAACTCCATTTCTGAATCCATTTATAAACTTAATTTTCAAAGAATAAGATTATGGATTATTGATTATGTCGCTCTGTTGTTTGAGAAAATAATATAAAAGCTTACACCCATTAATACTTAAATTAATATTTATAATTATATTATAAATTATGTACACACACACACATATAGGGAGTGGTTCTAGTGAAAAGAACCTTTAAACTAAAAAATAAAAATGAAGATCAACCACTCATTTGCAATAGATGTATGGTCAAGATTAATCCTATTATTTCATCTAATAAAAAACATAAAAGGGACTGAGGGGTATTTGGGTCATTTTAAATCAATTCTTCCCCAGAGAAATCACGCACGGCATCTCCCTTCATCTCATGTCTGTAACTCTCTCTCTCTCTCTCTCTCTCTCTCTCTCTCTCTCTCTCTCTCTCTCTCTCTCCCTCCTCTCCCTATGCCTGAATCACTTATCAGCGCCGCCATCTCCTCGACCACTCGTTGCGCTTCCGTCCTCCACCACCTGAAAACAAAGCGAGATTCTCCACCCCAAATTTCAAACATCTCTGCAAAATATGTCTCCACCAAAATCAGAAAATTTTCTCCCAAATTCGTTAAGATGTATTGATAGAAATCGCAAATGAGAGAAATACAATGAAATTCAGTTCTTCGCGTGTCCTATCAATCTATGGATTGATTATCTTTTGCACAAAGACATCTGATTCAGACAAAGAAGATATCAAATTGAAGAACAATTAATGTCAACATGTGAAACGAATAGAGGTAAGTGATTTTTCGATAAAACTTTTGATTTATCGTATTACTTATTTCTAGAACTCCCTGTGCACATTTATGAGAATTTGAGAATTTCAGAATTTGGGAATTTTCAGTGATCTTTTTTTTTTTTCCAAACAATTGAAAATATGATATGCTTATGTGTAGAGAAAAGCCTTTGCATAATAAATTAGTCTAAGTACACATGTATTTTTTGCCTGATAGTAGTTCATGTGATTTGGTACATCTGTTTTTATGAATAGTTTGTGATACATGTTGTTTTTCCTAATATAGGACGTGAAACATCATTCTTGGATGTGTTGGGCTTGAATGCAAATATAATGTTTATGCATCTTTAGTTTGTCTTATTTTATACAAAAGCTTTCATCAAAAGGTTTAATAGTACAAAACTAATATATTAAGCTTCTGGTTTTAGGTTGCTTTGGAATGAAAGTAGGTGAAATTCTGTTGTCTATCTTAATTAGGTAGCATTGTGAAAACTGTTACTCCCTCTATCCACGAAATGATTGCCACTTTTGTCATTTAAGTCCGTCCACGAAATGGTTGCCACTTCCATTTATAGTAATATGACCCACATAATACATTATATTTATCCTTATATTTCCCAATACTTCACTCACATTTATTGTGGGACCCTTACTCAACTCACAAAAATACCCACTATTATCCACTATGGCCTACCATTTTCTTAAAATCCGTGTTGTCCATAATGTGGCAACCATTTCATGGACGGCGGGAGTAATTCATGTTAAAGAACTGTAGTGTGGTGCGTCCGAACAATCATTGTGGTGCATCTAGGTTGTTATTGTGATGCATCTAATTAGTTCATTTTGATCCAATCATTACATAATACAACATGTGTTCATGTGTTTTGTGGTGCATGTGATTAGTTATTTTGATGCATCTGAATAGTCATTGTGGTGCATCTAGGTAGTCATGTTGTGATCCATGATACACAATGCAGTACCTGATTTGTGACACCCCGTCTCTCAAAGTTTTCTAAAATAGAAAATTTCCCTAAATAGAAAGTTTCCATAAAAGGAAAGTTTCCCAAAATAGCAGTTTTTTCGAATTTACGAAATTCGGTGAAAGAAAGGAAGATTATGTGAAGTGCATATTTATATGATCTTACGTGACTTATGTGTGCATGAGAATGTGAATTGTTGCAATGATTTGCATGAAAAGTCGAATTTCTGGTTTTTGGGTCAAAAATGCAGTTTTTCGTCTTTTAGTGAAAAATCGAAAGTTGTCTATTTTCCACCAAATTTTAGTATGTTGTTCGTAATAAAATTTCACGAACTTTGGTATAAGTTTTTAGTTTAAAATCATTTGATTCAAAAGAAGAATGTGTGTGTTGGCCGATTTTTAGTAAAAGAACACTATGTAGTTAGACTGTATTTAATGTGGGGACCACAGTCTTAAAAAGGCGACACTTGTCACTCTCTCATCTAGTTCATTCATGGACACATGTCATCTCCTCATTTAATCTAACAAACTTGGCTTGCAAGTTTCAATCCTAGCCATCCATGTTGGAGATTGAAATCCTACCATCCATTTTTGACCTAATGTCACCTATATATAGATTTTGAAGCTCATTTCTTTCCATTTTCTCCCCTGTTTCGGCTGCACCCTTCCACACACATATCCATGATTCTTCAAGATCCAAGCTAGAATCATCAAGAATCAAAGTGTCATTCCATTGAATCCTTTCAAGGAGGTTAGATCATGTTTTTCTAGCTTCAATTCTTTAATTTCTATGGTGGAATAAGTTGTAATCTTCCCTCTTCTACTCCTTCAAGATTTCGATCAAGATGATAGATCCATGAGATCCCTCCAACCTTCAATTATGTTGTATTCTACATCCAATAGACCTCTTAAAAGCTTTGAATTGAAGGTAATTCCCAAAACCCTAGCCTTATCTCTTCATGAACGATTTTAGGGCATAAATTGGGGGTTTTTGATTCATGTCTTCTAAGATGAAAATTGATATTTTATTTGAGTTCTAGGGAGTTAGATGTATCTATCCATGTGTGGATTTCATGATTTGAAACACCCTTTCTCATTTAAGTGCTATTTTCGAAAGTTTATGGAGTGGAAGGAAGTGAGATTTTTATGATGATAATTTTATATGCATGAATTGAGCATGGAACCTTATTCTTGGGTAGATTGGGAGCTTACATGAAATTTTTTACAACTTTTAAATGGTTATATGATGAAAGTCGAAATTCATGCAAGTAGTAAGTATTAGGGCCTTTTGTTTATGAGCTTGTATTGATGAATTGAGGATATATGATTCCTTTATGATATATTTGAGCATGATTGGAAATGGTTTGCATGAAATTGAGAAACTATAGCTCTAAGCCCTAAGAGAACCGAAAATGTGCATGAATGAAGTGAGTATGATTGCTCCAAGTATGTTATGATAACATGATGCAATGGTGATTGATAATTTAGACGAGCATGATTAGGACTTGTTTGGATTCCTAATTATCATGTTGTCTTGGAAGTATTTTGTCATAAGAGACTAAGAAAAGTGAAGTTAAGTATGAAGTGATGAAGTAGTAGCATGTTTTGATGAGAATTGAAAGTATGCATAATGAAGAAGTATTAAGACTTGCTTGATTGTTTAAAAGCACGAATCTTTGCAAGTTGTGTAGTCTTAAGAGACCAAGCATGTTGAAGTTATGCGTATCATGATCATATCAAAGCATGCATAGAAGTAGAAAGTTGTTAAGCAAGTGAAGTAAGTGCAAAGAAGTAGTAGGAATCCTTTGAATTCCTTTGTCATTAAGATACCTTCATTAAGATTAAGAAATATCCTTTTAAGATAAGATAAGTTGAAAGGATAATTTCATTTCTCGTTTTATGTTGTTCTGTTCCTAAATCAAGTTCGATTGAAGGAACATTTGGAGGAGAAGTGAAGTGAAGTGAAGGCTAGGAAAGAAAGCAAGTAGAAATCTAGGAAAGCATCTTTTGAGGTGGGCTTTTGTAAACTGAGGACCTTTTGGCCTCAATACTTGATGACACATGTTTTATAACTGTTTAACTTGCCTTTTTCTCTAAAGTTGTGTGTGATCCGTCTACTAAGAAAGAAGAACGACTTCGCTCTCACATAAGATAAGATTTGTGCACAATAGGAATCGTGAGCCTCTGCCCGATTCGGGTGATTAGAAGAAGGCCGCATTTTCTTCACTGTTAAAGTAAAGTTGTAGACATTTTTGGATTCACTCATATTTTTTCCAGACATCTAAGAAAGAAAATATTTTGGCTTTTTCCCTAAGTAATTTCTTTATTAAAAACTCTTGGTGCTCAAGCTCAAGTGGCAAGTTAAAACTTATGAAGATCTTAAAGAAGAAAAACAAGTTTTTGCATGTGTTCACTGAGTACTTTGCACTCAGGCCCTGCATTGGTTTTCTTAAAACGTGCATGTAATTTTGGGCTGGATGAGGGCAAGCTCAGAGGATTCCCCGTTTGTCTCAGTTTTGCCAAGTTTGGGATTTGAGTCTTCATACTCATATCTCAACAACTTTATTATTCCGCTACAAGATTCATTTATTCGATATGGTTGTAACCTTATTATTTTGTTCGGGTCTTTAACATAATCTGTGATGCATGCACCCCGAATCCCCTTTTAATGCTTGAACAACCATCAAAACTTGAATCTCTTTCTTCAAACTAAAAAACAGTTTTGGGCTTCTAATGGGCCTCTTGAGAGTCTTTGATAATATGATTCAATTGATAAAACTTGGCCCTTAGTGTTTATTCGAAGCCTTAGACCCAAGCATGCTAAGACTTCTTTGATAATCGAACATTCAAGTTCATTTGATGTTTCAAGATTGAGTTAGTATCAAGCATGCTAGATCTCCTTGATAAACATGACTTCTATTTCTTCAATGCTTCAAAGTCATGTGAATAACTTAGACCCGAGCATGCTAGACATCCCTCTTACTCTTTCTTTCAAAAGGGAGCCTTGTTAAGAAAAGAGAAACGTTTAAGTAGACGTCATGGTTCACCTATTCTAGTCATCTCGACTCTAGAACCGGCGTAAGATCGTGATATGGTTTCAGTCCACCCTTCCAAATGTAGTAGTTAGGCAGGGTGGGTTGTTACATGATTAATCACTTCGGTGCATTTAAGCAGCCATTTTGGTGCGTCCGAATGGTGAATATAGTGCATGTTATTATGCTTTATGGTGGATCTAAGTAATGCATGGTGTTGAATAATATATGTTAATTTGTACATCTTGGTGTTTAATGTATTTGAATGGCATCTCAATAGCTAATATAGTGCATCTTAGTAGTAATTGTGGTGCATGTAATTATATGTGGTTTCCATATTAACTATATACATTTTTGTATCTTTGTTGCATCAGAGAGAACAAAACAAAGGCATGACAAAAAGAGAAAGCAAGATGATGATGATGATGATTTTGAGGATATGGTGTTGCCTAAGAAGGAAAAGGAAATAATGGCTACGTCCAGTAAAAAAGAATAAAACAAAGATGCTCAGAAAAAAAAAAAAAGGAAGAAACACAACTAAACGAGAAGAATTTAAGAGGTTAATTGCAAGAAGAACACACTACACGAGAGAATTACAACATAAGCACATTACTATTAAAGGAACCATGTAAAAAGCGAGATTTTAATGCGGAGAAATGGTTGTTAGATTGAGTTTAGATGTGTTAGTTAGTTCCAGATCTCTTATAGACATATTAGAAATGTTAGAACTGAAAATGCATGAGGTGTGAAATACTTAAATGTAATGTTTTGAAATAATTCGTGCAATGCAGTTTTTTGTTTTTGAAACAGTTTGTTTAATCTTGATTGAATGATTGGAAGGTTGATTTGATATATTGGTTTTAAATATGATGATGAGTTGTGATTATTTAATTATTAGTGTTGGTGAATCTTGATTTTTGGAGATTATGGTTATAGATTACAAAATACCAAATTATTGTGTTTAATTATTATGCTGCAGTGTATGCATATATTAATAAATTGTGGTGCATCTGGCAATGTTAGTCATGCATGAGTCATGAATATCTAAAAATTGTGTGGTGCATTTGAAAATTATTTGTGGCGTATCTGGTAATGCATTAGTCATGCATTTCTTAATACTATATGTTGCATCTATCATTATTGTGCAGTGCATCTGGAAATGTATTGTGGTGCATCTGAAAATGTATTGTGGTGTATTTGGCAAATGATTGGTGCAATCGACTAAAATAAGACCTTTATTGAGAAACTAATCAAAATATGGTGAATATATGAAATAAATTTATATGGTGAATATATGAAATAAACAATCATAATTAAATTAACAACGTATATCAAGACACAAACAGATTAAAAATGTTGTTCCCAGCACAAAATCTAGTATACAAGATTTGAAATGTAAAAAGAAGATAATTCAAGAAAAATAAACATTATTTCTTTTCCCTATTACAATTCTGTGAAACATTATTCGTCATTCTCCTTTTCCTTTCTTCAGTCAACTACTTCTTCATTTTCAAGCATGTTCTTCTCTCCATCATCAACTAACGAGCTATCACAAATATTAAAAATAATTTAATACAATAACAATATTGCATAAACAACAAGTTGATTATGCTTATGCTATACATAAATAACAAGTTGACCATGTCTTGTGCTAAAATTAACTTTCAATTGAGAACAGACTTCCATGATTGGTTATGCAATCCATTAAATCACGATATTCGATTACAAACTACTTAAATGATACTCAATTAATATACAAAATCAGTTTTGCCCTTCTTGAATATTTATCAAAATACACAAACAAAAACATAACCAAATTATAAACTTATCAAAACACACGTAACAATACAAAATTATAAAAAAAAATACAAAATTTTCATTAACAAATAAATGTTAAATAACAATGAGCTAGTCTCCCATGCAACCATTGTCACAGCCCCAAATTCTGAGGGACGGCAAAGCCGGGGTGCGACTATGAGTTAGATTAAAGAAGCGGGGAAGAAGGGGGGATAACCGAATAAATGAATAAACTGACATTTATAAACAAGATAATTACTATGAACTGATTCTATTAAACAAAAGAGAGTCGATCTCGAAGGATCGCTCGACAAAGTTGTTTCTGAGTTGACTAGGTTTCAAGTATGAAAACTTAAACCGAAAAGATTATACATCAAAAAGAAGTATTTTGCAGCGGAATAAAACGTAGAGCGATAACACATTTTCAGATGTGAAATCGAGGCTCAACCTAACTTCTTTCCTTAAGTACCACCTCTACTCAACTTCCGCCATCTCCGTCACTCAACCTGCACATTTATAAATACATACAGAGCTAAGTACAAAAAGCACTTAGTGGGCACTTTGCCGAAATCATAACGTAGATTTTATATAGATTCATCAGGCATCTAAACAGTAACACAACAGGGGTTTTCCCTTTTAAAACATTCCCGTGCTTACTAAACATTTTTTTCTTTTCATAAATCACTCGCGCGAGTATTTTTACTGTTGTTACGTTCATATTGTCCAACTTCTGTTTCAATGCCGGGGAAGAAGCCTTTTCTTCTTCCACGAATGCTCCTCACCGAGGTTGGCTCGTCCCCTCAACAGGGATTCTACACCCATCGGCTACCGTGTACACTAACTCTGGAAAGCACCCTTTTGGCTAACTCAAAGTCCGATCGATTAGTCAGCACCCTTTTGGCTAACTCAGAATGGCACAAGAGAACTCACAAAAACAAATTCTTTTATGCACTGAGAATCACTTTAAAATATTCATATAAAGCGGTAAGTAAACTTAAGCAACGCTCACTTTATTTTATATATAAGAAAAGCCCACATTATTTTAATATATAGAAAGCCCACCTTATACGAATTACAGAACTACTTTAACCTTCTATTTTCCGTCCTTTCTTCTAGTCACGACTTCCTCCTTTTATCGCAAACAATCAAACTTTATTAAATCGGTCGAGGCAGTTTAAGAGAAACGGACTCGATAACGATTAAACAAGTTTTAGGCCTTTGCACTTTAACTAGTCTTTTACTAAACGAAACGAGACTCGAGCACATCTCGCTAAAAACTAAATTGGTTGTTTACTCGACACATAGAACATCATAACAGAAGTCAATCACTCTACATGACTTAGGTGTTCCAAAGAATTCAAGTTAAGAAAAGATTTCACTTAAGAAATAGAGCTACAGAAGAATCTGCACAACTGTTGAAGATTCAAAAGCTCACGCAGAATAGACTGCTGAGAAACAGGGGAAGTTCTTGATACCAAAAGAAAGATATGGAAGTCTACTTTACTGTCCAATTTACGGATCTCGATTTTGTTAAACGAGCAGAGAGTTATGGCCGTTTCCGTGAAGGGTGGCAAAACTGGCCGAGAAACCCTAGACGTTTTAAAAACTCGACACACACTTCCCTAGGTTCGATCAATGCTATACAGCCTTTATGCACGAAATTTCAACCAATCCTTAAACAATCAAACCACACAATCATCAACATGAAAACCCTTAGGTTTCTTGATGTAATACCCCGGAAATTCTTTACGTTCTTAAAAATTTAAAGTTAATAATAAAAATGGCTTTGCACGCCTAAGTTTACGATTTGAAATTCTAAGACTAACGGTGAAATCCGTTTCCGAAAATAAATTACGGAAGTCAGTTAGATGACTACCGTATTTAGGGTTAGCGCGTATGAAAAATTTTTAGTTCTTGAACTCAGAACGGAAAACCGTCTGATTTTTACATTCACGAAATCACGATACGAACTCGCCCGAGAAAGTTCGTTTTTATGATTTTCCGGATAAAACTCGGACTGTGTCGTCCTGAGTTTTTGTCCGAATTAAGTTTTAAAATATTATTTTCCTAATAAGTTAAATACGTTAAAATTTATGATCAAATCGGAACTCGCCGATTTTGAGCCGAAATATGTTTTCCGTACGTCGTTTTTCGTAATGTCGTATCGCGCCGTAAAAGCGCGTATCACCTCCTAAACTCACCAAGGGCTGCCGACACACACACACAGTATATATAGATATCTCATTTTATATGTTAAAGTATGGTGACTCACCTATTCTAAGATCCTTCCCTAACTTTACACCTATTAGTTAATTAATTAATTGAATATGTTGTTAGTTAATTTAAGCCTCCAAACCTCCTTCTCCCTCACCTTCATACCGCCATCACCACTATCACTTCCATCCTTCATTTCTTCATCCTCCATTGAAGGAAAACCAAGCTTTTGCATAGAGAATTTTCCACAAGTCAATAATCATCCATCGATTTTCAATTCTTCCTTCATTAAATAACAAGGTAATCCTCTCCTCTCCTTCCAATTAATTTTCCATTTCTTTTAATTTTTTTAGTGTGGATCGAAAATTGAGGATGTAGAATAGATTTTTTGATCCTTAATTAATGTAATTAGATGATTTAGGTATGAATTAATTGGTTAAAACTTGAAGAAATCTAAGAACCCTAATTATACCTAAGGACCGAATTTTGGGGCTTAGATGTAGGAAGTTGTAATTCTTCAATTGATGGTATAATCATGCTTAGGAGTGGTTCAATTAGTGATTAAAACAAAGAGAAATCGAAACCCCTATGTATATGATGAAAACCGAATTGAGCTAGGGTTTGAAATTGGGGATTTTTGTTTAATGTGTAATTAGACTTGAATTGTTTAATGGATGATATAGTAGTAGGATGAATGGATTAATGATGATGTTTGATGAAGAAAACCACCCCCTAAATTGTTAAATTATTACCGAAAATTATGAAAGAATTAGGGGTTTTCATGTAGTTGATTTAGTTGAGGATTTGTTGATGAAATAATGTTGTTAATAATATTAGATGTTGTTATGAATTTATTTGAGAATTTTCTAAAATTATGTTGTGGAATGTAAGAGACGAAGAACTCGATTTAAGTTGAGAAATAGTAATGATATGAAATTATGAAATGCATGAAAATGAATCTCGTTAGATGTTGTTTGATGACGTAGAAAATGAACGAAATCCGATAACTTTTGAAATTTTGTAAGAGACGAACAATTAGTCGTAGTTAATAACCGAGAAGTCGAGAAAGAATTCTAACTTGATAATAATGTTTATAATGGACTAAGGTACGACTTTGTGGTTGACGACATGAGCATCCGGAATATTATAATATGAGTTGTAATTATAGTCGAGAACTAGAAGCGAGAAATTGTTAATTTGTTTTGGTTTAGTAAATGGTAGTTGAGACGACGAGGTGTGATCGTCGTGGTTATAACCGAGTTTTGAAAAGGAGTCCTTCACGTACGGGAGTATGTGTTGACTGCCTTGAGAGTGAAGTTCGTAAGAAATCGAGTACGAGAACTTAGAACGAGCTTAGGAAGTTATACGTCGATTTCTATTGAACGTTAGGGTTAGCCGCGGCAGTTTCGCGATGTTTCACGAAAACTGAAATATCTTTTAGCTCGCTTATCGGAATTGAGATCCGCGAATTGGAGAGTAAACTAGAAACCCGAGGCTATCTTTTGGTATAGGGCATGACCCCTTTTTCGCAATCCTCTGTTCTGGAAAGACTCACTGACTTCGTGCAGTGTATATTCGAATTGTAATTCCTATGTTGTTTTCTTCTCAACTTAGTTTCTTTCGATCTTTGAGGTCGCTTTGAGATAACGAATGCCTTCTTTCTACTAACCTCAGTGTCAAGTATAGAGCCTTGAGTTCTAAACGAGATGAGTTCGTATCTTATATCCGTTTAAGTAAAGGAATTTAGTTAAGCGTGCAAATGCATAAATCGTCTAAAGAATTAAAACTTAAATTCCTAAGTTGATTCCTTTCCAACTAAGCTCCTTTTGATCTTTTAAGTCGTAACGAGTTACCGACTATCTTTTCTACTGACCTAAGAGTTGAGTATGAAACCTTTCGAGTTCTAAACGAGATTTGTTCAAGTCTCGTTCCCGTTTAAACTAAAAAGAAACTAGTAGCGTGCAAATGCCTAAAGAAACAAAACGACTGAAACCTAATTCGAATTTCCATGTTCGATTATCTTATACGACCAAATTTAAAGTGTGATTATTTTACGATGAAGGAGGAAGCCAGCACTAAGGAAAGGACGGAAGAACCGAAGAACGGAAACCTGTTTAGTTGTTCTGTATCTTCGAGGTGGGCTTTTATATATGAAATAAAATGAGCAATGCTCTAAAACCTTTCTTTATCGCTTTGATATCTGTGTTTTCAAGTGATAATCATGGCATAAACTGTTTAAATATTTTATGTGAGTTCTCTTGTACCTATCTGAGTTAACCTTCGTGTTTTCCAGATTTATTAGTTAACGATCGGCTCTGAGTTAGCTATTAAGTGCTTTCCAGAGTTAGTGCACTTTGTAACCTGTGGTGTATGTGGTATCCTGTTGAGGGGTAACCAGCCACGGTGAATGAGAATGGGTCAAGATTTGAACGTAACATACCAGAAATATGCTTGTACAAGCTAATTTATATAAATGAGTCAGAAAAATGTTTAGTAGACACGGTTCAGTTTCAATAAACCCCGATGTGCTACGATTATGAGATGCCTGATTATTTATACTTATGATTATTATTTTCGGCAACGTGCCCACTAAGTACTTTTGTACTTAGCCCTGCATATGTTTTCTAAATGTGTAGGTTGAAGTGATGGAGGCGGCGAGGGTTGAATAAAGTTGTCTTAGGAAGACTTTAGTTAGTATGAATCACATTTCCGCTGCAAAACTCTAGTATTTTGATGAACATATATGTAATCACTGTAGACTAAGATCTGTCTTATAACTCAGTTTATCTACCGTGTACTTTCAGTCGAGAAATCCTTTGAGTTTAACTCCTCCTTTATGTAAATAAAGCCTTGTTCATAGTATGTATGATATCTCTTATGTATGTATGTTTAGTCAGTCCCCTTCTTCCCCGCTTCTTTAATCCAATTCCAGTTGCACCCCGGCTTCTGCCGTCCCTCGGGATTTGGGGCTGTGACACTTGATCAATACACGACGAGCAATCTCGTCTTTTCAACTAACATTCCTACTTAGCAATTCCTTTTTCAATTTCAAATCACAAACAACTTCTTAACTTTTATTTCAATCATCTCATGCTATCATCATCAACTAAACAAATGCTCCTTAACTAACATCATACTCCAATCAATCAATACTCATTCATATTTAACATATACTTCATTTTTATCGAGCAACGAACATCGTTGTCGATTTTTCCAAACATTTTTATAAAATCTAAGAAAATCACATTAAGTACATATAATCATGCTTATCATCAATACATCAATTATATCATTAATATACAAACCCTCGTTTTCTCGTTTCTTTGTTTCTACACTTACTTACTTTCTTTAATTTTTGGAGTTCTACTAAACCAATTCATACCAAATTAGTTTCTATCATCTTAACACTTAAAAATGATCATCTTAACATACTAACATCATCAAAACCAATACTTAATCAATCATTGACATGTTCGACGATTTATAAACTTACTTTTTCAAGGTTGTTAGTTAATTCTCAATAAATTCATCAACAGACCTAACACATGCACAATCACTAATATTCGATTAGTTTTCTCGTTCTATTTTTCTATCGACAATTATGTTCGATTCTTCGTCTCTTACAAAATATTTGACATTTTTAGAATTCGTTTAAACTTTCAAATCATCATCCTTAAGTACTTAGATTAACTAATATGCAAACCATAAGTTCATATCAACATCTATACTTAACTTTTTGTCGATTCTTCGCCTCCGACAATTTTCATTTTATTTTTTGAAAAATCTAACTTAATTATATGATCAACTACATACTCCCTACATCTCATATATCATAACACATCATCAAAATCATATCATTTGATCATCCAAATTCAAGTTTATAAATTTCATACCAACTTGTTTTTATTTTTAGAAAATTCCCAAACAATTCACATGATCATCATTCATTGTATGCTAACATATTCCACAAACAATACATCTAATTTCAAGCTCAATTTTCAACACATGAATCATCAAATTTTCAAAAAAATGCATGCATATTTTTCAAAAATTACACATTAAATTCTAACATGTTTCAAACATGCATTAATCTTAGAACATCATTCTTATATATCTAAAATCATGAATTAGAACTTGAAACATTAAATCCTAACACCTCTAAATTTTCAAAATTTACTAGAAATTAAAGAGATGGATGTTTGTTTGGTTAGGAATGAAGAGGAAGCTCTTACCTTAAATATGCAATCGGAATTGACTTTAATCGAGAATCGAACAAGTTATGGAACTTAAAAGCTTGAAGAACTTGAAGAAAAACTTGAAGATATGAAGAACACTTGAAGAACAAGAAAGAGAAGAGAGAAAAGGGAGGGTGGCGGTTTGGGAGTGAGAGGGAGAGAGATATTATGGTGATATTTATATAGAAGAGAAGAAAATCAAATTGTACACCTTTTTCTCTACAAAAAATCTAATTTTTCGGATCTAATACTGTAAACTAGAAACGAACAATTACTTTGTTAGACGGACACATTTTTGACAAAAATTGATACGACCATTAGTTCCGGAATATTTTACTTAGTCGGAAAGGACGACTCGTTTTCCGAAAAACTTTGAAAAGTCGAGACAGTACAATATTTTCGCCCGGAAAATAAATATTACTGATTTTTAGAAAAAGACTCATATCGCAAAATAAGTGAATGTAAAAGCAGACGCCATATTGATCTGAGGTCTCTAACGAAAATTTTATCGGGCGCCGAAACCCTAATACAGTAGTTGGTTGAACGACTTCTGCAACTTATTTTCAGAAACGAACTTCGTCGTTATTCTTATAACTGAATTTCATTAACTTAGAAGTGCAAAGCCTTAATTTCTTAGAAATTTTTTATTTCTCTTCAGAAAAGAAAAGTCGGGTATTACAACCGTTCTAACAACTTGCGACCGGGTCAACTCAGGTCAAACCCGTTGACTTTTTTTTTTTAGTTCTTTTATAATTTATTTATTCATTTAAGTGTGGCACATCTCATTCTACTTTATGGTGCATCTCATTATACTGTACTGTGTATCTACACATTGTGATGTATCTCATTACTTTGTGTGGTACATCTCATTATATATTTTGGTGCATATAATTATCTAGTGTGGTGCATCTCATTACACCAATTGGTGTTCCAAATCCATTTATTAATACAAAGTAAATAATCCAGTTGACTTTCTTTCTTTTCCCACTCTACACCTCAACATTCCTACACACATTTTTTGCAAATTGGGCATGAGTCTTTGCGCATCTCTACGTTCAGAAACCATAATGGAGTTTGCCCTAATGTCTATTTTGATTTAGGATATACTTCAATGATTGATCCAGGAATTCATATATTTTTACAGTGTCGCCGAGTTCAGAAACAATATTTCTCAACTCGATGCCCTTGAATATTGTTCTCAATTGAAAGTTCATTTTAGCACAAGGCGTGGTTAACTTGTTATTTATGTATAGCATAAGCATAATCAACTTGTTGTTTATGTAATATTGTTATTGTACTAAATTATTTTTAATATTTGTGGTAGCTCGTTAGTTGATGATGGAGAGAGAGAAGATGTTTGAAAACAAAACACTAGTTGATTGAAATCAGGAAAAGGAGAATGACGAATCATGTTTCACAGAATTGTGATAGGGAAAAGAAATAATGTTTATTTTTCTTGAATTATCTTCTTTTTACATTTCAAATCTTGTATACTCCCTCCGTTCACCAAAGAGTGTCCCATTGTGTGTTGGGCAAGTGTATTAAGAAATCTAGTAAAGTTGTTTTAAGTGGAATACGGGTCTCACTTATTGAGAGTGGTAAAAGTGAATTGAAAATAAAGTTATTGTGAGTGGAATAAGGGTCCCACTTGTTGTGAGTGAAAATGTAAAATAAAGTTAAAGTTATTGTGAGTGGAATAAGAGTCCCACTTATTTTGAGTGGAAAAAGTAAAATGAGACTAGAACTTGTTGTAAATTGAATGAGGTCCCACTTGATGTGATTGAGAAAAGTAGAGTCGACACTTTTTCGTGAACAAAAATAATGTGGTAAGTAGGACATTTTTTTGTGAATGGAGGGAGTACTGGATTTTGTGTTGGAAACAACATTTTAATCACTTTGTGTCTTGATATACGTTGTTAATTTGATTATGATTGTGTTTTATGGTGATAAATAACCTACACCATCTAAATTTATTTCATATATTCAACGATTAATATTTTGCTTAGTTTCTCAATAAATGTCTTGTTTTAGTCGATTGCACCAATCATTTCGCAGATGCACCTCAATACATTTCCAGATGCACTGCATAACAACGATAGATGCACCACATAGTATTAAGAAATGCATGACTAATGCATTGCCAGATACACCACAAATAATTGTCATATGCACCACATAATTTTTAGATATTCATGACTCATGCATTACTAGATGCACCACAAAATATTGCAAGATGCACCACAATTTATTAATATATGCATACACTCAAGCATAATAATTAAACACAATAATTTTGTATTTTGTAATCTATAAGCATAATCTTCAAAAATCAAGATCCACCAACACTAATAATTAAATAATCACAACTCATCATCATATTTAAAACCAACATATCAAATCAACCTTCCAATCATTCAATCAAGATTAAACAAACTATTTCAAAAACAAAAATCGCACTACATGAATTATTTCAAAACATTACATTTAAGTATTTTACGCCTCGTGCATTTTTAGTTCTAACAATTCTAATATGTCTATAAGAGATCTGGAACTAACTAACACATCTAAACTCAATCTAACAACCATTTCTCCGCATTAAAATCTTGCCTTTTATATATTTCCTTTAGTAGTAATGTGCTTATGTTGTAATTCTCTCGTGCAGTGTGTTCTTCTTGCAATTAACCTCTTAAATTCTTCTCGTTTAGTTGTGTTTCTGACAAAGCTGTCTCTACACTTCGCGTAAATAAATTTGTAATCTCCTATGCCCACAGTAGGTGATAGCCAGCGGAAAGCAGGGTCATACCTAAGAGAATTGGTGTAGTCTCTCTTCCACGAATGGTTGTCACGAAAAGGTTTTGGTCTGAACTTCACTTGTCTTGGTCAACAAGCACTGAAAAATATAACTAAAACTAAAAGTAGTTTTGATCACTTATAAAAGAGACTTGGACTGGATTTTGAATCAATGATCATTAATACTTTTTACTCGATCATGGGCACAATGATTTTTAATTGCACGCCTTTACTATTCAGTTTAAAGGATAAATTAATTCATGCCCTATGGTCACGAAGTCACGGCTAAGAATTCTTTACCCTTACACTATCCCTTTAAATTAGAGTATGCCAGAGACACTCTAGACAAAACTCCTCCCTTGAGCAACACACTCACGAAGACCTTTCAGCAAGTATATTGCCCAAGAGACATTAATATCTTTTAGACCTAAATCAGACAAGAGATGCCCAAAGCATCGACTGCTCTCCAATACTAATTACCTATTCGAGCACAAGAGACACTCTCGTGTTGACCTCGACTCTATTGGTGATCTAGACTCCTTAACTTATTGGTGATCAAGCAATTAGTTATCTTGCCCAAATCTAATATTAAGTCCTAAGTATTTCGGGAATAAACGAACATGATTTATTTAACACACTTTGGCCTCACGAGTAATCAAAGTACTAATTATCACATCATCTCATCCAATCAAAGTTTAAGTAATTAGCTAGACATATTAATAAACGAAATCAAAGTAAAAGAAGTTAAAGCAAACAAAATTGAAACTTATAATAAGAACTATATTACCAAAAACAAAGTAGAACGTGTCTTGGCCAGAATGCCAATAGTTAACGTAAAGTAGTAAAACAGAAATTAAAGCTTTGATTGTTTTTGTCCTTACCAAACTCTCTCAAGACAGAATTTAAAACTATGCTAGGGTTGAACGATGATAATTTTGCAGAGTACATGCAGCCATATATATAGGCATCAAGATTAGGTTAAGTCGATTCCCTTCATGGGCTGGACTCCGGCCTTGTTTCCTTCTTTAGCTTGGCATTGGCGGCATTGGATTTCCTTCCTTGTTGAATCCGGCTTTGACGTGTCTTTTGTTGATAAGGATGGAAGTTTCCTTCCTTATCCTCTTACTTAGCGCTCAAGTCTCATCTGTTTCCCTCTGCTTCATTCTTCTGTCTTGGTTATATCAGCTTCAGTGTTGCCCTCAACGCGCACTAGTCTGGGTATTCTGCTGCTTTGGCCAAAAGATTATGGGGAGGTACTCCTTCACCTGTAGCTTTGCTCAAGATATGTCTCTTCATTCCCTGCTACAAACTTCACCCCTATTCCCATATTGCATCATATCGTTACCCAACGCTAGAAAAGCAGTTTTCCACCAGATTATGCCCACAATCGCACCTGTTCTGCCCTACACCCACTTCTTCCTACTTGTGTCCTCCCAGACACATAGAAAAAGACATAAAAGACACAACAAAAAGACACGAAAAATGAACACAAATATGGGTTCATCACACTCACACACTTTAATCACGCTTGTCCTCAAGTGTGTAGTTGCAACTTGCCTAAGACTCAAAACACAGAAAATACAAAACTAAAATACAGACTCAACACAAGCTCAATATATCATGGTTATTAGTCAAAGCAAGCAATCATAAATACAGATCAAGTAAGGCCATCAAATAGGTCAAGATAGAATCACTGAGCAATATAGGATATTCCTCGCAGCACTCTTCTCTCAAGTGTACTGGGCTAAGTGTTTTTGCTCGTGACCAATCTTGACTTTCCATAGGCTTGCCTGCCTTCTACATTCTCATGATCTAGACACTTATCAATAGGTCTTTTATTGGGTTATAATGGGGCTTAAGACATAACGTAAGGAATTTTTAGGAACTAGCTATGGTCAATACGAACTCAGTTCCGGGCAAAGTCTGCTCCAAATTCTTCATTCCTTCCCAATAGCTTCGGGCCTTAGCACACACTTATTCTCTAGGACTTTTATTAACAAATTATTTTCTATTGTATTTTTTTAAAGTCCTTTAAACAACACCTCTACAATTCTAGGCATGCTAAGCATCCTACTATAGTCAGGTGTTATGCCCATGATAACATACCCATTTGCCCCTCTTTCATCCCTCATTCTTCTCTAAAACCTGAGTTCTCATAACCAGGACGGTGGAAATTTTCCAAGCTCATTTTAAGTGAATAGAAAGAATTTATTTCAAGCTCAAGGGGGCTAAACAAAGGATAAACATAAGGGTAAGACTCTTTAGGCTCCGGGCTAAATGAACAAAAGTTATGCCTAAATCATCTAAGTGTATTGATCAAATTAGCAAGCTCAAGAATGCAGGCAAGTTCTAGATCATCAAGTCTCATAGTCATATCTCACACCAGAAAAGAAATATACTGCATATATATGTACATCAATTAAAAGCTCAAATCCTCTCATGGTAGCTCACAGATTCATTTTGTCCTACCTATCTACATACGGAATACTCAATCATAGCATAAAATCATACTTGACCTTAACCTAGACCCTAAACATGCAGATCAACAGACTCAACAAACTAATACTTAAACACAACGCTGACCCCCACCCACACACTTTGCTTTGGGCAAAGTGATTAAGGTGGTGGTCAAGGCACAAAATAGGCTCTAACAAATAACAACGATCCCACCCACACACTTTGCCCAAGCAAAGTGGGCAGAGTCATGACCAACAAACACAAACTTGAGAAGGTCATTCGAATGCCTTCACCACACAATTTGCATAGCAAATTATGGGTGAAGGAAACACTCGAACCTTCCCGACCAACAGACACACAAAATTTACAAAATAAACAACAATAGAAAAAAAACTAATCTATACAAAAAAAAAAAAACTGAAAGGAAACAAATTAAGTTGAAGATTCAGGTGTGTACCTGAAATTCTGGTGGGCAAAGTAGTCGTGTTGTCCGTCGAGTAATTCCTTCAGCATCTTCTCCATACGCTCCATCCTGGGCTTATCCTCTTCATCCTTGGGCACGACAGAAGCAGTTTTTCCTTTGTAATGGCAGGCTTCATCTCCTTGGAAGCTTTGACCTCAACCTCCTTTCCCTTGGATGGATAGTCAATGAATATATCTTACCCATGGGGTCTTCTCTGATATCCTTTATCCGCTTCAGGGCCTCGAAGTCGAGGTGCTCCTCCTTCATCGGTTTGAGGTGAGAGATCTTGTCCATTAAGTCCATCTCCTGGGCATAGACTGTGATCTAATGCCCACAGGAGCAGCGCTACCCAGGATTTGTAATGACTGCCTTGATGTGCTCCGCTAAGAACGACCCAAAGTTGAGTCGGACTTTGTTCTTCATTGCCCAAAGGATGTAGAGCTCCTTATTGGCCACAGAATTTCCGCTATCCGACTTGCCATAAAGATTGTAGCCAAGGATGCGGTGACAGATCCTCAAGGCATGACTCTTAAGCTGATGCCCCTTGTTCGCCTGCGACTTTTACGTATCTACATTCCCTATCTCCATCCATGCTGCCTTCCACTAATCCTACTCATAACTCGGAACCCCACGCTCCGCATTCTTGTACTCCCACTGTCACAGCCCCAAATCCCAAGGGACGGCAGAAGCCGGGGAGCGACCGGGGTTGGATTAAAGAAGCGGGGAAGAAGGGGACTGACTGAATAAACATACATACATGACTACATAATTTCTATGAACAAGACCTCGATTATAATATATATAAGAAAAGAGTTGATCTCGGAAGATCACTCAACAAAGTATTCAAAAAGAAATCTAAGTTATTGACGGAACTTAGACTAGAGTGATATAATTACATAACATCAAAAGTGTTCAAAACATCTAGAGTTTGGCAGCAGAAAAAGTGAGACATAATACAAGTCTTCTCCTAAAGACGACTTCAACTCCTAACTCAACCCTCCTCCACTCTCGTCGCTTCAACCTGCACATTTAGAAACATATGCAGGGCTAAGTACGATAGTACTTAGTGGGCATGTTGCCGAAAACATAATCATAAGTATTGAAAATCAGGCATCTAATTTTATAGCGCAACGGGGTTTTCATTTAAAAGAGCCCGTGCCTATTAAACATTTTCATTTCATTCAATAAGTAGCTCGCGCGAGCATTTTTCCATAGATGTTACGTTCAAATCTTGACCAGTCATTATCACCGTGGCTGGTTACCCCTCAACAGGATACCACATACACCACAGGCTACAGTGCACTAACTCTGGAAACCGCCTAATTGACTAACTCAGAGCCGATCGTTAAGTAGTTAACACCTAAATGGTTAACATACAATTCTGGAAAGCACGACGGCTAACTCAGATGGTACAAGAGAACTCACATAAACATAAAACATTTCATTTATGCCTGATATCACTTTGAAAACACAGTTATCAAAACTCATAAAGCTCACTTTCGAGTTATGGAAAAATCCACATTTTATTTGTTATAGATAAAAGCCCACCTTAGCTTTACAGAACTAAAATAACGAGCTTCCCTTCTTTAGTCTTCCGTCCTTTCCTTGTGCTGACTTCGTCCTTCATCGTACATGAAACATAATCTCGATGAGTCGTTGAGACAACAAAAGAAAATGGAAATCGAAAACAAGTTCGATTTAGTCTTTTACATTTCAACTTTTAGGCATTTGCACACTTAACTAATTTCTTTTATTTAATCGGAAACGAGATACGATCATATCTCATTTTGACACTCAAACTCTGTACTTGACTCTTAGGTCAGTAAAATAGATAGTCGTTAACTCATTACGACTTAAAAGATCGAAAGAAACTAAGTTGAGAAGAAAACAACTTAGGAAACTAAGTTCTGAAAAATTCACTGCGCAATGCAGTAGTTCTGGGGACTGCCCAGAACAGGGTATCTGGAAACAGGGGAAGAGCCCTGTACCGTTAGAAAGCCATGGAAGTCTAGTTTACGCTCCAATTTACGGATCTCAAATCCGATAAACGAGCTAAGAGATATTGCAGTTTCCGGCAAGGGTCGCAAAACTGCCGAGGTTAGCCCTAATTGTTCGATAGAATCGACGTATGACTTCCTAGGTTCGTTCTAAGTTATCGAACCTACATTCTCACGAAATTATCACGTCAAGGCAGTCAACACGTACTCTCGTACGTGAAAAAATCCTTTCCATTTCCCGTCTATAACCACGATGATCAAAACCTCGTCGTTTCAACTACCAATTACTATACCAACGACAAGTTAACAAATCTCGTTCCAACTTCTCGATTATAAAAGAAACTCAACATTTCATAACTCTGATCAACGAGTCGTCAACTACAAACTTGTTCCCTCAACATTAATGATCATTAATATCCAATTACCTTTCCTACTCGACTTTACTATCATTAATTACGTACATTTGTTCTTCTCTTACGGATTTTCCAAAGTCATCGGATTTCGATCAAATTCTACGTTATCAATCCTCATCTATCAAGATTCATTATTATCTATATCATCACCTCATATCATTACTCCAACTCAACTAATAATCGAACCTTTGTCTCTTACATTAACACAATATATTTTAGATTAATCCCAAATAATATTTATCATCATCTATATCATTAGTACCTTAATCCCACATTATCTCATCATTTAACTCAAAGCTCATCCAACCCCTAATTCCTACTAATTTTCGGTATCAACTAGTAATTAGGGAAGGTGAATTTCTTCATCAATTAGCTCCTTTAGTCCATTAACTATCCTACTACAACACCAATTAATCAATGATCAATACTATTACAACATAAATTTGGAAATTCAAGTGAAACCCTAAACCTATTTTTCGGTCCACACAAATTTGCTAGGGGATTTCATTTGTTCTTTCACTAATCCTCAATTAATCATCTTCCAAGCTCAATTATGAAATCAATTTTAGAATTAATCCATCCTAACCTAACCTAAACCCCTCAATTAATCATCTTCCAAGCATAAGATTTAGGGCTTTTGTTTTCTCATCAAATAAACCTTAGAATATCAATTATTAACCATTTAAAAGCATAAAATTAAAGATTGAATCGTCCTATTTTAACTACTAGAATTCGGTCATCATAGAAAATGGAAAGAATTAAATTCTAAATGGATGGAAGTGTAGAGGAGAAGATTACCTTAAGCTTTAATGAAAGAAGAAATATGATTCGATGGTTGGATGATGAACTTTATTGATTTTCCTTGCCAAAGCTCAAGCTTCTTCAATGGTGGAGAGAAAATGGAAGTATAGTATGTGAGTGTGTGTGTTCGGTTGTGGGGGAGGGAAGAAAGGGGTGGATGACAAGGTTTAAAGGAATAGTAACTACCTAAGTTGTCCATTTAATTATTAATAGAATTTTAGAATAAAATGAGTCACCAAAGTAATACTATATAAAACTAAAATATCAAGCTATGAGAGAGATAGGGAGGTCGGCTATGGGGGAGGACAAAGGAGAAAATACGCGTTTTTCCGACGCGATACGACGTTACGGAAATCGAAAGACGAAAAACGTATCTCGGCACATTATCGTCAAATTCCAATTCTACCATAAATTCCGATATATTTAACTTATTTGAAATGTAATATTTAAAAACTAATTTCCGACAAAAACTCGGGACGTCACAGTCCGAGTTTCGTCTGGAAAATCATAAAAATGAACTTTCTCGGGCGAGTTCGTATCACGATTTCGTGAATGTAAAAATCAGACTGTTTTCCGATCTGAGTTCTAGAACTAAAAAGTTATCGTACACGCTAAGCCTAAATACAGTAGTCATCTAACTGACTTCCGTAATTTATTTTCGGAAACGGATTTCACCGTTAGTTTTAGAATTCAAATTCATGAATTTAGGCGTGCAAAGCCATTTTTATTATTAACTTTAAAATTTTAAGTCAGTATGAAATTTCTGGGGTATTACATCCTACCCCCCTTGAAAAAATTTCGTCCCGAAATTTGCATACCTTCTGCAAAAGGATGAGGATATCTCTCCTTCATCTTCTCCTCGAGCTCCCACGTGGCTTCTTCCTGCCCGTGGTGATTCCATAGCACTTTCACAATTGGTATCGATTTGGTTCGTAGTTCTTGAACTTTTCTATCCAAAATCGATATCGGCTTCTCTTCATAACTCAAGTCAGATTCAAGAACAACGTCTTGCTGACTTATAACATGCTTAGGATCATAGACGTATTTTCTCAACTGAGAAACGTGAAACACGTTATGGACACTTCCTAGACTTGGCGGTAAGGCCAATCTATAAGCAACAGGTCCTATTTTCTCGAGGATTTCGTATGGTCCTATGAACCTGGGTCTTAGTTTACCGTTAACTCCGAATCTAAGGATTCCTTTGGTCGGTGATATCTTAAGGAAAACCTTATCACCTACTTCAAAACTAAGGTTGGTTCGACGATCATCGGCGTAGGACTTCTGTCGGCTCTGGGCTTCTTTCATTCTATCTCGTATCTGCTGAACTATCTCAATCATCTCATTTACTGCATCAGGGCCTAGGTTCTTTCTCTCACCTACTTCGTCCCAATAAAGTTGTGATCTGCATTTCCTTCCATACAAAGCCTCGTACGGCGCCATTCCTATCGTGGCCTGATAGCTGTTGTTGTAAGCGAATTCGACCAAGTGTAAAATTTCTTCCCAATTCGCGCCTCGGTCCAAAACTACTGTCCTTAACATATCAACTAAAATCTGAATCGTCCTCTCTGACTGTCCATCTGTCTGAGGGTGAAATGCCGTACTGAAGTTAAGCTCGATTCCCAACTTTTTCTGCATAGTGACCTAAAATCTCGAGGTGAATTTAGCGTCTCTATCTGATATTATGACCTTCGGTACTCCATGCAGACGTACAATCTCTCTAACGTACAACTGAGCTAATCTTTCTGATCCATACGTAGTCTTAATCAGTAAGAAGTGAGCTGATTTTGTAAGTCTGTCGATAATCACCCAAATGGCTGTGTTTCCTCTCCTTGACTTAGGCAAGCCTGTGACGAAGTCCATAGCTATGCCTTTCCATTTCCACTCTGGTATATCTAAAGGCTGCAGCAATCCATACGGTCGTCGGTGTAAAGCTTTAACTTGCTGACATGCCAAACATCTTTCTACAAACGAGGCAACGTCTCGTTTTAGTCCATTCTACCAGAAGTTCCTCCTCAAATCCTGATACATCTTTGTGCTCCCTGGGTGTGCTGTATACGGCGTATCGTGAGCCTCACTCATAATGTCATTCTTCAGTTCATTATCGTCGTCAGGGATACAAATTCTGCCTTCATAAAGGATTGCATTGTCTGGTGCTTCGGAATATCCATCTGGTTTCTCTGTCCTTATCTTTAGTCGAAGTTTCTCCATCGACTCGTCCTTCCTCTGGGCACTGACGATTCTCTCTCGTAAATATGGTGTAGCTTCTAATGTGGCTATCTGACTTGTTATCGTTGCTGGTGTATCGAGCACTTCTATATCCATCTTTTCAAACTCTCGTACTAAGGTTTCTTCCTCTACAAAGAGGCATCCTAACTTCGTTGGAGCGTTGCGACTCAGCGCGTCAGCTACTACATTCGCCTTTCCTGGATGGTAGCTAATTTTGCAATCATAATCCTTAACCAATTTGAGCCACCTTCGTTGTCTCATATTCAGTTCCTTCTACTCGAAAAAGTACTTCAGACTCTTATGATCAGTGAATATCTCAACCCTTACACCATAGAGATGGTGTCTCCAAATCTTTAACGCATGCACCACGGCTGCAAGTTCTAAGTCGTGGGTTGGATACTCAACTTCGTGAGGTCGAAGTTGTCATGAAGCATAAGCTATCACTCATCCATCTTGCATTAAGACATAACCTAATCCATTTTTCGAGGCGTCGGTGTAAACCACATATTCCTTGCTTGCGTCTGGAAGAGCTAATATTGGCGCTGTGGTTAATTTTTCCTTGAGCGTTTGGAAACTCTTTTCACACTCGTCTGTCCATTTAAATTTTGTTTCCTTCCGAAGTAACTGTGTCATCGGCTTGGCGATTGTAGAGAATCCCTCAATAAACCTCTTGTAATAACAGGCTAAACCCAAGAAACTTATGATTTCGTTTTGACTCGTAGGTGACTTCCAGTTGTGCACTACCTCTACCTTGTCAGGATCTACCTTGATTCCTTCTGCCGAAACTATATGACCAAGGAACATTACTTCCTTCAGCCAAAATTCGCATTTACTGAATTTGGCGTAGAGTTTCTCGGCTCTAAGTGTTTCCAACACTATCCGTAGATGTTCTTCGTGCTCTTTCTCATTTTTGGAGTAAATAAGAATGTCGTCGATGAATACTAAGACGAATTTGTCTAAGTATGGGTGGAAAAATCTATTCATGAGGTCCATGAATACTGTGGGGGCGTTGGTTAATCCAAATGGCATTACTAGGAATTCGTAATGGCCATAACGGGTTCTAAAGGCGGTTTTAGGTACGTCCTCGGGTTTGATTTTTAACTGATGATACCCTGACCTCAAATCTATCTTGGAGAAGACTCCTGCACCTTTGAGCTGATCGAAAAGATCCTCTATCCTTGGCAAAGGATATTTGTTCTTGAGGGTTATCTTGTTCAGCTCTCTATAATCTATACACATCCTCATCGACCCATCTTTCTTTCTGACAAACAATACTAGCGCTCCCCAAGGTGAGACGCTTGGTCTGATGAAACCAAGGTCTAACAATTCTTGTAACTGGATTTTAAGTTCCTCTAGCTCTTTCGGTGCCATCCTATATGGGGCTTTGGATTTGGGTGCTGCTCCTGGCTCTAAGTCGATCGTAAAATCTACGTGACGATCTGGTGGCAATCCTGGCAACACTTCTGGGAATACGTCCTCATACTCGTTTACAACCTTCATATCCTGAATGGTCTTCTTTGGTCCTGGTTCTCCAACTAGGTACACAAGATAAGCTGTAGTACCCTTCTTCTTCATCAATTTCGTGGCTTGCAACGCTGATATTATTGGTACTCCTCTACCCATTGAAATTCCGTGGAATTCGGTTGGTTCTCTACCCAGCGGTTGAAAAGAGATTTTTCTCTCATTGCAGAGAATCGTAGCGTAATTCTCTGACAACCAATCCATTCCTAAGATTATATATACGTCCCACATTATCATAACATTTAAGTTGTTCGCTTTAACCTTAAGAGTTCCGATTTCTAAATCTAGGTTAGAGCAAACATGAGTAGAAGTAGTGATCTCTCCTTAAGGTGTAGCTACTCTCATAGGGTGTGCAGCTCTTACAGGTCTGATGTCTAAGTTATCGGCACACGAGCCAGCAATAAAAGAATGCGATGCGCCGGTATCAAACAGTATCTTAATAGGGATGTTGTGAAGTTTTCCCATACCTGCAAGATTGCCTTTTCCCTTGTGTTGGCCACCCTGTTTGATAGCACATCCTCTCGCATTCTGTTGCTACTGTGCGTACTGCTAGAATTGCTGCTGATTGATCGGTTGCTGTGGCTGTGTCTGCGCTTGTATAGCCCTCAAAGGTACTGCCTGAAGTGGTCTAGGGCAGTACTTCTTCATATGCCCTTTTTGCCCGCAGTTTAAACAGTTGGTGGTGCCGATTTGACAAACACCAAAATGCGCCTTGTTACATTTAGAGCAAACAGGCACGTTAACCCTCCCTGGGTTATTTCCTCCCTGGTTGGTGTTCCTCTGCTGCCCCTGCAGCTGATTCTGTTGACCATTACCTCTCCCTGATCCATTCTGCCTATTTCCTTGAAGGTACAACCCCGACTGGTTGTTTTCTTGCCACGGTCTCTTGTTGCTGTTCTGACCAGGCTGCTGATAGCCTTGTTGATTATTATTCCTCTGATTTCCCTGATTCTGATTGTAGTTCTGGTTGTTACCACTGCGATTACCTCCATTCCATTTTCATTTTCCCTGGAAATTGCTATTATTGTTGTTATAATAGCCTATGTTCTGGTTCTGTGGAGCTGGTGTGGTTGTTATGGTTTTCTTCTCATCAGGCACAACGGCCTCCATTTCTAAAGCTCTTCCTAAAATATCAGTATAGCTTAGTCCTCCATGACTAGCTAAGGCAATTCCAAACTCATGTCGTAGTCCCCCTTGGAACTTCTTTGAAATCTTCTCTTCAGTATCGACTTGCGAATGCGCATACCTAGAAAGCTCACAGAACTAACGTCGTACTCAGTTACTGTCAGTTTTCCCTGTTTTAGATTATAGAACTCAGCCTCCTTCTGAGCTCTATACGTCTTGGGTACATATTTGTCAAACAGGGCTTCCTTGAACTCTTCCCACGTAAAACGAGCTAGACGCTCCGCGGGTATCACTTTCTGTCTGGCCTCCCACCAGTAGTCCGCTGATCCCGTCAATTGGAATGCAACACATAGTAGTCGCTCCTCATCAGTACATCTGAGGAGTTTGAAGATTTTCTCAGTAGACCGCACCCATAGCTCAGCATCGCTAGGGCTGCCCGTTCCACTGAACATCGGGGGGTTTCTCTTGAGGAAGAGGTCCTCAATATCTGTACGGGGTGGTGGTGGAGGTGGTGGTGATGGTGATGGTGGTGGGGTATCATGATGTTCCTGATCCTATTCTCTTTCATCCTCTGGCTGACGTCTTCCACGCCCACGGGGCCTATCAGGTCCCCTTCTGTTGTTAACGTTTCTTGGCGGAATTTTTTTTTCTTAAGCTATAGGTAACAAAAAATTCTCATTAGCCCCCTTTCCTTAATTATTCGCTTACTTACTAACCCCCTTTCCAACTTAAACAAGCTCGTAGAAAGAAAATCGAACATAATTTCGATATTAAATCATCAATCTTTTAACCTCTCAAGTTAAACTCAATTCTTGTTACACGAGTTCATTTGACATTCAGGCTTCATTACTCGATTCATAGGAAATTTTCTGGTGATTAACCCCTCTCGTGGGTCATGTATATATATACATCAAAAAGAATATTAATTCTGCCTCCAACGAGGACTTATACAAAAAGTTAGACTACTACTAGTCTAAACTAGGCTAACTGCCTACTATTTACTGGGTGCACTAACAGGCTGCATCTCCGTATCTACTGGAAGTACTAGAACGGAAACGATTCAAAAAATTTCGTAGCCGTTAGAGTACTACAAAACTAGTTACTGATCCGACTATGTATAGGACAAAAGAACTACTACTACTACTAACATGCGTCTACGACGCTCTACTCAACCGACTACAGTCGAGTCCGAACTGCCCTCTACGGCCTGTAAAAACCCTAAGAGTCCTCCTCCGGGTCCTCCTCCGGATCCTTGTCCGGGTCCTCCTCCTCAGGATCCTCGTCCGGGTCCTCCTCCTCAGGATCCTCGTCCGGTCCTCCTCCTCAGGATCCTCGTCCAGGTCCTTCTCAGGATCCTCGTCCAGGTCCTCCTTCTCAGACTCTAAACTAAAGACGAGCTGGAGGGCCTCGTCTTCCCTCAGAGTAGAGCCGTCAGAAAGTGTAAGCCGAGGTGGTGACGGTGCCTCTGAAACTGCCTCCTCTAAGTCTGAAACAAGGTAGTCCTCACTAGTCTCTATTGCACGCTTCTTCTGAGGAAGAAGGTGCTCAGGAATGGAACCAGACTCAAAAACCTCTCTGGAATGGACCCTGGATGGTCCTGCCTCCATCTGCTCTCTGACTGTCGCCCATCTTACGCAGATCTCCTCAAGTGGTGTCAGTGGAGATGGTAGCTCTAACATGGCGGCAAGCTCCGCGTCAATCCCTCGGTACTCTGACTCTGCCCGAAACAATCCTGTCTCTAAAGGTCCTCTGACTCTAACACAAACGTCAGGTATAAATGGTGAAGATAATCCTAACAAGGCGGCTGTCTCTGCATTTATCTCTACGAATCCTGGCCCTGGAATCAACTCATCGATCTGTGTATGAACTGGCATCAACTCTAGTGTAACTACAGGCTCCTCGTCTACCTCTAACTGCTCTGGCTCCGCGTCAGACTCCTCACTTAGTACAAAGTCTGGTGGTATCTCCAACAAAGCGGAAAACTCTGGGTCCAAGTCTAGGTGCTCTTTCTCGGTATCTGCTGGGAAGTGACTGTAGGGGAGATGCGGCTCAAAAGGTACTGGAAGCATGAATCTGCTATCAAAGAATCGCCCGTGTATATATAGGGCGAATCCCGTGTAGTTGCCCGTTGGCTCGGTGTCATCGCCGAAAATCCCAAGAAAATACCACGCCACGCCGTGCGCCCAACCGCACCACTCGTCCGGTAGACGTACAACCAGATCGGATATCGCCTGACTCTCCGGAATAAAGTGCCGTGCTGAAAAATAAACTGACGAGAAGTTGCTCACTATCTGCCCCACATCCTCCATATCGTAATCTGCCTCGTAACTGTGATAAGCGTCCTGTAAAAGGTCTGCTAAGGTACGCTGTGGTGGGGATTGACTCTCCCGAGTCATGTCACTACTAGTAGCCATCCTACAAAAGTTTTAAGGAAACACGGATCAGTAACGGGTAGGGAAAAATAACTTATCTTAATGAAATACTTAAATTACAAAATGAACATTCCTTATTCAATTGTAATATCACAACTTAAACAACCACTTATCATAACATCTAGAAATTCAAGAAATTGCACTCAAACATCAATATATAGAAATAAAATTTCAACATTTTATTCCCATTCGTTATCCTATTATTCATTTTATTCCTTCCTGATTTCTCTCATAAACTTCCTTCCCCGAAGGAATTTCTTATCGATTCTCACTCATTAAAACAAAATGCGTCCACTTTGTTCATGTTACTCCTTCAAAAAGTAACATTCATTCTCAAAAGACTTGTCGTTTTACGACACTTGATACACGTACTCGTCAAAATTGTCGTTTAAAAACGAAGTATAGAAATAAATTCCAAAGGAAAATGGAATATTAATTGGGAATAACTTTTAAGACATAAGTTCCAATCGTCGTTGGATACGATCGATTTTTGGAATAATTTAATCAAGCCTCGTGCTCGATTCTCAATAATAAAACATTTTTCTTCTCGAAGTTCGAATGAAGAGAACTCCGCTAAAACGAAACGAAGCGACACGAAACAACGTAACGTGAACGACGTTGTTCTTGTTACTTATACGTAAGTAACATTCGTTTATTTCCGTTGTCTTTGATTCTCTTTATTTTATCCTCTTCGTCTCGATCATATCTTTCTTGGTCTGAAGCCAACGTTTCTCGTACGTTTACTCGTTTCTTTCGTTCACTTGACAACAAGTTAATTCATCCCGTCATTATTCATCTCATTTCTTCGAAGGAAATTATTACCGGCTACTAAGTATAAAAACAAGATTCAACTTTGATGAGTCTTGCTCATGTCACTACACGCACGTGACATTCGCCTGAAGGAGTCGTTCTCGTTTCACGATCTCCTTTCGAAATCATTTGACATAACGTTTCTTAAAACGTCTAAGTTCTCGAGGGTTCAGAAAAAGACCTTAGATTTCAAGTCTACGTTCTCATTGAACGGAGAAAAATCCCTAGAATCATTCTAGATTCTCGTGCCAAGGTATCTTTAAAAATAATAGAAATTAATGCGCAAATAATTTCACGTAAGATAGTACTCGCACTATCACATAATCACATAACAAACAAAGTATAAATATATACTTGCAAAATAATTCTTATTCTTGGCACGTAAATTTCATTCTCATTCTCATTTTCATTCTCGTTGAATACTCATTCAAAAATTTCTTTTAAAAGAATCTACATTACTGAAAACTCTTTCCTTTCTTTCTTTCATCGTTGAGTCGACGTAGCGGGAGGTTGAGTTGTCGTCTATACTTTAAATCTTAATGTTATAACTCTAACTATTAACTTTACTTGGAAGAAGACTCTGATCTAGAGTATATACAAGTACTCTATCTCGTGACTCGAAAGAAGGACTCGTATACAGAGCAGAAACGATTGCTCTGATACCACTCTGTGGTATCACTAGAAGGAATGACTCATACTAGGGAAATGACTCATGACCAGAGCAGGAACCACTGATCTGATACCACTCTGTCACAGCCCCAAATCCTGAGGGACGGCAGAAGCTGGGGAGCGACCGGGGTTGGATTAAAGAAGCGGGGAAGAAGGGGACTAACTGAATAAACATACATACATCACTACATAATTTCTATGAACAAGACCTCGATTATAATATATATAAGAAAAGAGTTGATCTCGGAAGATCACTCAACAAAGTATTCAAAAAGAAATCTAAGTTATTGATGGAACTTAGACTACAGTGATATAATTACATAACATCAAAAGTGTTCAAAACATCTAGAGTTTGGCAGCGGAAAAAGTGAGACATAATACAAGTCTTCTCCTAAAGACGACTTCAACTCCTAACTCAACCCTCCTCCGCTCTCGTCGCTTCAACCTGCACATTTAGAAACATATGCAGGGCTAAGTACGATAGTACTTAGTGGGCACGTTGCCGAAAACATAATCATAAGTATTGAAAATCAGGCATCTCATTTTATAGCGCAACAAGATTTTCATTTAAAAGAGCCCGTGCCTATTAAACATTTTCATTTCATTCAATAAGTAGCTCGCGCGAGCATTTTTCCATAGATGTTACGTTCAAATCTTGACCAGTCATTATCGCCGTGGCTGGTTACCCCTCAACAGGATACCATATACACCATAGGCTACAGTGCACTAACTCTGGAAAGCACCTAATTGACTAACTCAGAGCCGATCGTTAAGTAGTTAACACCTAAATGGTTAACATACAATTCTGGAAAGCACGACGGCTAACTCAGATGGTACAAGAGAAATCACATAAACATAAAACATTTCATTTATGCATGATATCACTTTGAAAACACAGTTATCAAAGCTCATAAAGCTCACTTTCGAGTTGTGGAAAACCCCACATTTTATTTGTTATAGATAAAAGCCCACCTTAGCTTTACAGAACTAAAATAACGAGCTTCTCTTCTTTAGTCTTCCGTCCTTTCCTTGTGCTGACTTCGTCCTTCATCGTACATGAAACATAATCTCGATGAGTCGTTGAGACGACAAAAGAAAATGGAAATCGAAAACAAGTTCGATTTAGTCTTTTACGTTTCAACTTTTAGGCATTTGCACGCTTAACTAATTTCTTTTATTTAATCGGAAACGAGATACGATCATATCTCGTTTTGACACTCAAACTCTGTACTTGACTCTTAGGTCAGTAAAATAGATGGTCGTTTACTCATTACGACTTAAAAGATCGAAAGAAACTAAGTTGAGTAGAAAACAACTTAGGAAACTAAGTTCTGAAAAATTCACTGCACAATGCAGTAGTTCTGGGGACTGCCCAGAACAGGGTATCTGGAAACAGGGGAAGAGCCCTGTACCGTTAGAAAGCCATGGAAGTCTAGTTTACGCTCCAGTTTACGGATCTCAAATCCGATAAACGAGCTAAGAGATATTGTAGTTTCCGTAAAGGGTCGCAAAGCTGCCGAGGTTAACCCTAATTGTTCGATAGAATCGACGTATGACTTCCTAGGTTCGTTCTAAGTTATCGAACCTACATTCTAACGAAATTATCACGTCAAGGCAGTCAACACGTACTCTCGTACGTGAAAAACTCCGTTCCATTTCCCGTCTATAACCACAACGATCAAAACCTCGTCGTTTCAACTACCAATTACTATACCAACGACAAGTTAACAGATCTCGTTCCAACTTCTCGATTTTAAAAGAAACTCAACATTTCATAACTCAGATCAACGAGTCGTCAACTACGAACTCGTTCCCTCAACATTAATGATCATTAATATCCAATTACCTTTCCTACTCGACTTTCCTATCATTAATTACGTACATTTGTTCGTCTCTTACGGATTTTCCAAAGTCATCGGATTTCGATCAAATTCTACGTTATCAATCCTCATCTATCGAGATTCATTATTATCTATATCATCACCTCATATCATTACTCAAACTCAACTAATAATCAAACCTTTGTCTCTTACATTAACACAATATATTTTAGATTAATCCCAAATAATTTCTATCATCATCTTATATCATTAGTAACCTTAATCCCACATTATCTCATCAATTAACTCAAAGCTCATCCAACCCCTAATTCCTACTAATTTTCGGTATCAACTAGTAATTAGGAAAGGTGAATTTCTTCATCAATTAGCTCCATTAGTCCAATAATTATCCTACTACAACACCAATTAATCAATGATCAATACTATTACAACATAAATTTGGAAATTCAAGTGAAACCCTAAACCTATTTTTCGGTCCACATCAATTGCTAGGGGATTTCATTTGTTCTTTCACTAATCCTCAATTAATCATCTCCCAAGCTCAATTATGAAATCAATTTTAGAATTAATCCATCCTAACCTAAACCCCTAAAATCGGTCCAAGCATAAGATTTAGGGCTTTTGTTTTCTTATCAATTAAACCTTAGAATATCAATTATTAACCATCTAATAGCATAAAATTAAAGATTGAATCATCCTATTTCAACTACTAGAACTCGGTCATCATAGAAAATGGAAAGAATTAAATTCTAAATGGATGGAAGTGTAGAGGAGAAGATTACCTTAAGCTTTAATGAAAGAAGAAATAGGATTCGATGGTTGGATGATGAACTTTAGTGAATTTCCTTGCCAAAGCTCAAGCTTCTTCAATGGTGGAGAGAAAATGGAAGTATAGTATGTGAGTGTGTGTGTTCGGTTGTGGGGAGGGAAGAAATGGGTGGATGACAAGGTTTAAAGGAATAGTAACTACCTAAGGTGTCCGTTTAATTATTAATAGAATTTTAGAAGAAAATGAGTCACCAAAGTAATACTATATAAAACTAAAATATCAAGCTATGAGAGAGATAGGGAGGTCGGCTATGGGGGAGGACAAAGGAGAAAATACGCGTTTTTCCGGCGCGATACGACGTTATGAAAATCGAAAGACGAAAAACGTATTTCAGCACATTATCGTCAAATTCCGATTCTACCATAAATTCCGATATATTTAACTTATTCGGAATGTAATATTTAAAAACTAATTTCCGACAAAAACTCTGGACGTCACAATGCGAGTTTCGTCCGAAAAATCATAAAAACGAACTTTTTCGGGCGAGTTTGTATCGCAATTTCGTGAATGTAAAAATCAGACGGTTTTCCGATCTAAGTTCTAGAACTAAAAAGTTATCGTACGCGCTAACCTAAATACAGTAGTCATCTAACTGACTTCCGTAATTTATTTTCGGAAACGGATTTCACTGTTAGTTTTAGAATTCAAATTCATGAATTTAGGCGTGCAGAGCCATTTTTATTATTAACTTTAAAATTTTAAGTCAGTACGAAATTTCTGGGGTATTACACCGACTTCTGAGTATCCTTAACTCCTATCATGCCCAATAACTGGTTCATCCCGTTGATAGACTGCTCATACTCAGTGCCCAACAGCTTGAACTGGATGGCCATAGGCTCACTCTCCTGATGGATTATCACCTTGACATCTTTGTACATCTCGCTAACCAACTCCTCATAGACCACCACTGAACACTCCAAAAACCTACCCCACCCAATGCCCTCGAACAACTCCTTGACCTCATCCCAAACCCCTAAATCCTTGCACGAGGCCACATCCAGCACCCTAGGGTTTGCCATCCCCCTTGCGATGCTAGGGTTTGTAGGCTGGATGGGCTTTTTCCTCCTCCCTGTTCCCACGCCAGCCTATTTCTTGCCCTTGAAAACACTAATGGGGGCCACATTAAACACTTTTAAGGCCCCCTCTCCTTCTTCGTTGCCCATGGACTGGGATTTGGCTGTGGACTCGGTAGAGGCGGCCGTATCCGTAGACTTCTCTTGCCGAGTCAATCCGGCATCGTAGGCCACCATCTTAACCTTCTTTGATGGGGGAGCAGCAGCGATTTTCTTTGATGAGGAAAAGTTTGCACTATCGAACAGAATTCACGAATAAATTGGAGGGCGTCTTCATTAGGCATGCCGTGAAAGGTTGAAAGCATGCTAGAGTAGTTATGCTTCAAATCATAATTCCTGACCCCAGTAGGAAGGACAATGGCTGACGTAGTGGCCTCAATAACAGGTCGGGAGTACCCTCCCATGAGCTGGTTTTCCTCGGTTGTCATGTTTCTTTGAACGTTTAACTGACACTCTTCCTCGGAATCACAAAATAAATTCCCAAACAAAGCGTCTTCTTCAACTCTGTCAGGAATCGGTTCGGTTACCTCCCTTACTTTTTCCAGAACTGCGCTTCTCCTATGTATGTTGTCAATATACGGTGCTAAAGGTTGTTTCTAACTTCTGCGACCTCGCATACACAGCACTAACACACAGATTAAATGCACCGGAGGGAGAAAAATAACCAATCAAAATAAAAATAAAATTGCAACACAAAAATCGCCTAAAGCCTTCCCCGGAAACAACGCCAAATTTGTTCAACCTAATTAATCCAAGTTGCACGCAATTAAACGTGGTTGTTCTAGATTAGATAAGTTAACCCGAATATCGTCTCACAAGGAAGGCTTAACAGGGTGATTGTTGTATTGCGAAAAGAACAGAAAAGAAAAATAAAGCAATAAAGATTGATTGATTTGGGGTTTTTCTAATCTAAAGAATTGACACTACTACAAAAACGCACATACATGACGGATATTATCCGTCATGTATGAGCGTGTCCAACCGTGGTTATCTTGTGTGTAATGTATACTGGTGTATTATACATGACGGTAAACAACCGTTATAAAAAGCACACATACATGACGGATAATATCCGTCATATATGTGTGTGTCCGCCCATAAAGAAATATTGTTTTTATCTTTAATTATGTATATTTTCTTGATGCTTATATATCAACCGTCAAGAAATCATTTATCAAGTTTTTATATATATATTTAATATTTTTTTCCTGCTATCAACGAAGCACTAAAACATGAAAGCATTCAAAATCATTTAATATTCTAAAATCTCCATACATTCATCATCCAAACTTCCAAATACGTCATCGATACATCAAAATAAATAATCTTCATACATTCGTTATATGTTGTATATTGTCCACAACAATACTAACTAAAAAGTACATAGTACCACAAAAGATCTCCCATGCTCACAATGGCAAGAACTCGGATTCAAGTACCTAATATAAGAAAATATATATCGTTAAATTCAACATATTAATCAAATACTTAACATTAGAGAATACACATGAAAGCATTAAATAAAATGTATATATACCTGAAACTCTAAGATGCTCAATCACACAAGTAGCCCATTCGTCACGGACCTCATCAATCTCACCTTAAGCATAACTATTACTTGTTGAAAACTATAAACAAAACAAATGCACATATAGGAATCTTTAGTATAACAAGTGATAAGAATTTTAAAAATATTGATTTGCATGATTACAAATACCAAATTATTACCAGTGAGCTAATAGAAATGGATTTGTCATTTTGAAACCCTTTTACTATCTCCTTCATGAACCGCACCACATAAAATCCACATTGATTAGAATCTGGTTGTGTAGGACCCTATTATAAGCAAGTGTATTGTCATATATATGTTATAACCCAAATTCTCATGATTAACTAGCCAATAAGATGCCTCCAAATTCAATTCAAATACTTCAATACCTCCAAATTTAGCATAACATAAATATGAGCTACAGTTAGAATAAATACCTTAATGATATCCCATTTTGGTAGTTTTTTTGAAGTTCTTCTTTCCATTATCTGCATTGAATGATCCCTCATGGACCAAATATGCCAACAGAACCTTGGATTTGGTGATGTATCTTCAATTAGTAAGAAAAGCACAAATGTGATCTAATGGTATCAAACTAAGCATCAAACTAAGCGTCAAGCTAAAAAGCCTCTCTACTTTCTTTGGTCAACAAGAAATGCACATTTCGTTCATATCCACTACTGATTTCAGAACTCGAGGTCGAGGGGTTATTCAAGCATAATAAAATAGCTATTATGCTGATCAAATATGGAACCCTGTTACATCCCTTTAACATTTAAAATCATGAATAGACAAAATTTTGAATCATCTCTGGTTATTATTTATCCATCTATTTCTGTTATTTAAAATGAATATTTATGCTATTATGGATAATAAAATAGCTATTATGCTAATCAAATATGCTCAATCAGTGAAGAGAAAAGACCTAAACACACTTCACAGTTCAGTTGGACTGTTGAGTAGATGAAAAAATCTAATATATATATGCTAACAAGACAAAAGATAAAATTTCACCTTCCTCATGTTTATTGGTTAGTACTAAAAAGAACCCTAGTTTTAAAAAAATCAATGAAAATCTCTGAACTTGGGCTAAACCTACAGATTTTAATTACCAAATAAATCCATGGAACTAAACCTTCATTAAGATCTAAATACAAGACATACAAAAGCAATGTTCTTTCTAGAATAGAAACCACAAAACTTGCCTGATTTCCAAAGCTCTCAACTACACGCTTCAATTCTTTGTCCAAACCCAAACAATTGCTACTGAAATACAAATTGAGATTACAAGAAAAAAATTAGTTGTGGCTTTACTGCCCAAATCGACAGAAATTACTGTAATGTATCAAAATTACTTAAACCTAACACAAATTATAGCGACTGAAACCCAAATCATTGCTATCAGTTTCAAAATGGATACTTAAACCCAAATCATTTCTATCCAAACAGGACACCAAATATCATAAATAATTCTGGCCGAAAATTTTATTGAATGTACAAAATCAATTCCTACAGCTAAGAACATTCAGAAGGCAAGGGGAAATCGAACCTTCAAGCCCTCCATTTCAAGTCGTGGCCGAAATTGGGTGAGGCATGGTCGATGCCAACGGTGCAGATTACGGGTTGAGCTAGGGCAAAAATTGGATGAGGCGTGGCCGATGGAGAGGAATCGCCGGTGGAGGAGTCGCAGGTGGAGCAATGTGGCGTTGGAGAACTCGACCATCTTAGACTGCCGCCGTCGACCACAGCGGCTGACAACTTTGCAATTTGGGGATAATTTAAAACAGTAAAGCCCTATTCTCTCTCGCTATAATTAAGTATTTTTCTGAATTCATATTTTAATTAATTAAAAAAAAATTAAACAATAATGATGGTTTTGTTACGGTTTTTATTAACTGTCAAATATGTATACGAAGACATGATGGTTAGGCATTACAGTTTTATGTAACCGTCATCTAACTCTAATGGAGTACGCACATATATTACGTTTCAATTTTTAACCGTCATGTAATATAAAAATGCGGACATAGATGACGGTATACCAAATGAACCCTCATATAAGCAGTGTAATCTATATGCATTTTTCTAGTAGTGTGAAAGAACAAATTAATCTAGGCAAGAATATTAAACCCTAAATCTAAGGACTTGAATAAATTCATAAACATAATTCAGATGCAAAGGAAGAACTTATGATGATTAATCCGAAATAAAACTCTGTCACAAACTCCGTTCCAATTGAAGGTAATAAGTCTATCTAGAACTTGGAAGAACAAGAAGTAAAGAAAAACTGGAAAAGAAATATAAGTGCGGTTGTCTGTGGTGGAAGGGAAGCAGAATAAAAATCGCGTATGCACAAAATAATTCTAAACCCCTATTTATAGGAATTAAACGCTGCCTCATGTGGACGATCGCCCAACACGGACGAGCGTCCGTCCTCCTCACAATCCAGCCACTTGGACGAGCGCCGAGAGTGGGCGATCATTCAACACCACAGCTTCATGCAAATACGGACGATCGCCAGCCTTGAACGATCGTTGGGGGTTGCTCTCTGAACTCCTTCTCGTCCAGATGAAAGGCTGCTGGACGAACGTCGACCTTGGGCGATCGCCCAAGGTAGTTCTCTGAAGCTTGCTCGCTCGCACGAAGAAATACTGAACGAGAGTTGGCATCAAACGATCGCTTAAAGTGGCTCTCTGAAGCTCCGCACTAGCGATCGTCCACAGTGAACGAGCGTCCATATTTACTCTGTCAAAACTCGCCTTCATCTCCATCACTGAGCGAACGTCGAACACAGTCTCTGCACCGAATGATCGTTGAGCCTCAACTTTGATGTAACTTCTCAACCATTCCTCTCGTGCTCATTCACCTAAATCAAAAACCTGTGGTTTCCAAACAAAACTCAACCCAAGACATTAGTGCATTCTGAATACAAAAACAAAACGAAACACAACGACAATCGAACAAAATGCACTAAATAAACCCAACTAAAAACAACGAAAAACAGGTGAAACAACCCCTCCACACACAAAACCTTGCTTGTCCACAAGCAATTCTTATTAAAAATTAAAATGAAGAAAATGAAAACTTGAACTAAATAACGTATATCTCAATAAACTCCCAATCATAAGACAATCTATCATTCATCAATCGAAAACAGTAATCACACATCAAATGAGTTGCCCTCCACACAAGACCTCAATCTGCCTAACATCCAAGTGCAAGATCAAAGAAAGGAAATAATGACAACAAAGAGTATCCCAACTTGAACCATTTATTAAACTATACTAAAGACAATGCGAATTCCGGGCAATCTTCACTAGGTGCATTCACGGAAAATCCAGCCTCCTAGCGTGGTTTCCCATACCCATTCCTCAAACTTTAAGAACGAATTCAAGTCAATGAGAAAGAGGGGTAGAGCCCTTCACAACACAACAAAATTTAAACAAACGAATTAAATAAATGTCAAGTCAAACTGGGTTATGACCATAATTCATGAGGTGTGGACATTTAGAGGTCATCTAAAGTATCCTCATGTGGTTTCCCATGCTCATGGTTTCCAGAAGAGCAGAAGCCTCCCAAAGTGACTCAACTTATTAAAACATTAAACAACTTTTTTTCCTTTTTTTTTTTTCTTTTTTTTCTTTTTTTTCTTTTTTTAACAATTGGGATACACTTCTAAAGCACCATCTCCTAACCTTCACTTATACTCAAAAATTAAGCATCAATAATTCAAGTACGAATCGCCCCACAATGGACATACAACAACTGCACCAATCAATTCATGATAAAACCATCTTGATCAATAAAATCTATCAAGACATGAGTTATAAACTTCAACCTCAACTTGTACATCATAATTCCAAACAAGAAATACCCGAGGACGCACAAGCTCATTATTCTAACAAACAAACCCCCCCCCCCCCCAACGAAAAATACATGACAATGTCCTCATTGTCCACCAATAAGCCATAAAAGAAGGAGGGAAGAATCACAAGGCAAACCAAAGGAAGGGTTGAAACAGAAAATAGATACCAATGAACTAGCAAAAGACCAAAGCAACGCAAAACAGACACAAAAACAAAAACATGAAAACAAAAGAAACATCAACAATCACAAAAATGAAAAAGAAAAGGGAAAAAAAATGGCGTACACAACAACAGTGAAAATCACTGCTGATCCGGCGGTGGAGGAAACGGTCCACCTGAAGAAACATTCCAACGAGCCATTTGTTGCTCCAGATAATCCAACTGACGAGTCTGCGAATCCATTTGTTGTTGCTGCTGAGACCAATATTGAGCATTAGTAGCCCAACTCTGAGCCTGCTCTGCCCAATGCGTGTTCTGAGTCGCCCAATACTGAGCTTGCACATCCCATCGCTGATCATTAACAGCCCAACGTTGATCATTCCTCGCCCACCGTTGCTCGTTCTGCTCACATCGTTGATCTTGACGGTACAACTAGGCATTCTGTAGGATCATCTGCTGCTGTAAGTGCCCAAATTGCGAACCCATCTCTTCACGGAAAGAAGTAAAATCCTGCTGAAAAGCCTGGAAACCATAAGGAGCAGAGCCGGAGGGCATAGAGTTTGAAGGATCAACAGTGGAAGGAACAACGTTGGAAGGCTGAGAAGCAGGTTCAATCTGACAAGGAGATTCATCCTCACTCCCAACTGTGTTGTCTACCTCATTATCTCTGTCAGAGCTGGCATCAGAAGAAACGGAAGTATCAGGGCGAGGTACACGAGTGCCGGCAATCTCGGCACCGCGTTGGCGTTTCACTGCGGGACGCGCCTCGTAGGGAATGAAAGTCACCAAATCCCGAATAATATGCCCATGCTTCAATTCAATAAAACCTAAATACTTGAACTTCAGAAGAGCCTGAGATGAAGGGGGAAAATCAGCAGGAAGGACTTACAATGAGCAGCCAGAGCAGTGGCCAAGTGAGGTAAAACAGCTCGATAAGTAGAGATGCCAACAATATTCTGCAAGGTGGCAAAGATAAAAGGAGCCGGACAAACTTTCCGCTTCTTCACAGCACAATCAAGTAAATAAAGCTCAATCGAATTCACCTTGTTAGCCTCAGAACGCCCTTTAATATTATAAACAATAAATTTGTGTAAAACACACAAGACCGGGTCACGAATTAACCCGCTTGGCATACCACCTTTGTCCCAATTATCACAACCAGTTAACTCATTCCAAGCGGCAGAATGGTCAAATGAATCAGGAACAACCATCTCACCATAAGACTTTCGAAAACCAAAGACTTTGTTCATAGCAGAAAGCCCAGCACGACACTTGTTACCCAACAGACGGAAGGAAATACCCAAAAGATTATCCTCAAAGTCCATAGTGGCAATAAATTCCAAACATAATGGAGTAAACGAATTCCATTCAGTATGAGCATACTTATGCATCCCTAACACTTTAAGATACTTATCCAATTGCTCGGCAATTCCCAAAGACGTCATAACCTCCCAATCAATAAAACGCGGCAAAGTAACAGGCCGCCTCTCAAGGCGAAGATAAAGGTTACCTTCAGGGAACGTGTAAATAGGAAAGACAACTTCAAATTGCACACAGAGGTCCCGTGGCACATCGTCATCGGTGTCCATCGCCTCCACAGCATTAGCACGGGAAGTGGAGGAACCGGCTGCATTCTTGGTACGCGCCATTGATGGGCCACTGAATGATAGATGCTCGTGGAGATGGAGAGAAGCAATTGGATGCTCGCCAGATGTGGGGCACAAATCGGCGCTCGCTGGAAGTGGGCGAGCGGCAGGAGTGCTCGGTTGGTGAAAGCTTCGCTCGCTTGAGAATACAGGCTGGGCGCTCGCCAAAATTGAAAGTGGAAGAATAGGTGACGGTCGCTGAGAATGGATGGACGTTCGCCGGAGGAGAAGGACGATGTGACAGAGTGAAAACTCGCCGGCCTGGAAGGAGGTGTCCCTCTTGTTGAAGAACGATGGTCGACGACGGGCACAACGAAGTAGGCGGCTTAGACGGAGAATGGAGGAGTAGTGGACGATAGCGAAGACACGAGGAAATTGGGAAGAAATATGGAAGGGCGGTGGGTGAGTGGAGAATTAGGACACGAGGAAATTGGGAAGAAATATGAAATTGGCGACTCTCGAGGTGCGACTTACGAACAATAACACAACCTAATCAACTATCAATCAACTCAAATACGGGAAACATGCTCGGGGAAACATTAATGAGGAGCAATGCAATCGAATAAGACTTTCAAAGACATAAAGAAGTAATAATCGAGCATTTTCAGTCACATACCAACGAGGATAGAACAAGTATTTCAAGTCAAGGAGTTAAGAATTCAACAAGTATTCAAAAACCATCGAGCACATCACTCGGAATCAAAAACATAAGTATCAAAGTATAAGTATCAACAGACATCAATTCAAAAGAGTTGCAGCGGAAACTAGCATCAAAACCCAACATTTGCACGTATGAAGACATGCAAATGCCAGTCTGACATTCGACTCGACTCAACCAAAAGAAACACCACACCACCAAGCATCCAAGCCATCGCCATCCAGTCAACCTGCACGTTTAGAAATACACGCAGGGCTGAGTACTTCGTACTCAGTGAACACAAGCCAAAACATTTGGATAAAGATGCTTTTAAAAGCTATAACAATTGAACTTGCCTTGCCGAACATCACATGTATTTAAACAACTTAAAACAGTTTTACTTGTGCATGTTAAAAACATTTTCTTTTAAACAGACAGCGCAGTCAAACATAACATATATTAATAGTATGCATTATCTGTCACAATCAATCTTACTGCGCCGAGAAGTAGGCCTCCTTCTCGAACAATGTGACCGGCCTAACCGAAGCAAGGCTCACAGTCACCTTAACATTCAACATAACACACGTGGGTTTCCTGCCTTTCACAGGATAATAACATCTCAACTAAACAGATGATAACACATACGAAACTTCAATAAAAATGGCAAGTCAATCGCATTTAAAATCATATAATAAGACTCAATAGCATAATAACTTTCATTGATAGTTTTGGTTCAGAAAAGCCCACCTGACTTCCGAAGATTCTAGCTAGGCGGTTTAAGGGCTATTTGTCCTTGTTTAACGATCCATCCAGCTCGATCCTTCACAGTTCGACATCGATAAAGAAAAATAAGATACGCAAAGACGGACAAAAAGGCGTTGGATTCAACTGAAGGACTTCTACTTGAGTCGTTTCTCTCTTCGCTTTAACTTTTCTAAAGGATCTCGCGCTCTCGTCTTTAAACCATTAACTCTACTCGATGATTGGTTAATATTACAAACCAATGTCTTAACACTTCTCGCTTTAATTAAGAAACGTCGTTTATCTACATTCCATTACTCGAGCTTTCTTTTAAAAACTTAATCACTTCTCGATTTAACAAATCAAATAATTCAATCATCTTGCATACAAATAATTTAGTAATTCTGCACGTCACAATTAATATCATGCACTTAAACACTTATTAAATCACATAATAAATCCAAATAAATCAAACACACTTCAAGACACATTAACATTTATTCAATTATACATTAGAACTTAATTTGGTTATGCATTTCTTTTTATAAAAACTCAAACGATCTAATTTGTCTTTTCTTGGCTTATAAACAACGCTTTGTTCTAAACTCGTTATCTTATGAAGCATTTTATAAACTTTTATTCATTTAATAAAAAAAATTCTCTTAATTATTAATAAACTCTTATGAAATTGGAATTTCCTTTCCATTTCTAACTCGACTCTCATTTCTTAATTCGACTATTATTTTTCTAATTATTAACTCGACAATTCTTCTCGGTTTATTTTTAATTCGCATGGTTTGAAAACAACTTACTTAAATAATCAACTTTAATTAATTTCTTTCAAAACCATTACTTGAACTTTATTCCATTATTATTTTGGTTAAACTATACGAGTATTTAACTTAACTCGTCTAGCATCTTCTTCTCGATTTAATTAAAACTTCTTTTCATTTCTTATTAATAAATCCTTTTTAACTCGAATTTCTCGACTTCTTGTTTATTTATTTAATACGTTCTCATTCTTTGTTCTTAACTTAAAACTAATTCTTACTTAACAATTTTCTTTATTTTTCAATAAACATTTTTTTATGAAAACTAGTTTATCTCATTAGTTTAATTATAAAATCTCTTTTTGATTTAGTTTATTAAAAATTCAAATCTTCAAGTTTTAATACAAGAACACTTATTAGATATATTTTTCTATATACTTTTCAATTTTTAACATCTTAAAAACCTTTAAACTTCATTCTTTTTGTTACAAAAATTCCTCTTTTCATCTATGATTCAAACTAGTATTTACACACACATTATAACATCAAAACATCAAATCTTCTATATTATCACAAATTGTTTTCTTCAAAAACTTAACATGCAACTTGTTTTTCTTATACTTAACAACATGTATGATTACATCAACATATCACATAATAATTTCATGATCAAAACATCACTCAAATCATCAACAAAATCAACAAAATAATTCCTTCTTTTTCTTCCAAAACACACGGCATTTATGCATATTTTGGGGCAATTTATTTCTCAATTTTTCATGCATATATATTCATTCACAACATAAATAAAATCATAAATCAAGCATCAAAATAACAATAACTCAAGAAATTCACATTTTCCTATTTTTCCCTTATATTTTCGGTATTAACCAATTTTTTTAGGGATTTAATTTATTTTTCTTCTCTTAATTCACTGATTAAATTCTAGTGTTCGATTCTCCTATCGATTTCTTCTCACTTAATTCTCACATCGATAACCTAAATTTGCCTAAACATAAATAAATACCATGCATGTATGTTTTCTTTCTTTTAGGGCTTAGAGATATACATATATACAATTAAACAAATGGAATATCATACTTTGAAAATTAAAACCGGATCTCCTTTCTTGGCTTCTTGGGATCGAATTGAAGGGGAAAATGAGCTTCAACTTGAGCTTGAATGTTATGGAAGAACTCTTCTTGAATCCTCAAAGAAAAGAATAACACAATAATTAATCATCCATCTCTTTATGGCTTAAGAGCCAAAAATGAAGAAAATGGGGGATGATTATTGAATTTCAATTCAAGAACTTGATGAATTTTTACCTTTTTCTTGAAGGTATAGATGAAATAGATGGAGGATGATGATCTTCACTTCATTTTCATGGATGTTGAGTTTGAATATAAGGTTTGCATGGAAGAAAATCAAGTGTATGTGTGTTGTGTATGTGATTGCCGTGAGAGAGGGAGAGTTTTGTTTTCTTCTTTTTGAGAGATTTCCTTTTACATGGAGAGAGAGAGAGAGATAGAATGCATGCATGTGTATCCAACAAAGGGAATAAAGCATGATTACAATTAGTATTGGAACTTGGTATTCTTAAGTGTTGATGTGATTGAATTTACATGCAATCTTTTGCTAAGATTGTGGTGAGACATAATGATGAAGTTTGCATAGAAAATTGGAGAGAGATGGGAGAGAGGTAGTGAGGTGGCGTGAGAGGGAGAGAGAGGTGACGACACTTGTCTTCGTCGTGTCGTTACGGGTATTAATTACCCGGTAGTAAAGGTTTTCTGGATAAAACAATTCGTATTATTTCATTTATGCTATGAACGGGTCTAATCTCTCCTCGTCTCGTTTCCAACACTAAAACATCTCAATCCTATTTCACATTTCATTTAAAAGATTAACGATTCCGACCATCTAGTCTTTTAAATTTTAAAATAACCTAGTCGACTTATTAATCCGTTATTAATCCTTTAAAGATTAAATCTTTGTAACTCTTCTCAAATTATCTCGGATAAGCTCTTACCTTATCTTAATTACCTTAGAAGAAATTCTAGGTTTCAAGATTTTAATTCTACTCTATTCTAAATTCTTCGGCGCATAGAATTTTCTCGTCGATTAACATTATTCTTTTTCAATTAAACAAACTCTTCGGGGTTTTTCTGAAAATTAATCTCATACTCATTCTCATATAAACAAGCTCAACATATATGTCACATTATCATTTCAAGAAATTGAACAGATAAATTCACACAAAACACATAAAGCATTCCAAACGTTTTACTCATTTCTCTTCATTTAGAAAAGAAAATTTTTTATTCCACAAATCACATCTTTTAACTTACTCGGTTAATTAATACGCTCTCTAAAGATATAAAAGCTCGGGGTATCACATCCTCACCCTCTTAAAAAAAAATTCGTCCCGAAATTTACTGACCTTGAGAAAATAACTCGGGATATTTTGCTCTCATCTTTTCTTCGAGTTCCCATGTGGCTTCTTCAAGATCATGATGACACCATTTGACCTTTACTAAGGGAATCGACTTAAGCTGCTGAACTTTATGATCTAAAATCTTCTCGAGTTTCTCCTCGTAGCTTATATCGGGCTTCATCTCGACATCTTCTTGGCGTATTACGTGCTTTGGATCGAAGATGTATTTTCTCAATTGCGATACGTGAAAAACGTTATGCGAACTTCTGAAACTGGGCGGTAACGCTAAACGATAAGATACGAATCCAATCCTCTCAAGGATTTCGTACGGTCCTATATAACGAGGCTTAAGCTTTCCCTTAACTCCAAAATGATATACTCCTCTCGAAGGGGATACCTTCAGAAATACTTTATCTCCTTCTTCAAATTCCAACTTGGATCTTCGATTATCAGCATACGACTTTTGTCGACTCTGAGCTTCTTTAATCTTCTCGCGGATTTGGCGCACAGATTCCATCATTTCTTCAATCGCTTCTGGCCCTATCACATTTCTTTCGCCCACTTCATTCCAATAAAGTGGCGACCTATATTTTCTTCCGTAAAGAGCTTCGTAAAGGGCCATTCCTATCATATTCTGATAGCTGTTGTTGTACGCGAATTCGACAAGAGGTAAGACTTTTTCCCATTCAACTCATTTATTTAGCAGGACAACTCTTAACATATCTTCGAGAATTTGAATCGTTCGCTCAGACTGACCATCGGTTTGGGGATGATAAGCAGTACTGAATTGCAACTGAGTTCCCAACTCTTTGTGGAAGCTTTCCCAAAAACGGGCTATGAACTTCGAGTCTCTATCAGAAGTAATCGTCTTCGGCACTCCATGCAACTTCACAATTTCCTTGATGTAGATCTCAGCTAACTTGGCTGATCCATAGGTGTGCGGAATAGGTATGAAATGAGCAGACTTAGTCAACCTATCCACTATCACCCATACTACTGTATTTCCTCTCCTTGATCTTGGTAATCCCGTCACAAAATCCATTGTGATTCCATCCCACTTCCACTCTGGGACTGGTAACGGTTGCAGAGGTCCATATGGTCTTTGATGCAAGGACTTTACTTGCTGATAAGTTAAGCATTTCTCAACAAACAACGCCACATCCAACTTCATTCCATTCCACCAAAACTGTCTCTTTAAGTCTTGGTACATCTTTGTGCTGCCAGGATGAGCTGTATATGGGGTTTCATGAGCTTCACTCATTATTTCATTTCTCAACTTGTTGTCATTAGGCACACAAATTCTTCTTTGGTACAATAAAACATTATCGCTTGATTCCGAGAAATCTTTAACTTCTTCTCTTCTCACCTTCATTCGTAGCTTCTCTAATTCTTCGTCTCTTCTCTGGCCTTTTACGATGCGGGTTCTCAAGTCAGGCATTACTACCAAGGTAGCAATCATTTGGTCTACTGTTGCCGGAGGTACCATTACTTCAATTCTCATTTTCGCAAATTGTTCAATCAACTCGACTTCATTGGTTAGAAGGAATCCTAATTCGGTCCCTTCCGAATTTTCCTTCTTTCTTCTTCGACTTAGCACGTCAGCTACTACATTTGCTTTACCGGGATGGTAAGATATCTTGCAATCGTAATCTTTCACCAACTCGAGCCATCTTCTTTGTCTCATGTTCAACTCCTTCTGCTCGAAGAAGTACTTCAGGCTCTTGTGATCTGAAAATATTTCACACTTGGCTGCATAAAGATAATGTCACCATATCTTCAAAGCATGAACGACAGCTGCTAATTCCATGTCGTGAGTTGGATACTTCTCTTCATGAGCTTTGAGTTGCCTTGAAGCATACGCAATCACTTTTCCATCTTGCATTAGGACACATCCTAGTCCTTGAGCAGATGCGTCGGTATATATGATGTAATCTTTGTCTAGCTCGGGTAGGGCTAAAACTGGGGCTGTAGTCAATCTCATCTTGAGCTCTTGGAAACTCCTTTCACATTCTTCCGTCCACTCGAACTTTGTCTCTTTCTTTAACAGGCTCGTCATCGGCTTCGCGATCTTGGAGAATCCTTCTATGAATCTCCGGTAGTATCCTACCAAACCGAGGAAACTACGGATTTCATGGACTGACGTCGGGGATTTCCATTCTTGCACCGCTTTCACCTTCTCCATATCCACTTTAATTCCTTTGGACGAAACAACATGTCCTAAGAAATTTACTTCCTTCAACTAAAATTCACATTTACTGAACTTGGCATACAACTTTTCAGCTCTAAGCGTTTCCAACATAATCCTTAAATGCTTCTCGTGCTCGGCTTCATCTCTTGAATAAACCAAAATATCGTCTATAAAGACAATCACGAACTTATCCAAATATTCGTGAAAAACTCTATTCATCATATCCATAAATACTGCTGGAGCATTTGTTAATCCAAATGGCATTACTATGAATTCGTAATATCCATACCTCGTTCTGAAAGCAGTTTTTGGAATATCTCCCTGCTTGATCTTCAGTTGATGGTATGCAGACCTTAAATCAATCTTGGAGAAAACACTGGCTCCTTTTAGCTGATCAAACAAATCATCTATCCTTGGCAAAGGATATTTGTTTTTCAGCGTAATCTTGTTTAACTCTCGGTAGTCTATGCACATCCTCAAACTACCATCCTTCTTCTTCACAAACAAAATTGGAGCACCCCAAGGCGATACACTTGATCGAATATAACCCAAGTCCAACAATTCTTGCAGTTGGATCTTCAACTCTTGAAGTTCCTTTGGAGCCATTCTATACGGGGCCTTGGATGTCGGGGCTGATCCGGGTTCTAAATCGATTGTAAACTCCAATTGACGATTAGGGAGTAAGCCTGGTAACACTTCTGGAAACACATCCTTGAATTCTCTCACGATTCGAACATCATCGATACTCAACTCTTGATTTTCGTCTTTATTCAGATAGACTAGATACACTTGTGTATCTTTTTTCCTCATCAATCTCTGCGCTTTCATGGTTGAAATTATTGGCACGCTCTTCTTCATTCTCTTTTCCACTCCGAAATCTATGGTTGATTCTTCTCCAGGGGTTTTAAACGATATTTGCCTTAAATCGCATCGAATCGTCGCAAAGTTCTCGGTTAACCAATCCATTCCTAGGATTATATCAACGTTACACATCTGAATTACATTCAGAGATTTCGCGACCAATTTACGACTTCCGACTTCAAATTCTAAATTCGAGAAAACACGCGAAACTAACGCAGACTTTCCTAAAGGGGTTGCAACACTAAGCACCTGGTTTGATTCTTCTACTTTCAATTCTAGGTTCTCTACACAAATACTAGATATAAACGAGTGTGAAGCTCCCGTATCAAACAAAACAATAACAGGTATGCTATTAAGCTTTCCCATACCTGCTAAATTTCCTTTCTCTTTCTCCAGCGGCTTTTACTCAATCGCATAGGCTTTTTGGAAATGCGGAGGCTCTTGCTGAAGAGACTGCTGCTTTGGCTGCGGCGGCTTACGTTGATGTTGAACGAACTTCTGCAGAGGAGTTGCCTCAATGGCTTTCATCTGTGATGGCTGGAACTGATTCGGTCTTCCGCCTCTAAACCCTTGTTGCATACTCGGGAACTGGTTCGAGAAATGACCAGGTTGGCCACAAGTGTAGCAAACATTACTCCCGCTCTTGCAAACGCCTTGATGCATTTTACCACATTTCGCACAAGGAGGAAATCCTAAGGGTCCTATGGGTAGGTTACTTCGGTTGATCTGCAGAGCTTTTCCCTTCTGGGGTTGCTGTTGGCTTTTTCCTTGCCACTGTTTTTTTGTTCGAGTGTTTCCACCACTCCATTTTTCCTTCCTCTTTCCATACTGACCAAACTGGGATTGTTGAGTAGACACAGCTGTGGTTGTCTGGCTTTGAAGTTGAGGATTCGCTGGAGAATGCGATCCTTTCTCTAGTTGCATTGCCAATTCCATATCCAGGGCTCGGTTTAAAGCTTCAGCGTAAGTCAAACCACTTTGACTAGCAAGAACTACTCAGATGTCTTGCCTCAGTCCTGCTCGAAACAACTCGCACATCTTCTCATCAGTATCGACCATATCGGGCGCAAATCGAGCTAATTCACAGAATTCTCGATCATACTCAGCCACAGACTTCTTCCCTTGCTTCAAACTGGTGAATTCGTTGGATTTCTGCTTGCGATAACTCCTCGGCACGTACTTTTCATACAAGGCTTCCTTAAACTGATCCCACATTAACTCTTCACGCTCTTCGGGAGAATACATTCTTTGCTTCGCTTCCACTGAATAGTCGGCTGTTCCTTTCAACTGGTACGTCATGCATTCCAGACGTTCACGATCCGAACAACAAAGAAAATGGAAAATTCGCTCAAGAGAACGAATCCTGTCCTCAGCATCAGCCGGACTGCCTTTACTATCAAAGGTTAGGGGATTCTGTCGGAGAAAAAGTTCTTCGACTCGTCTCTCATTCGGAGGGGACGGAGTAGGATCACGCTGTCCTTCCGGGTTATCTTCTGGGATTCTGACGTTTCTGCGTCTCGGCGGCATTCTAAAAATTATAACAAGAAAACTTTAGCCACTCCAGTTCTTTAGTTCACTAGAACCCTTTCTCGATTCTGAAAATATTTCTCTTTTGGGAGGAATACGATTCTCGATCGGTACTTAAATAATTAAAAAGCAATCAAGAACTTTCTCCAATAATTTCATTACTTCAACTTCTCATATATACATGCATCTCATTTAATTTCTAGTAACCATCAAGCATTCACTTCATCATCACATATTCTCAAAACAATCAATCATAATCACAGAATAAGATATTATCACTTCATATTCATATACTCAATTCAAGTTGATAACTTAGGAATTTCAAATTTTAATTTCAAAAAGCCCAATGGCTCAATTTCAAATCGCCCGGCGGCGGCCTTTTTAAGGACTTATAACAATAGGGATTCACTTGAAAAATTTTCCTTCTTCCTAATCAAGTTATGCAAGTCTTAAACCATAAATTACATCATAACTGAAAAATATAAAAGAGTTTGTCTCTCCAACACACACGAATAAAAATACTTAATTTCAACGGCTTCCTTAAATCACTTCTACATGCAGGAATCACTTTCGCTTGGCCCATTGTCATCATACTGCTCTGCATCGGAGTCTACTCCATAGTGCTCTATGGGATCTTCTTCTTCCTCGGGGTCCTCTTCCTCTTCTTCCTCAAGTATCTGATCTACAAACTGCTCATCATCCTCCTCGACGTTGTCATCCTCAATCGCGAAACACTCGCGTTCAGCTTCTCTCAAAGCTTCCTCACAGTCCTCCAAGGTGTAGTTCATCGCAGCTAGCTCAGATTCAACCCATGGCGGGGTGTTGGGATTCTCTTCTTGACGAAGGTAAGGAGCTACATCAGTGGAGACGCTAAATTGAGAGTTGTGATCGTCTTCTTGCCTTGCTGGGGAGGTAGATGCACAAGCAAAAGAGGCAGGAAAAACATTGCTGGGTAGGGTTTGAAGATATCCTTTTCCTACTGTTGCTGCATCATTGGGCTCACTTTCATTCTCAATGCCGATGTCTGAATGGGCTGGCCTAGAAGATTCTGCTTCAGGATGATTTGAAAAAGTTACTTGCTGACGACACATATAAGCGACAAACTGATCTTCATTCGATGAAGGATTTCCATTGCATCCACTTGGCTGCAATGTTGGCAAGTTAGACAAAACAAAAGGGTCAAAAGAATGAATTAAAGCACGCCACTTACAATTAGATGATCTGAGTGGGAATTTTGAGGTTCAAGCACAGTTCGTGGCGGTGAATTGATTTGGAGGAAGACGGGGTCATTTTGAGAAATTGATGGAGGAGCACGAACAATATCATTTAGCAGGTTTGGAGTATCATCATCATATGGTTCTGGCAGAGGAGCACCATAAGACATGAAACGGGCTGAAATTGTGGAGATAAACGCATTCACATCGCCATATAGGGTTCGATCGAAGTAGCGGTAGCCTAAAAATCGTGGAACAAGACAAGCTGCCCAATCCTTCCATTCCTGCGGTAGAGCTTGGATTAAACGCGTCATGCCTTCCAATGGTCCTATGTCCATATACTGGACTCTTCCCCATATCGAATGGTAACGTGCTAGAAATTCCGCTAGCGACTCGGTGCTCATCTTTCTCACGTGCAAGTACTCCTGCATCCAATCGTTGTCGTCCATCCTATACGAATTTTTAAACGCATAAGCACACTTAACAATTAATCGAGCATACTACAAATTCCACTACATACTCATTTCTGCGTTCCAAAGAGGGATTTTCATTCATGGATTCGGGCAATTCCAAATCACGTAACCAATCGCACACGCGTTTCATCCTTTCCGATTTTTCCACACGTACATGCAAAGGGGAGGGCATTCTAAAGCAATCTAGTTATTAATCGACTTAACAACTTAATCTCTAAACATCATAACTCATAAATAACTTAAAAGAAATTCTTAACACTTTGATAACTTAAACACCACTTTAACTTGAAAAACAAAAAAAACTTTTAGAAAATAAGACATACCTGGTTGCCGGATGAGATGGAGGATAGCTTGGTGTGGTTTACTGACTCAATAAGTCTAGGAATTAAATCTAGACTCGACTCATCAAAGAAATAACAGACTTCAGAGCAATCAAAGCCTTGCTCTGATACCAACCTGTCACACCCCGACTCTCGAGGTGCGACTTACGAACAATAACATAACCTAATCAACTAACAATCAACTTAAAGATGGGGAACATGCTCGGGGAAACATTAATGAGGAGCAATGCAATCGAATAAGGCTTTCAAAGACATAAAGAAGTAATAACTGAGCATTTTCAGTCACATACCAACGAGGATAGAACAAGTATTTCAAGTCAAGGAGTTAAGAATTCAACAAGTATTCAAAAACCATCGAGCACATCGCTCGGAATCAAAAACATAAGTATCAGAGTATAAGTATCAACAGACATCAATTCAAAAGAGTTGCAACGGAAACTAGCATCAAAACCCAACATTTGCACGTGTGAAGACATGCAAATGCCAGTCTGACATTCGACTTGACTCAACCAAAAGAAACACCACACCACCAAGTGTCCATGCCATCATCATCCAGTGAACATGCACGTTTAGAAATACACGCAGGGCTGAGTACTTTGTACTCAGTGAACACAAGCCAAAACATTTGTATAAAGATGCTTTTAAAAGCTATAACAATTGAACTTGCCTTGCCGAACATCACAAGTATTTAAACAACTTAAAACAGTTTTACTTGTGCATGTTAAAAAACATTTTCTTTTAAACAGACTGCGCAGTCAAACATAACATATATCAATAGTATGCATCATCTGTCACAATCAATTTTACTGTGCCGAGAAGTAGGCCTCCTTCTCGAACACTGTGACCGGCCTAAACGAAGCAAGGCTCACAGTCACCTTAACATTCAACATACCACACGTGGGTTTCCTGCCTTTCACAAGATAATAACATCTCAACTAAACAGATGATAACACATACGAAACTTCAATAAAAACGGCAAGTCAATCGCATTTAAAATCATATAATAATACTCAATAGCATAATAACTTTCGTTGATAGTTTTGGTTTAGAAAAGCCCACCTGACTTCCGAAGATTCTAGCTAGGCAATTTAAGGGCTATTTGTCCTTGTTTAACGATCCGTCCGGCTCGATCCTTCACAGTTCGACATCGATAAAGAAAAATAACATACGCAAAGACGGACAAAAAGGCGTTGGATTCAACTGAAGGACTTCTACTTGAGTCGTTTCTCTCTTCGCTTTAACTTTTCTAAAGGATCTCACGCTCTCGTCTTTAAACCATTAACTCTACTCGATGATTGGTTAATATTACAAACCAATGTCTTAACACTTCTCGCTTTAATTAAGAAACGTCGTTTATCTACATTCCATTACTCGAGCTTTCTTTTAAAAACTTAATCACTTCTCGATTTAACAAATCAATAATTCAATCATCTTCCGTACAAATAATTTAGTAATTCTGCACGTCACAATTAATATCATGCACTTAAACACTATTCAATCACATAATAAATCCAAATAAATCAAACACACTTCAAGAGACATTAACATTTATTCAATTATACATTAGAACTTAATTTGGTTATGCATTTGTTTTTAGAAAAACTCAAACGATCTAATTTGTCTTTTCTTGGCTTATAAACAACGCTTTGTTCTAAACTCGTTATCTTCTGAAGCATTTTATAAACTTTTATTCATTTAATAAAAAAATTCTCTTAATTATTAATAAACTCTTATGAAATTGGAATTTCCTTTCCATTTCTAACTCGACTCTCATTTCTTAATTCGACTATTATTTTTCTAATTATTAACTCGACAATTCTTCTCAGTTTATTTTTAATTCGCATGGTTTGAAAACAACTTACTTAAATAATTAACTTTAATTAATTTCTTTCAAAACCATTACTTGAACTTTATTCCATTATTATTTTGGTTAAACTATACGAGTATTTAACTTAACTCGTCTAGCATCTTCTTCTCGATTTAATTAAAACTTCTTTTCATTTCTTATTAATAAATCCTTTTTAACTCGAATTTCTCGACTTCTTGTTTATTTATTTAATATGTTCTCCTTCTTTGTTCTTAACTTATAACTAATTCTTACTTAACAATTTTCTTTATTTTTCAATAAACATTTTTTTATGAAAACTAGTTTATCTCATTAGTTTAATTATAAAATCTCGTTTTGATTTAGTTTATTAAAAATTCAAATCTTCAAGTTTTAATACAAGAACACTTATTAGATATATTTTTCTATATAATTTTCAATTTTTAACATCTTAAAAACTTTTAAACTTCATTCTTTTTGTTACAAAAATACCTCTTTTCATCTATGATTCAAACTAGTATTTACACACACATTATAACATCAAAACATCAAATCTTCTATATTTTCACAAATTGTTTTCTTCAAAAACTTAACATGCAACTTATTTTTCTTATACTTAACCACATGTATGATTACATCAACATATCACATAATAATTTCATGATCAAAACATCACTCAAATCATCAACAAAATCAACAAAATAATTCCTTCTTTTTCTTCCAAAACATACGGCATTTATGCATATTTTGGGGCAATTTATTTCTCAATTTTTCATGCATAGATATTCATTCACAACATGAATAAAATCATAAATCAAGCATCAAAATAACAATAACTCAAGAAATTCACATTTTCCTATTTTTCCCTTATATTTTCGGTATTAACCAATTTTTTTAGGGATTTAATTTCTTTTTCTTCTCTTAATTCACCGATTAAATCCTAGTGTTCGATTCTCCTATCGATTTCTTCTCACTTAATTCTCACATCGATAACCTAAGTTTGCCTAAACATAAATAAATACCATGCATGCATGTTTTCTTTCTTTTAGGGCTTAGAGATATACATATATAGAATTAAACAAATGGAATATCATACTTTGAAAATTAAAATCGGATCTCCTCTCTTGGCTTCTTGGGATCGAATTGAAGGGGAAAATGAGCTTCAACTTGAGCTTGAATGTTATGGAAGAACTCTTCTTGAATCCTCAAAGAAAAGAATAACACAATAATTAATCATCCATTTCTTTAGGGATTAAGAGCCAAAAATGAAGAAAATGGGGGATGATTATTGAATTTCAATGCAAGAACTTGATGAATTTTTAACTTTTTCTTGAAGGTATAGACGAAATAGATGGAGAATGATGATCTTCACTTCATTTCCATAGATGTTGAGTTTGAATATAAGGTTTGCATGGAAGAAAATCAAGTGTATGTGTGGTGTATGTGTGATTGCCGTGAGAGAGGGAGAGAGTAGAGAGGGAGAGTTTTGTTTTCTTCTTTTTGAGAGATTTTGAATGTGAGAGAGATAATGAAGGAAATTTCCTTTTATATGGAAAGAGAGAGATAGAATGCATGCATGTGTATCCAAAAAAGGGAATAAAGCATGATTACAATTAGTATTGGAACTTGGTATTCTTAAGTGTTGATGTGATTGAATTTGCATGCAATCTTTTGCTAAGATTGTGGTGAGACATAATGATGAATTTTGCATAGGAAATTGGAGAGAGATGGGAGAGAGGTAGTGAGGTGGCGTGAGAGGGAGAGAGAGGTGACGACACTTGTCTTCGTCGTGTCGTTACGGGTATTAATTACCCGGTCGTAAAGGTTTTCCTGATAAAACAATTCATATTATTTCATTTATGCTATGAACGGGTTTAATCTCTCCTCGTCTTGTTCCCGACACTAAAACATCTCAATCCTATTTCACATTTCATTTAAAAGATTAATGATTCCGACCATCTAGTCTTTTAAATCTTAAAAGAAACTAGTCGGCTTATTAATCCGTTATTAATCCTTTAAAGATTAAATCTTCGTAACTCTTCTCAAATTATCTCGGATAAGCTCTTACCTTATCTCAATGACCTTAGAAGAAATTCTAGGTTTCAAGATTTTAATTCTACTCTATTCTAAATTCTTCGGCGCATAGAATTTTCTCGGCGATTAACATTATTCTTTTTCAATTAAACAAACTCTTCGGGGTTTTTCTGAAAATTAATCTCATACTCATTCTCATATAAACAAGCTCAACATATACATCACATTATCATTTCAAGAAATTGAACAGATAAATTCACACAAAACGCATAAAGCATTCCAGACGTTTTACTCATTTCTCTTCATTTAGAAAAGAAAAATTTTTATTCCACAAATCACATCTTTTAACTTACTCGGTTAATTAATACGCTCTCTGAAGATATTAAAGCTCGGGGTATCACAAATTTGTCGCCACGATTTGTGCTTGAACCTCAAAATTCCCACTCAGATTATCTAATTGTAAGTGGTGTGCTTTTAATTCATTCTTTTGACCCCTTTTGCTTTGTCTAACCTATCAACATTGCAGCCGAGAGGATGCAATGGAAACCCTTCACCGAACGAAGTTCAGTTTGCCACTTATATGCGTCGTCAGCAAGTAACTTTTTCAAATCATCCCGAAGCAGAATCTTCTAGGCCAGCCCGTTCAGACATCGGCATTGAGAACGAAAGTGAACCAAATGATGCAGCAACGGTATGAAAAGGATATCTTCAAACCCTACCCAATAATGTCTTTCCTACCCCTCTTGCTTGTGCATCTATCTCCCCAGCAAGGCCAGAAGACGAACACAACCCTCAATTCGATACCGCAACCGATGTAGCTCCTTACCTTCATCAAGAAGAGAATCACAATACCCCGCCACGGGTTGAATCTGAGTTAGCCGCAATGAACTACACTTTGGAAGACTGTGAGGAAGCCTTGAGGGAAGTTGAGCGCGAGTGTTTCGCCATTGAGGATGACAATGTCGATGAAGAAGACCAGTTTGTAAACCAGATGCTTGAGGAAGAGGAAGAAGAAGAAGACCCTGAGGAGGAAGAAGATCCCATAGAGCACTTTGGAGTAGACTCCGATGCGGAGCAATATGATGACAATGGGCCAAGCGAAAGCTATTCCTGCATGTAGAAGTGATTCAAGGAAGTCGTGGAAATTTAAGTTTTATCATGTGTGTTTGAGAGATGAACTCTTTTATTTATTTTTCAGAAGTAATGTAATTTGTGGTTTAAGACTTGCATAACTCGAGTATGAAAAAGGGAAATTTTCAAGTGAATCCCTATTGTTATAAGTCCTTAAAAGAGGCCGCCGTCGAGCGATTTAAAAATGAGCCATTAGGCTATTGAAATTAAAATTTAAGTTCCCTGAGTTATCAATTTGAATTGCGTATGTGAACATGAAATGATGATATTTTATTTTGTGATTATGATTGATTGCTTGAGAATATGTGATGATGATATGAATGTTTGATGACTATTGAAATTTGAATGAGATGCATGTATGTATGAGAAGTTAAAATAATGAAATTATTTGGAGAAAGCCCTTAATTGCTTTTTATTTGCTTAAGTACCGATCGAGAATCGTATTCCTCCCAAAAGAGAAATATTTTCAGAATCGAGAAAGGTTCCTAGTGAACTAAAGAATTGGAGTGGCTAAAATTTTCTTGTTGTAAATTTTTAGAATGCCACCGAGATGCAGAAACGTCAGAATCCCTGAAGATAACCCTGAGGGACAGCGTGATCCTACTCCGCCCCCTCCGAATGAGAGACGAGTCGAAGAACTTTTTCTCCGACAGAATCCCCCAACCTTCGATGGTAAAGGCAGTCCAACTAATGTTGAGGACTGGATTCGTTCTCTTGAGCGAATTTTTCATTTCCTTCGTTGCTCTGATCGTGAACGTCTGGAATGCATGACGTACCAGCTGAAAGGAACTGCCGACTATTGGTGGGAAGCGAAGCAAAGAATGTACTCCCCCGAAGAGCGCGAGGACTTGACGTGGGATTAGTTTAAGGAAGCTTTGTATGAAAAGTACGTGCCGAGGAGTTATCGCAAACAGAAATCCAACGAATTCACAAATCTGAAGCAAGGGAAGAGGTCTGTAGCCGAGTATGATCTAGAATTCTGTGAATTAGCCCGTTTTGCACCTGATATGGTCGACAATGATGAGAAGATGTGCGAGTTGTTTCGAGCAGGACTGAGGCAAGATATCCGAGTAGTTCTTGCTAGTCAAAGTGGTTTGACTTATGCCGAAGCAACCAGAGAAAGGATCGCATCCTCTAGCGAATTCTCAATTTCAAAGCCAGACAACCACAACTGTGTCTACCCAACAACCCCAGTTTGGTTAGCATGGAAAAAGAAAGGGAAGATGGAATGGTGGGAACCACCCGAATAAGAGACAATGGCAAGGGAAAGGCCAACAGCAACCCCAGAAGGGAAAAGCTCCGCAGATCAACCGGAATAACCTACCTATAGGACCCTTAGGATTCCCTCCTTGTGCGAAATGTGGTAAAATGCATCAAGACGTCTGCAAGAGCGGGAGTAATGTTTGCTATACGTGTGGTCAACCTGGTCATTTCTCGGACCAGTGCCCAAGTAAACAACAAGGTTTAAGAGGCGGAAGACTGAATCAGTTCCAGCCTTCGCAGATGAAAGCCATTGAGGCAACTCCACTGCAAAAGTTCGTACAACATCAACGTAAGCCGCCGCAGCCAAAGCAGCAATCTCTTCAGCAAGAGCCTTGACACGCACCCGTCGTGTGGAATGATCAAAATACCTGTGTATGCCCTAGACGGATAATACATGCTCCTGAGCCCACTACCGGACTGGCTATTCTTAGTGGCAAGCTAGGGTCGATCCCACGGAGAGTGAGGAACTACTTTACTCTTCGGTGCACAAATTGAGTTGTCACGGTCTCAACCTGTATATCTGCACAATAAACTAAACGGAAATCAAATATAAAAAAAGGGGTAAGATTTGGGGTAGGTCATGATCATTGTTGATATGTTTATTCGGTCATGGGCATACTGAAGATCCGTCCAAGCTTCATACAAACTCAAGGCGTGGCCCAAAGACATTGGGGCGTTTCAAGAGTTCATACTCCATACTTAGGATGGTTGAGTCCCTTGTTGTCGTCTTGGTCCGAAGGTCATGCTTCACCCCGGTCACAAGGCCGTGCTTCACTCCTTCTAAGATAGTAATCATACCCGATCTCTCAGAGTATGACCCTCACCAACCTTCTCTCCCAAGCTTCCCATGTCCGCACCTACAGAGTAGACATAACTCGCGGGATATCCATTTCCGGTACTACGTCCAACCGGTCATCGATATATCTACGATACGCGAGATGAGTGCTTCGATCAATAACCATGGCTTGATGCCTCGTCACAGTTGATGGTTGATTGTTAGAGAAGCCCAAGACTGAGGAAGGATGCAGTATCCCCTTGCCCTTTCCTCACCATCCAGATCTACAACACCATTGAAGGCGCTGCTCAGCTACTCGGTCATAGGCATACTGAACGCTACCGTCTGTCATGCTCTGGCCTTTGCTTGTCATGGTACAGCTCTAACCGAGCGGAGATCTCCCGCTGGATCAGAACTGCCCATGGATTCTGCTTAGATCTCTCTGGAACCACTGGATCCAACCGATGGCACAAATGCCTCGCGAACATTTCACATATTAACACTTTATCATTTTCTCCACCCAAATCTCACCAGGGAAATTACTCACACATAATTAAATACATAAACACAAAATAAAATGAACACATGAATAGAAGAAAATATGAAATACTTGAATAAATACCAAAGGCAAACCGCCTTGGGCTTGTTCTTCACAATGAAATTGAAATAAGAGCAAGTAAATTGTTTGGTACGAAAATGTAAAAGAAAATACTGAACTAAAGTGTATCTTGGGACTGAAAATGAAGTAGAACACGATGGGGAGTAGCAACCTTTGTCAGCCACACTTGCTGGCTTTATATAGTTGACAGACGTCAGTCTAACCCTAACCCAACTGTCTGACAGTATCCCTGTGACTGACTTTCCATAAATAGATGATCGTGATTGATTTGATTGTTGGGGATGATTGGCTTAATTGATTGAGTTGACTTTATTTTTCTCTTGCTGTTGATATCTCAGATTCGCTGAAACCTTCCATCCTTGGCCCTTCACACGTTTTTCCATAAATAGCCCATATGTGCTGATTGGGACAGTCTGTCATGGCCTTACCAACATGAGTGATCACCTTCCATATTTAGCTTGATCCTTGATTGATCTGATTGGTGATTGGCCATCAATTATTGATTGATTAAGTTGACTCCACGTTTTTCCAGATCTTTCCATTGTTAAGACTCCCAGAATCTCCTAATATCTCATTCACGCGTCTTTCCATATTTGGCTCTTAATGCTGACTGCTGCTGTCCAGCATGGTCATATTGACTGCATCCTTCGGTTAGCCTCGCACCAGGTGGTACACTTTGGAAATCATCGCTGCTCAGATGCAACTTGGGCTGATTTGTCTCAGTAATGCCCATTTCGCTCATATTTCGTCCATATGCTCATTTCCGAGCTTCCACCTCCAAAATATTTGTTTTCTCCCCTATACGACTCATACAAACACAAAAGAAAAGAAAAATGGGGCCAAAAAAACCCAAAAGTCGAAGACGCATCACACCTACACACTTAAACCATACTTGCCCTCAATTATGCAGGTGGATTCACAAAAGACATCGACGAAAATAGAAGAAAGAAAAGAAATAAAGACTCAAGACACGAAACTGCACAATTATCAGATCAGATCATACATGCATGCATCAATCGTAATGTCATACCACAAACCATTGAGCAAATAAATCACATGAAGAGATTAGCAGTTTCTCTCACACACTCATGTGTATGGCTAAGTGTATACTCTCATTCTATGCTGCCTTAGCTTCCCTATAGCCTTGTTCATGGATTCATAGCAAATGTTCAATCTAGTGAAATTCATCAAAGGGTCTTCGTTAGGTTGTAGTGGGGTATACGGAGCAGAGGTAAGGATTTTTGGATAAGTAATTTAAAACTTGGTTCCGGTCATACCGACCTATCTTTTCCAGTACTAGCACTCCCACTTCTCCTTTCCCGTTTTTTTTTCTTCTTCGATTAAGCAAAATCATTTTTTTTTTAAAACCCAGACTCTCCTTTATAAATTTATGCTTTTCCACCTTAAGTAATGAGCTTCCCTTTATCTTTCGAATAGTGTGAGAGTCATACCTTTAATCAATTTTAATACAAGGGCTAATAAAAAAAAGAATTCATTCGGCTCAAAGTGGTTAGCAAGGATTTATCATTTTTAGCTCAAAGAAATAAATCTGGCGCTCTAAATTGAAGGAATTGCCCTAATCATATAAACTACACCATACAACTAGAATCCACAATCAAGTTCTAGGGTTACTAAGCAGCATAGTCATATCAGAAAATAAATGCAAATTGGCTCAAATCTCACAGGTATGGATTATTCAGTATGCTCTCTACTGCTATCATGTGATAATGCTCATCATGCCAACAAACCAGTCAAACCAAATAGCATGCATGAATCACCAATACCAACAACATTTGCAGACTGACTCTAAACTCAAGACTCAAAAGAAAAACAAAGGCCTTTACTAGGGAGAGAAAACTTATTCGTGGAGTGTGAGGGCTCGGTCTCAAGAGATTGACTTTCACTTGGCGGAATGCATCTCGAATGTCCAACAAATTATGTTCTGACTTCTATATGGAGTGAAGATCATGTGTAGCAGTCATGGAGTGGTGGTGAGTGGGAGAATGAATTTTCCGCTGCTTCAAAATGCGAAAGTCTCGCCAGTTGGGGCAGACCCTGACCACATGTCATACTACTGCTTCGGTAATCCCTTGACCATCCTGTCGATTCTCCACCGACCCCACCTACACACTTTGCATTGCAAAGTGGGTTTTGATCTCCGATGCATAGAATCCAGCTCATCTCATCTATAAGGTTAGTCCTCTAAGAAACACAAAATACAAGAAATAAAAGAAACATAAATTCAAAGCAGTAATGGTCATACCAGCGACCTTATTTTGGGTTGCCTCCCAATCAGCGCTCTTGTTTATTGTCTTGAGCTCGACGTAATCTTTTCCATCATGCAAAACAAGGATCTAGGAGAAAACATTTCTCTATCTTTGACATGCCTGGATCGTAAATCTTCTTGCCCAACTCCATGTACATCCCATCACTACCGTATGCATTGGCTCTCCACTCCTCATGTTCTTGTTGCCTTTTCTGTTCAACTTCATCTTCTGATAGAGAAGGTGCACCATCATCACCAGGAGTTTCTTGGCTAGGGATTTCCAAAAAGTATGATTCCAGACTTGTTCCCTTAAACTCTTCTTGTTTGGCAGCATTACTGTCAGTAAGGTCATTCAACAGCTCCTTCTCTGGTATGACCCGCACAGTTCTGTGTGGATATAGCTTATCAACATAGTATTCGGCCAACTTTGTGAAGGTTGTCGGTTGATGAACTCTAGCATCTTTTACAGCATCAGAGATATTGAACCTAAAAGTAGTGTCTCCGAGCATGCAAATCATGATTCCTCCATCCTCATTTATGTAAACTCGAGCAATTTCCATAAATGAACAACCCAATATCAGTCCAGAACCTTTTTGAGTCTCATGTCCCATATCTAGCACTTAGAAATCTACTAGGAGTGTGGTTTCACCGACCTCCACTTCAACATTCTGCAATAACCCTTTGAGATGGGCATTCCAACGGTCTGCCAACTGTATGACCATTCCGGTTGGCTCAAGGGATCCGAGGTTGAGCTCTTTATACATTGATAGGGGCATCAAATTGATTGATGATCCCAACTCCAGCTTAGCTTGCTCAATTATTTTTCCACCAATAGCACATGGGATAAACAACTCATCCGAATTTTCCGTGAGTACCTCGCTCGGTATGACCGCCGCCACACATTCTAACTTCTCATTCCCTTCCATTTTTGCCTTTTTGGATTTTATGGCATTTTGGGGTAGTGGGCGTTTGTGATCATTAGCTTCCTCCAAGATTCTCGGACAAGGCGGTGCAATAGTTGGCAATTTCTGGGTGGCCTTTTCTGTATGGGCTGCTCTGACAGATTCATTAGACTCCGGTATGCTTATTCCTATCAATTCTGCTACAGTGCCTGGCGGTTTGGTCATACCGTCATGCCATTCTTCGAGGTCCTTCTCCTTTTGCATTTTTGCTTCATCAGCTTCCTCGATCAGATTGATCTCTTCCGGTGGAAGTTTCCTTTGATTCTCCACGTCTTTTGCTATAATATTATCCCAACGGAAGATTTCTTGGCTACATTTATCCATTGTTTCAGGTCTGAAGAGTTCGGCATCCTTCATTGACTCTTCCCAAGTTGGTCCTTCTTGTAGTTTTGAATGGTACGGGGGTGTCTGCAGTATGCCCCGTACTGGCTGCAATTGCTGATTCTCCCATCCTCTATGTCGCCATTGGGAATTTGGACTTTCACTCCATTCAGCATTGTAAGAGTGAGAGAATGGACCATACTTTTTGTGCTGGTCATCACTTTCTCCCATAGAAAAATCCTCCATTGGTCCATCCCCTAAGAAGAGTTGATATTCATCAGTTTGATGTCCAGTCATGTTGTATTGGTCATACAGAGGAGCCTTCTTCGGTGTGGTCACAGCTGCTACGAGTTGTTTGATCTCTTTGATCTCCTTCCTCAACTCAATGAGGTTGTCATCCTCCATTTTCTTTGGTGCTTCCAGGTTGCATTCATATGCTCCCGACTCTCTGTCCATACTTTCAAATAGTTGCAACACGTCCTTGGGTGTTTTATCAAACATCGAACCTCCACATGCCGCAATAACGAGTTTATTCTCGTATTTCTTGAGTCCCAATAGGAAGTGTTCCACCAAATTATTTTCAGGAATTTGATGGTGTGGGCATTCTTCCAACAATCCTTTGAATCAGCCCCAATACTCGTAGAGTGATTCTAGCTCTCCTTGTTCGATGTTTTGTATGGTACTCCTCATACTAAACACTTTGGCTGCTGAGTAATACCGCTCCAAAAATGTTTGCTGCATCTCAGCCCATGTGGTCACACAACCAGCGGACAAGCTGTAATACCATTTCCTTGCATTTCCTTGTAGTGTGAAAGGAAACAACACCAACCTAATGTATTCTCCCATTGATGTTTGGTTCTCCTCGTTGAGCATATCATCTCGAAGTCTTGGAGATGTGTGATTGGGTCATCTTCAGGTATGCCATGGAATTTGGAAAACAATTGGATTAGGTCTGGTTTCAGGTCATACCGGCCTTCGATGGTCGGTAGGGTTATACCGCTGGGTTTCAAATTCAGGTCAGCCGGGCATGCCAGCTGACGAATGGTCTGCGGGGCAGCAGCTGCCATCCCGTGTCTCACCGTACAATGTCAAGCTGTAAGCGGATGATGGATTGTGAAGAGTAAAATTGTTGCGCGTCACTCCCCGGCAACGGTGCCAATTTTAACACGCACCCGTCTTGTGGTACGATCAAAATACCTGTGTATGCCCCAGACGGATAATACACGCTCCTGAGCCTACTACCGGACTAGCTAGTCTTAGTGGCAAGCTAGGGTCGATCCCACGGAGAGTGAGGAACTACTTTACTCTTCGGTGCACAAATTGAGTTGTCACGGTCTCAACCTGTATATCTGCACAATAAACTAAACTGAAATCAAATATAAAAAAAAAGGGTAAGATTTGGGGTAGGTCATGATCATTGTTGATATGTTTATTCGGTCATGGGGATACTGAAGATCCATCCATGCTTCATACAAACTCAAGGCGTGGCCCAAAGACATTGGGGCGTTTCAAGAGTTCATACTCCACACTTAGGATGGTTGAGTCCCTTGTTGTCGTCTTGGTCCGAAGGTCACGCTTCACCCCGGTCACAAGGCCGTGCTTCACTTCTCCTTAGATAGTAGTCATACCCGATCTCTCCAAGTATGACCCTCACCAACCTTCTCTCCCAAGCTTCCCATGTCCGCACCTACAGAGTAGACATAACTCGCGGGATATCCATTTCCGGTACTACGTCCAACCGGTCATCGATATATCTACGATACGCGAGATGAGTCCTTTGGTCGATAACCATGGCTTGATGCCTCGTCACAGTTGATGGTTGATTGTTAGAGAAGCCCAAGACTGAGGAAGGACGCAGTATCCCCTTGCCCTTTCCTCACCATCCAGATCTACAACACCATTGAAGGCGCTGCTCAGCTACTCGGTCATAGGCATACTGAACGCTACCGTCTGTCATGCTCTGGCCTTTGCTTGTCATGGTACAGCTCTAATCGAGCGGAGATCTCCCGCTGGATCAGAACTGCCCATGGATTCTGCTCAGATTTCTCTGGAACCACTGGATCCAACCAATGGCACAAATGCCTCGCGAACATTTCAAATATCAACACTTAATCATTTTCCCCACCCAAATCTCACCAGGGGAATTACTCACACATAATTAAATACATAAACACAAAATAAAATGAACACATGAATAGAAGAAAATACGAAATACTTGAATAAATACCAAAGGCAAACTGCCTTGGGCTTGTTCTTCACAACGGAATTGAAATAAAAGCAAGTAAATTGTATGGTACGAAAATGTAAAAGAAAATACTGAACTAAAGTGTATCTTGGGACTGAAAATGAAGTAGAACACGATGGGGAGTAGCAACCTTTGTCAGCCACACTTTCTGGCTTTATATGGTTGACAGACGTCAGTCTAACCCTAACCCAACTGTCTGACAGTATCCCTGTGACTGACTTTCCATAAATAGATGATCGTGATTGATTTGATTGTTGGGGATGATTGGCTTAATTGATTGAGTTGACTTTATCTTTCTCTTGCTGTTGATATCCCAGATTCGCTGAAACCTTCCATCCTTGGCCCTTCACACGTTTTTCCATAAATAGCCCATATGTGCTGATTGGGACAGTTTGTCATGGCCTTACCAACATGAGTGATCACCTTCCATATTTAGCTTGATCCTTGATTGAACTGATTGGTGATTGGCCATCAATTATTGATTGATTAAGTTGACTCCACGTTTTTCCAGATCTTTCCATTGTTAGGACTCGCCAGAATCTCCTTAATATCTCCTTCACGTGTCTTTCCATATTTGGCTCTTGCTGCTGACTGCTGCTGTCCAGCATGGTCATATTGACTGCATCCTTCGGTTAGCCTCGCACCAGGTGGTACACTTTGGAAATCATCGCTGCTCAGATGCAACTTGGGCTGATTTGTCTCAATAATGCCCATTTCGCTCATATTTCGTCCATATGCTCATTTCCGAGCTTTCACCTCTAAAATATCTGTTTTCTCCCCTATACGACTCATACAAACACAAAAGAAAAGACAAATGGGGCCAAAAAGACCCAAAAGTCGAAGACGCATCAAGCCTCCGCATTTCCAAAGAGCCTACGCGATTGAGCAGAAGCCTCTAGAGAAAGAAAAAGGAAATCTGGCAGGTATGGGAAAGCTTAATGGCATACCTGTTATTATTTTTTTCGATACGAGAGCCTCGCATTCGTTTATATCTAGCATTTGCATAGAGAATCTAGAATTGAAAGTAGAAGAATCAAACCAGGTGCTTAGTGTCGCAACCCCTTTAGGAAAGTCTGTGTTAGTTTCGCGTGTTTTCCCGAATTTAGAATTTGAGATCGGAAATCGTAAGTTGATCGTGAAATCCCTGAATGTAATCCAGATGTGGGACGTGGATATAATCCTAGGAAATGGATTGGTTAACCGAGAACTTTGCGACGATTCAATGCGACTTGAGGCAAATATCGTTTAAACCTCCTGGAGAAGAGTCAACCGTAGTTTTCGGAGTTGAGAAGAGAATGAAGAAGAGCGTGCCAGTAATTTCGACTATGAAAGCACAAAGATTGATGCTGAAGAAGGATACTCAAGTGTATCTAGTTAATCTGAATAAAGATGAAAATCAAGAGTTGAGTATCGATAATGTTCCAGTCGTGAGAGAATTCAAAGATGTGTTTCCAGAAGTGTTACCAGGCTTACCCCCTGATCGTCAATTGGAGTTTACAATCGATCTAGAACCCGGATCAGCCCTAATATCCAAAGCCCCGTATAGGATGGCTCCAAAGGAACTTCAAGAGTTGAAGATCCAACTGCAAGAATTGTTGGACTTAGGCTATATTCGACCAAGTGTATCGCCTTGGGGTGCTCCAATTTTGTTTGTGAAGAAGAAGGATGGTAGTTTGAGGATGTGCATAGACTACCGAGAGCTAAACAAGATTACGCTTAAGAACAAGTATCCTTTGCCAAGGATAGATGATTTGTTCGACCAGCTAAAAGGAGCCGGTGTTTTCTGCAAGATTGATTTAAGATCTGGATACCACCAACTGAAGATCTAGCAAGAAGATATTCCAAAGACTGCTTTCAGAACAAGATATGGACATTACGAATTCATAGTAATGCCATTTGATTTAACAAATGCTCCAGCAGTATTTATGGATATGATGAACAGAGTATTTCACGAATATTTGGATAAGTTCGTAATTGTCTTTATAGACGATATTTTAGTTTATTCAAGAGATGAAGCCGAGCATGAAAAGCATTTGAGGATTATCTTGGAAACGCTTAGAGCTGAAAAGCTGTATGCCAAATTCAGTAAGTGTGAATTTTGGTTGAAGGAGGTAAATCTCTTAGGACATGTTGTTTCGTCCGAAGGAATCAAAGTGGATATGGAGAAGGTGAAAGCTGTACAAGAATGGAAATCCCCGACATCAGTGCATAAAATCCGTAGTTTCCTCGGTTTAGCAGGTTACTACCGGAGATTCATAGAAGGATTCTCCAAGATCGCAAAGCCAATGACGAGCCTATTGAAGAAAGAAACAAAGTTCGAATGGACAGAAGAATGTGAAAGAAGTTTTCAAGAACTCAAGACGAGATTGACTACCGCTCCAGTGTCAGCACTACCCGAGCCAGACAAAGACTACATCATTTACACCGACGCATCTGCTCAAGGATTAGGATGTGTCCTAATGCAAGATGGGAAAGTAATTGCGTATGCTTCAAGACAACTCAAACCTCATGAAGAGAAGTATCCAAATCACGACATGGAATTAGCAGCTGTCGTTCATGCTTTGAAGATTTGGCGACATTATCTCTATGGAGCCAAGTGTGAGATATTTTCGGATCATAAAAGTTTAAAGTACTTCTTCGAGCAGAAGGAGTTAAATATGAGACAAAGAAGATGGCTCGAGTTGGTGAAAGATTACGATTGCAAGATATCATACCATCCCAGTAAAGCAAATGTAGTAGCTGACGCACTGAGTTGAAGGAGAAAGAAGGAAAATTCGGAAGGGACCGGATTAGGATTCCTTCTAACTAATGAAGTCAAGTTGATAGAAGAATTTGGAAAGATGAAAATTGAAGTGCTTGTACCTCCAGTGACAGTAGATCAAATAATTGCTACTTTAGTAATAATGCCTAATTTGAGAACCCGCATCATAGAAGGCCAAAGAAGAGACGAAGAATTGAAGAAGCTACGAATGAAGGTGAGAAGGGGAGAAGTTAAAGATTTTTCGGAGTCAAGTGATAATGCCTTGTTGTACCAAGGAAGAATTTACGTGCCTAATGACGACAAATTGAAGAATGAAATAATTAGTGAAGCTCATGAAACCCAGTATACAGCTCATCCCGGTAGCACAAAGATGTACCAAGACTTAAAGAGACAGTTTTGGTGGAATGGAATGAAGATGGATGTGGCATTATTCGTTGAAAAATGCCTAACTTTCCAGCAAGTGAAGTCTTTGCATCAAAGACCATATGGACCTCTGCAACCCTTACCAGTTCCAGAGTGGAAGTGGGATGGAATCACAATGGATTTTGTGACCGGATTGCCAAGATTAAGGAGAGGAAACACAGTAGTATGGGTGATAGTGGATAGGTTAACGAAGTCTGCTCATTTCATACCTATTCCACATACCTATGGATCAGCCAAGTTAGCTGAAATCTATATCAAAGAAATTGTGAAGTTGCATGGAGTGCCAAAGACGGTTACTTCTGATAGAGATTCGAAGTTCACAGCCCGTTTTTGGGAGAGTTTCCATAAAGAGTTAGGAACTCAGTTGCAATTCAGCACTGCTTATCATCCCCAAACCGATGGTCAGTCCAAGCGAACGATTCAAATTCTCGAAGATATGTTGAGAGTTGTTCTGTTAGATAAAGGAGTTGAATGGGAAAAAGTCTTACCTCTTGTTGAATTCGCGTACAACAATAGCTATCAGAATACAATAGGAATGGCCCTTTACGAAGCTCTTTAAGGAAGAAAATGTAGATCGCTGCTTTATTGGAAGAAGTGGGCGAAAGGAAGGTGATAGGGCCAGAAACGAATGAGGAAATGATAGAATCTATGCGCCAAATTCGCGAGAAGATTAAAGAAGCTCAAAGTCGACAAAAGTCGTATGTTGATAATAGAAGATCCAAGTTGGAATTTGAAGCAGGAGATAAAGTATTTCTGAAAGTATCCCCTTCGAGAGGAGTACATCGTTTTGGAGTTAAAGGAAAGCTTAAACCTCGTTTTATAGGACCGTACGAGATCCTTGAGAGGATTGAATCCGTATCGTATCGTTTAGCGCTACCGCCCAGTTTCGAAAGTTCGCATAACATTTTTCACGTATCGCAATTGAGAAAGTACGTCTTCGATCCGAAGCACGTCATACGCCAAGAGGATATCGAGATGAAACCCGATCTAAGCTACGAGGAGAAACCTGAAAGGATTTTAGATCATGAAGTTCAGCAACTTAGAACGAAATCGATTCCCTTAGTGAAGGTCAAATGGTGTCATCATGATCTCGAAGAAGCCACTTGGGAACTCGAGGAAAAGATGAAAGCAAATTATCCCGAGCTATTTTCTCAAGGTCAGTATATTTCGGGACGAAATTTTTTTTAGAGGGTGAGGATGTAATACCCCGAATTACTATACCTTTAGAAAGCGTTTTAAATTAACCGAGTAAGTTTAAATGACGAGATTTGAGGTATAAAAATTTTCTTTTCTAAATAAACAGAAATGAGTGAAACGATTGGAATGCCTTATATGTTTTGTGTGAAATTATCTGTTCTATTTCTTGAGATGATAATGCGACGTATATGTTGAGTTGTTTATATAAGAATGAGTATGAGTTTAATTTTTAGAAGAGCCCCGAAGAGTTTGTTCAATTGAAAAAGAATAATGTTGATCGCCGAGAAATTTCTATGCTCCAAAGAACTTAGAATAGAGTTGAATTAAAATCCTTGAACCTAGAATTTCTTCTAAGGTCATTGAGATAGGATAAGAACTTATCCGAGATAATTTGAGAAGAGTTGCGAGAATTTAACCTTTAACGGATTTGGAAAAGCGTTGTTTATAAGCCGAGAAAAGACAAATTATATCGTTTGAGTTCTTATGAAAAGAAATGCATAATCGAATTAAGTTCTAAAGTATAATTGAATAAATGTTAATGTGTCTTGAAATGTGTTTGATTTATTTGGTCTTCTTATGTAATTGAATAAATATTTAAGTGCATGATAATAATTGTGACGTGAAGAATTACTAAGTTATTTGTATGCAAAATGATTGAGCTATTGAGTTGTTAAATCGAGAATTAATTTAGTTTTTAAAAGAAAGCTCAAGTAATGGAATGTAGATAGATGACATTTCATAATTAAAGTGTGAAGTGCTAAGACGTTGGTTAGTAGCATTAACCAACCATCGAGTAGAGTTAATAGTTTAAAGACGAAAATACGAGATCTTTTAGAAAAGATAAAGCGAAGAGAAAAACGACTCAAGTAGAAGTCCTTCAGTTGAATCCAACGCCTTTTTATCCGTGTTTGCGTATCTTATTTTTCTTTATCGATGTCGATCTATGAAGGATCAAGCCGGACAGAACGATAAGCAAGGACAATAGCCCTTAAAACCGCCTAACTAGAATCTTCGGAAGTCAGGTGGGCTTTTCTGAACCAAAACTAGCGATGAAATTATTATGCTATTGAATACTTATATGTTTCTTAAATGCGATTGACTTGCTGTTTTTATTGAGTTTAGTATGTGTTATCATCTGTTTATATGAGATGTTATTATCCTGTGAAATACGGAAAACCCACGTATGGTATGTTGAATGTTGAGGTGACTGTGAGCCTTGCTTCAGTTAGGCCGGTCACAGTGTTCGAGAAGGAGGCCTACTTCTCGGCACAGTGAGATTAATTGTGACAGATGATGCATATTATTGATATATGTTATGTTTGACTGCGCAGTCTATTTAAAAGAAAATGTTTTAGCATGCACAAGTAAAACTGTTTTAAATTGTTTAAGTACTTGTGATGTTTCGGCAAGGCAAGTTCAATTGATATAGCTTCTTAAAAGTATCTTTATCCAAATGTTTTGGCATGTGTTCACTGAGTACGAAGTACTCAGCACTGCGTGTATTTCTAAACGTGCAAGTTGATTGGATGGTGATGGCATGGACGCTTGGTGGTGTGGTGTTTTTGGTTGAGTCGAGTAGAATGTCGGACTGGCATTTGCACGTCTCCATACGTGTAAATGTTGGGTTTTGATGCAAGTTTCTGCTGCAACTTTTTGAAACAATGTCTGTTGATATACTCTGGTACTTGGTTTTTGATTCTGAGCAATGTGCTCGATGGCCTTGAATACTTGTTGAACTCTAAAATTCGTTAACTTGAAAAACTTATCTTACCTTTGTTGGAATGTGATTTTGAAATGCTCGGTTATTGCTTCATTGTGCCTTTAAAGCTTCATTCGAATATTGTTGCATTTTATTGATGATTTCCCCGAGCATGTTCCCCGTATTTGAGTTGAATGTTAGTTGATTAGCCTTGCATGTTTGTTTTTAAATGTGCAGGTTGAGTGACGGGAGCGGCGGTGGTTGATGTTGAGTTAAGAAGTCGTATTAGAATAAATAACTTGTATCAATGTTTTACGCTTTCCGCTGCCAATCTTTTTGAAGTTAATATATATCTGTTGGGTCTAAGCCCGTACAATGAACTCAGTTCCTTTTTGAAAAACTTGTCGAGTGATCCTCCGAGATCAACTCTTTCTTTTAAATGAAGTCTTGTTCATAGAAGTTATTCTGTTATTAACGTCTGTTTATTCGTTCATTCTTATTCATCCCTCTTCTTCCCCGCCTCTTTAGTCCAACCCCTAGTTGCACCCCGGCTTGGCCGTCCCTCGGGATTTGGGGCTGTGACATCTCGATTCATAAGTCGAAAGTTGAAATTGATTGAGTAATTATTCGATTATATTTATTTTAGAATAATTGTGGAAGTTTGAGAATTTTTGGAGCATGTGCACGTCTTTCGAGACAATAGTGCTTTACTTTATTCCGAGAATTTTTGCATGAAGTTTCAGATTTCGAATCAGATTTCATATTTGAATTCCTTGAATTTTTATAAGAGAAATAAAACTATTTCCATTCAAAACCGAGAACTTTTATTTTTAGGTTAAAATTCGAGCAGTGTCGAGTAAGCATGAGATAGTGTTTTGAGTCTTGAATGAGTTTCTGAGTATGAAACTGAGCATGTATGAATATGTGTGAATTTCTATAATTTTTCTAGATTTTGAGAAATTTTGAAAATTTTTCTTTTTCCAATTAATTATTGAAGTCAGTCTTTACCTATTTGTGAATACCTGATTTCAGATGTGACGACTTGAATGTCAATGAATTGTGTTTAAAGTGATCGAGATTTAATCTCGTAATTTTCTGAAGTCATTTGATGTGTGAAAAAAAAAATCCGAGTTTATGGAATGAATAGTGAATTCTCGATTTTGATTATTTGAATAAGCTTAAATTTGTCTGATGTACCAAGTTTGTTGAGTATGAATGTTCAAATCTGAGGAAAGTCTGTTGGTATAGTGCTTGAGTAAAGTTAAGAGTCGAGAAATTCGATTAGTCAAGCCGCGAAAAGTTAGAAATCCCGAGTTAAGTAGAAATCCTTGTAATCGAATTCAGATTTCGTTTTCATTCTAGAAAGTAGAACTCGTCCTTATAAGAATGTTATCTTTGAAGAAACGAGTAAAGTTCGATAGTAAGAAACGAGTGGAGTCCAGAATTAAGGAGCGAGAAGGAAAGAGGTATTCCGAGCAAGCTACTGGATGACAGGTGGGCTTTCTAACCGAAACAAATCGATGAATGCGATATTATAAGATATTATGATTATCGTATTATGTGAGTTTTTAAATTAGTTGACTTGTCAATGTTTGAGTTTTTATTTATGTTGCCATCTACTTGAGGAGAACGAATTTGGTCCTGTGTGAGACAGGGTTGTTGTGTACACATAGAGGCGATCGTGTGCGTTCCTTTGGGTGAGCCGGTCACGGTGTTTGAGAAGGAGGCCTACTTCTCGACACCCATATTTGATTGTAGAGCTGTACATATATGAGTTATATATTATTGTCTGCGTAGACATTTTCAAAAGTGAAATATTTTTCTTGCATGCACAAGTAATTGCTTTATAACTCTAACACTTGTGATGCAACAAGAAAGGCAAGTTCAATTTATAGCTCTATCGAGCAAGCTTTAAATTTTTTTTGGCATGTGGTCATTGAGTACGAAGTACTCAGCCCTCCATCTTATTTCTAAAATATGCAGGTTAGCTTGGATGATGATGGTGCAGTGTAGTTGGCGGTGTTCGTTGTTTTCGAGTCGAGTTTTGTTTAAGCTTTATGTCTTCATACATATAACTTTGGTACCTAATGTAATTCTCCGCTACACCACCGATATTTAATCGTGTTTTAATTTCTTTCAACTCTGATGTTTAATTAATGAGTTTCTTGTTCGACACTTTGTTTTGATTCCCTCTCGGCTCTTACTTAATAAACTTATTTCGTTGAGTTTTGAAATGAGAGATTGAAAGCAGATTGATAAATGTTAACGCTTTCAATAGAGATTCCCTTATTCCCGAGCATGTTTCCTTATTTATTTTCCATTGTTTCACCCTCACTACCTAATGGTTTCTAGTCGTTTCATACATTAGAAATCGGGTTGTGACAATCTTTCATTCAGTATTTTAATTTCTGTACCTAACCTGCTAACATTACATATGCTCTGCACTAACTTGGGAGTTTAACTTTTCCCTTTCACTAAGGTTTCAGTTTATGTAACGAGCTTATCTCTCACCATCTTCCGCATTGCATAACTATTTAAAACCTCAGTTCGTGCAAGCAGATCTTCAGGCATAGGAGTCAGCTGAGCTACCGACTGTGTGATTAGCTCCAACTGGGCAAGTCAGTTGTAGAGCTACTCCAAGTGTCTCTTCCAGTTGTGAGTAAACTAACCTAAGCAGTATATCTCATTGAAAAGACGTTAAGCAAAACGAAAATTGCTACTGGTGTATTCCCCCCCACATACAGCAATTACTCGTTACCGGGACCATCAATCTCAAATGACTCTCAAACATCTTTCAAAGATTTTAAAACATCTTTTACACTCGGAAAACACTTTTCTGACAAAATTCAGAAAAACTCGATAAATAGTGAAAACCAGCAAAAGTTACTATTTAAGGAAAAGTAACTCTTCTAGAAATTTTCTGAAATTTAAACTCGAGCTCAAACTCATATATTCACGCTCAAATAATTCATCACATCTTCGATTCAGATGACCAAAATGAGAAAAATCAGATAATAACACTTTAGGGCATTTTGGTAATTTCACGAAAAATTTCTTTTCTCGGAAATTCTTTTCACTTAAAGGCACACTAAAAGACATCTCAAAAGCATATAAGCACATTCAAGATGAATACTTAAACTCACAAAAGGTCGGGGTATTACACGGAGCATGCAACATATCCTTCAAAGTATCTCCACGCCGGAGGTAAGTTTAAGCACAACAGTTCCAACTCCAAGAACCGGGGAGGTATGATCACTTGCCTAGGTCATGAAGCAATCTTCAACCTCCTTGTACGTGTATAACAAGTCTCGGTTCACACAAATATGAATAGTAGCACCTGTGTCAAGGAACCAGGCAACAGGGTTAGGGGGTCGAGACTTAATTTACCTCAATGATCATGGCAACGAGGTCGTCTTTATCCCCACTATCGAGGTCCTTCTCAACATAGTTCACCTTGCCCTTTTCCTTGTTCTTCTTTGACTTACGACAGTGTTTCACAATATGGTCGGGCTTATCACAGCTATAGCACGTTCCGGTAAACATAGTCTGAGGTGATACTTCATTCCCCTTGCCTTTGGTAGGGTATGGGCGATTCTTAAGGCATGGCCCCACCTTCAGTTAAATTAGCCTTAGCCTCCATCAAAGCTTTAGCCCTCAAGTCTTGGTCAAGGACTTGTGCCTCGTTTTGAAGCTTAGCAACCAAGGTTTCAAGGGTCATCTCCTTTTGCTTGTGCTTAAGGTAACCCTTGTTATTTTTCTAGCTTGGCGGCAATTTGTTAACCAAGAACACCACAGTATACGCCTCGGGCATAATCATCCCCTCGAAATGAACATCGTGCACTAAAGTCTGGAATTCTTCCACTTGAGGCATCATGGGATGAGTATCCACCATTTGGTATTCGATGAGCCTCGTCACAACAAACTTCTTTATAATAGCAGGGTTAACACGGTACTTCAACTTAAGAGCATCCAAAATTTCTTTGGCAGTCTCCTTAGCTTTGAAAATATTGAATATACTATCATCAAGCCCGTTGAGCAACATATTCCGACACATGTAGTTGGAATGAACTCAAGTATCATAATTAATACGAACTTGAACATCCGCCTCATCCTCAGCATGAACATGCGGCTTATCTTCACGCTGGAAGCTCGCAAGCCCCATTTTGGTGATGTAGAACATCATCTTTTGAGACCATCATTTAATTCAGAACCCGAAAAAATAGAAGATTTCTCGGCAATTGGTATTAGCCGAGCATGTAATACCCCGAGCTTTCATAAGTCCTTAAGTGCGTTCTAGATGAGTTAATATGCTTAATTATCAAGTTTTGAGTGATAAAATTTTTCTAAGGAAAAAGAAATTTTTTGAAAAGACTAAAATGCCCCTATGTGCTTCAATGTGAACTTATGTGTTTTAATTACTCGATTTGAGGATGTGATGCATTGATTGAGTTTATTTATATGAGTTTGAGCATGAGTATGACTTTTGGAGAATTTTGAGAATTTTACTTTTCAGTGAATAGTAACGAGAACCGAGAAAACTCTATTCACCGAAAAGTAAAATTCTCAAAATTCTCCAAAAGTCATACTCATGCTCAAACTAATATAAATAAACTCAATCAATGCATCACATCCTCAACTCGAGTAATTAAAATACATAAGTTCACAGCCGAAAAAACACTATTCACCGACGAACTTAGAATTTGATCTAATTAGTGTCTTTTGAATCTTGAATTAATTCTAAGACTCCTGAGATATGTTAGAAGCTTATCCGAGATCACCTGGGAGAATTCTAAGAGTTTAGTTTTTAATGGATTAATTAGCCGATTAATTTTTAGGTTTTCTTCGTTACTTGGAATTTTGACCTAAAAATTAGAGAATCGGAATCCTGGATTTATTTATTGGGATATGAGATAGGTTTGAGATGTTTTTAGTGTCGGAAACGAGACGAGGAGAGATTAGAGCTGTTTTCAGTATAAATGAAATAATACGGACTTTTTATCCGGAAAACTTTTTCAACCGGGTAAATTTATATCTGTCAGAAGAGAATCTCTCTCATCTGTCTCCCTCTCTCTCTACTGACCTCTCACCCTCTCTCTCTCCCTAATCTCTCTCTAGCTACCCTATTTGTCAAAACCTAAGAGAATATTAATGATGTTATTCTTTTCTTAGCTAAATACATTTCATTTCATCATTCCAACTCTCTGTCAAACACTCTCTACTCTCTCTCTCAACCCCTCTCTTTCTCGATACTTCTCAAGGAAGGGAAAAGGAAATATCACTCTCATCTCTCTCCTTCTCTTGCCGTGACACACACACAAGCACATAGTAAAGAAAATCCTCCATTGAAGCTTCAAGTTCCAAGCTTCCAAACTTCCAAGAGTTCAAGAGATCATCATCCTCTCTAGTTCTTCCAACTTTAATTAAAGAGGTAATAATCCATCAATTCTTGAGTTCAATATCAAAAAAAAATAATTTCTTTATTAAATAATTAGAGTTTAATTAAAAGAATTTAATTTAGTTAAATAATTTGAGATTAAAGGAATTAATAATCGAGAATTAAATAACGATGAATTAGAAGTCGTAATAAATGAGAAATAGAAGACGAGATAGGATTAAAGAAATAGAGTTAGGAATCGAGTATAAAATTTGAGTTGAGTAATTGAGAATTAAGTCGTTTGAATGAACGAGAAATAATGAAAATAATAAATAATAATTATAGAGTTGAGTATAAGTAATCAACGAGAAGCTTTAAATCGAGTATGAGTTTAATTATCCGAATGATATTAAATTAGTCAAGAAGTTTGAAGTTTAATAATAAAGTTAGAGCAAATTAACTAAAATAAGAATTTCTTCATTAAATAAGAAATAATAGAATATGAGAATAATAAGTTGAGTCGAGCTTAGAAAATAAATAAAGAGATAAGTCGAGTAAGAGAAACTATGAGATTAGAGTCGAGTAAGAATTATTTTGAGCGAATTAAAGTAATTAAATGAGAAATGTTATAAAAAGATAATAAGATTTAATAAGAGTTATTTTGAGGATCGAGTTTATAAATAATAAGTGTTTGAGTATTTGTTTATGAATATTATGCCGAGTAATGATTATTAGTAATGTTTGAATAAGTCAATCGAGTTTGATTTTCAAATCGTTTTAAATTGAAAGAGTCGAGGAAATAATAGAGATAATAATTTAGGAATCGAGTTTTAAGACAAAGTTAAGAGTCGAGTTATAAATAGAAAGTGAATTTTTATTTCAATAAGAGTTTAATTAAAAGAAAAAGAGAAATGGTAATAGAAGCGTAAGTAATAATACGTATGCGAATACTATAAGTAGTTGAGAAAAGACGACGTCTTCGGAAATAACGTCGTATATTGAGTTAAGAGATATTAAATGATTATTTAAGTTTTAATCCAAGAAAAGTATTATTATTTGAATTAATGTCTTTTCCAAAACTAGAGTCGAGTAATGACGAGTAATTGTTAATGTGACTTGAAGTGTGAATCGAGTTTGAGATAATACGTTTGTTTAAATTCCAATTTAAAATTATGATGATTGATTGACATTCTATGTTGAATTAAATACGTTTGAGTAGACTTATGTGATTAAACATAATTAAATATGCTTAATTGAATCTATATGCTTGAGTAAAATATTTATGCTTTGATTATAAATGAAATGATTGTTCAAATTGTTGAGAATGCGTGCTCATGACGTGAATGATGTTCGTATAATCGAGTATTTAATTGAGAATGTGAGTAAGGATTTGAATAATGAAGTTTAGATAATTAACGTTTCAAGAAATGCTAAGACATTAGCAAATATCATTAACCAATTAACGAATAGCATTAATAATTTAGAAACGAGAGTAGGTGATGCTGTAATTAGTAACCGTGTAGAGTGAGAACCGAGGACGAGAAAGTCGAGAATCGAGATTGTCTTAGAAAAGATAAAAATAGAGAGAGAGACGAGTCATGTAGAAGTCCTTCAGTCGAAACAAACGTCTACTTTACGTCTTATGTCTTACTTCTTTTATCGATGTCAAAATATAAAAGACCGAGCGGGACGGAGAATTAGCGAGGACAAAGAAAGAGTAAGCCGCCTAGCTAATAGTCGGAAGTCAGGTGAGCTTTTTCTAAAACCAAAACTATCGATGAATGCTATTATGATAATTGAGTATTATTATGTGAGATTTTAAAGTTCAAATTGACTTGCCGTTTTTACTTGAGTTTTTGATATATGTTATCATCTGCTTGTTGAGATATTATTGTCCTGTGAAAGGCAGGAATCCCACGTGTGGTATATGAATTGTTTAAGGTGACTGTGAGCCTTGCTTCGGTTGGGCCGGTCACAGTGTTCGAGAAGGAGGCCTACTTCTCATCACAGTGAGAGTGAAATGTGGTAGATGATACATATTGCTTGAGTATATATATATTGTTTGACTGCGCAGTCTATTCGAAAGGAAAATATTTTTGCATTCACAAGTAAAACTGTTTTCACTGCATTAATACTTGTGATGCTACGGTAAGGCAAGTTGAATTGATATAGCTCTAAGAGCGAAGTTTTCAAATGTTTTTGGCATGTGTTCACTGAGTACGAAGTACTCAGCCCAGCATGTATTTCTAAACATGCAAGTTAGCGGGATGCAAATGGAGAGGACAGCTTGGTGGTGTGATATGTTTTGTTGATCGAGTCGAATGTTAGACTGGCAATTACATGTCTTCATACATGTAGTTGTTGGGTTTGAGTCGAGGATTCCGCTGCAATACAATGCTTTTGTTTATTGAAGTGTTTTGGATATTATACTCTGATATATGTTCTAAATCCGAGCGATGTGCTCGATACTATTTTTTTTTTGATGAATCTTATTTCTTGTTGACTTGAAATACTTTTTCTTATTCGAACTTGATATGTAAATTATTCGTGCTCGTTGGTTGTTTCGATATATCTTTGAAAGCATGTCTTGAATGTTACCGTTTTCCGTTGATATTCCATTATTTCCCCGAGCATGTTTCCCCTTATTTGAGTTGAGTGATGGTGGTTTAGTAAGGTTTGTTTTAGTACGTCACACCTCGGGAGTCGGGGTATGATAGAGCAGCAGGTTGGACAAGAGCCATAGTAGAGCTAGAAGAGCCGATGGTGCCTGATTGAGTGGAAAGAGCTGTGGCATATCCGATGTTTGGATTGGTAGACATTTTTCCAACAAAAGTTTGGAATATGGTTCAGTTTCAGCAACGTACACACGAACAAGTAACATGCAAGGTATTCTCATCTTGCGATTATTAGGAGTCGGTTACTCGTACGTACATTTCAATGAATATTCAGAATTTTATTGATGAACTGAAAAACGAACTATAATATAAGAATTACTATGAAACAAAGGAGTTTAGGAAAATTGGAAATCGTCCGAAGTAGAACTTCGGTCCACAAGACGAGAATACATCCTGGTAGTGCTCACGATAATGCGACCCGTCTCTAAAGGTTAAAACGATTTCAACGTCTCAATAGTAGCATCACTGCAAACTAATCGAGCACCAACGAACTGGACTGGAATGAGAACCAAACTTGAAAAGATAATAATATGTTATGTATTGAGGAGATACCGGATAGCTTTCGGAATTATGTGTTGTGCAAAGAATGAGATGCCTCCCTATAAATAACAGCTCTCAGACATGTGAAGGATCTCGTGGTCATAAACACATCCAAGACGGCCCGACGGTTTTCAGATGCTGAAGAGGCTGATCGAATGAAGAGTTGGCGGCGGTTACATGCAGCTCAAGAGTCATGGGCCAGACCAAAAGATAAAATGTGCAAGGTGAGTTGGTCCAAAAAAAATAGGCCCAAAGCACCAATTGCCAATATCCAAGTCCTTGGTCGTGGGCCCGAGCCCCATCCTGCGGCGTCGGTAGGTCGGCAACACATATGTGTGCGTGCGTGAAGGGACACCGTCTATAAGCCCATAACCTCAATTGCTTATATACTGGTTAAAATTTCCCTCAATTTCCGATGAGGGAAAATTAACTGAACTAGTAAGTTTCTACTCCAACACTGAATCTTTGACATACAATATATAACTCATCGAAAATCGATTTAAAGATATCAAATCTATCATGTTAATCTACTCTCGACGTAGATTACATGCAATAAATATTTTAATTAAATAACTAATTCTTAATTAACAATATTTAACTTCAATAGATGGTTAAACTCTAAACCATTTCCAACAATTAGTTGAAGGGGGCACGTGTAGTCGGTGATATAAACCTCGACACGCACGCGGAAGACTCAAATAGGATAAGAAACGATGGATATCCCAAAACCTCTGTATCAGTTTCTCGAAGTGAATTAGGCGAATAAATTCCCTAAAACCCAACAATAAGACGACACAGCAACTCGGGGACGCTAAATAACACACAACGAGGGATAATTGACTCGTTGATTCGCCGGATAATGAACTCGTCTTGGCAAAACCAAAAAGAATTGGAAAACTCTCAAGAGAGAATATAACTCACGAAATATATTACTCAAAGGTGTAAAATTTCGTTCATGACAAAGGCCCCTATATATAGGGTGCAAATCCTAACCCTACTAGGAAACTAAACATGGAAAATAACTCCTAACCCAATAAGGAAACAAAACCCTAGTCTAAACAAGGCTTATAACTCAAAACTTACTTAACTAAGGCCCAATTTCGGCCACCCTAAATAAACCCACGAAAATAATGAAATAAAAACAAATAAAAGACTCGATTAAATCAGCCCACATATGCAACGAAACTTTGGCCTCCATGGATTGCATCATTCCCCTCCTCTTGAAAGGGATTTGTCCTCAAATCCATGTCCTCAATCAAAATGCCGGGATAAAAAACTAAATCCTCTCTCCTCGCAAGAAACGAATGTTGGACCAAATCTGTTCTCCCTTGTGCCACCATCTTCTTCTTCTTATTATTCTTCTTATTCTTCACTTCTCCAGCTGACAACCAAGATTGCTCCCATCGTACATATGTAACTTGTATTGGTACAACCATACTATTTACTTCATTATTCAACCATGGTACCTTATTATCGTTGACGTGGCAACTCATGAAGACCTTCTTTTGATGCACCTCTTCAATGCACGTGGCTTGTGTCGAAGCTTTTGCCTCCAAAGTAGGTAGATTAGATACTTCAAGCTCACCATATGAATTCTCCGATTTCGGCTTCTAAGAATCAACCTCATCATCTTTCACATCAACATCTACATCAACTTCGAGTACCAACTCCCTTGGACATTCCTCATCTTTGGAACCAACCACGGCTTCAACTTCAACCATAATCTCTTTTTGAATAAGTCATTCCTCGTCCATGGGATTAACTACGCCATCAACTTCAATCACCATCTCACTTTGATTCAGATAATGAGTTCTTTGATTGGAATTGGACATGTATGCGGATAGCTGCTTTAGGAAGGACTGATTCTCTTCAACGATCCAGTTGTCCCACTTCCTTCCAAGATATGATTTATGGCCATGTTTCTTTTGAATTGATGGTATATTTTGCAACTTCATATCCTCACGAACACTTCTATTTCCCTGCTTCAAATTCTGCAACTTGTTGTAAAGCTCTCGGTAGTAATGATTTGGCACAAAATGCTTCCTCATCACAGCCTTCATTTCACGCCAAGTCTCAATAGGTGGCTCTCCATTTCTCCTTCAACTGGTCACCAACTGATCCCACCAAACAAGTGCATAATCCGAAAACTCAACAGCCGCCAACTTCACTTTCTTGAGCTCTAAATAGTTATGGCAGTCAAACATTAGCTCCACCTTTCGCTCCCACTCAAGGTACAACTCTGGATCGTTTTTCCCTTGGAATGAGGGAATGGCTTCAAATTTTGCAACTTGTTGTAAAGCTCTCGGTAGTAATGATTTGGCACAAAACGCTTCCTCATCACAGCCTTCATTTCACGCCAAGTCTCAATAGGTGGCTCTCCATTTCTCCTTCAACTGGTCACCAACTGATCCCACCAAACAAGTGCATAATCCGAAAACTCAACAGCCGCCAACTTCACTTTCTTGAGCTCTAAATAGTTATGGCAGTCAAACATTAGCTCCACCTTTCGCTCCCACTCAAGGTACAACTCTGGATCGTTTTTCCCTTGGAATGAGGGAATGTTCATCTTGATATTGCCTAGGTAGTTTTCCTGAGTACCACCTCTATGTCAGTTGCCCTCATCATCTTCGTCAAACTTTGTATCTTCTACATAAGCATCATACTCAGCACGTCCTCCTCCTCTACTGCGGCCTCTATCACCACGTTCTCCTCTACCACGTTCTCTATGACCATTGGAACCAATATCTCTAACTTGCTACTGCTCGACCAGGTCAAGTATGTCATATACCACTTCCATATTTGATTCCAACATCCTCCCTGATTCTGATGTAAGTGCCTCCATCAGTAACTTCACCTTTGGATCACCAACACGTTGATCCGCCTCATCTGCAACCTGCTTATCATCTTTAGACATCTTGACATAGAAACAAAGGTTAGTAAAACAGAATCCTCACCACCTCACAAGCACTCGTGTATCACTCAGTAATGAATCACTCAACACTCGTGTATCACTCAATTATGGCTCTTTTCACTGTAATAATCTCACCTCTCTTGCCTTTTTCCACTCAAATTCTCTCTAAAGGAATCAAATTCTCTCAATCTACCACTTGAATTCACCACCAACAAACAACGAAACAACCAAAGACACAGAAAAACTGGACACAAGAATAGAAAGACATGAAGAAACGAAAACTGAAAACCCAAAAACACGTTGCACAGAAACGTGCTCAACGACTCTATACGACCCAAGGAACCCGAAAAACACTACGATACACAAGCAAAAAGTCGGAAAGAATGCACTCAGAAACTGCTGCAAAAGACTCTACATGACCCAAGGAACCCATTGGAAAAAATTTGCCCACAATGATTTTCGGAAAATTTTGTACCCTCTCGGAACGAGGATTTCAAAAATGCAAAGAACATAACCAAATTTTAAATGATGCGCCTTTGGCGACCACTTTTATGTCAAACTGGAATTTTTGGTAATATGATCGTGTGAGATGGACACTAAGGTATTTAGGGCGTATATTATGGTTATGATAAGGGTCGGATGGAAATTTAGGATAATTATGGTAGATGTAGGATATGGACGATATTGGCGTATATATGGTAAGTATGTGTAGAAGGTATGGACAAGATATGGAAATATATTAGATATATTGTAAGAATATATGGATGATATGTATATAGTAAGAAGTATATGGCGGTAAGGAAACACTCGGATATGGACACAGTTTGGACGAAAATAACGAGATAAAAACTGACACGGACGAAGAACACAAAGAACACGAATCTGGACAATTTTTTTTTTTAATATTAACGACGAAACACGAAGAAAACTGGACAAACAGACGAAGACGAACTGGACAGAAAAATAAAAAAAAACGAAGACGCGAAGAACACGAAGGACCTGGATACGAAACATGGCTCCTGATGCCAAATGATATGAATCTCGGCACGCACACGGAAGACTCGAACAGGATAAGAAACGATGGATATCCCAAAACCTCTGTATCAGTTTCTCGAAGTGAATTAGGCGAATAAATTCCCTAAAACCCAACGATAAGACGACACAGCAACTCAGGGATGCTGAATGACACACAATGAGGGATGATTGACTCGTTGATTCGCTAGATAATGAACTCGTCTTGGCAAAACCAAAAAGAATTCGAAAACTCTCAAGAGAGAATATAACTCACGAAATATATTAATCAAAGGTGTAAAATTTCGTTCATGACAAAGGCCCCTATTTATAGGGTGCAAATCCTAACCCTACTAGGAAACTAAACATGGAAAATAACTCATAACCCAATAAGGAAACAAAGCCCTAGTCTAAACAAGGCTTAAAACTCAAAACTGCCTCAACTAAGGTCCAATTTCGACCACCCTAAATAAACCCACGAAAATAATAAAATAAAAACAAATAAAAGACTCGATTAAATCAGCCCACATATGTAACGAAACTTGGGCCTCCATGGATTGCATCAATCGGTATAATATACTTTTGTGCTTACACAAGGTTTTTAATAAGAAAATATAATACCCGGCGTTTCTTTTCCGTTGAAAAATAAAAATTTTCTAAGAAATTAAGGCTTCGCACGCCTAAGTTAAGGATTTTTAATTCTAAGGCTAACGGTGAAATCCGTTTCTGAAAATAAATTCCAAAAGTCGGTTGAACGACTACTGTATTAGGGTTTTCGTGTCCGATAAAATTTTCGCCCGAAAACTCAGATCGAAAAACTGTCAAATTTTACATTCACTTTTACTTCGATACGAGTTCACCGGAGAAAGTCAGTTTTTATTATTTTTCCGGGCGAATTTTGGACTGTCTTATCCCGACTTTTTATCGGATTTCGGAAATCGAAATACACTTTCCGAGTATGTGATTTATTTCTAATCTAACGGTCGAATTAGATTTCGTCAAAAACATAACCGACTAGGGTTTTAATTTCTCGATTTTATAACGTCGTATTAGACCCGTAAAACGTGATATTTTTGAACAAAATATCCCCTCCAACCACCTATATGTGTGTGTGACTCACCACCTTGTTAGTTTATTTTCTACTTTATGGAATAATATCATAACACCTCACCATATTTCCCTCTCTCCTTCCCCTCCATTACCGCCAACACCCTCTCCCTCTCTTCTCTCTCACTTTCTTCCATTGTTAGTCATTCTTCAAGCTTTCAAAGCTCCACAAGTCACTAGTCTACCAATCAATCTTAGTTCCGATTCCATAATCGACAAGGCAAGAGCTTCCTCTCGAGATTGAACCAAACAAAAATCCTTTTCCATCAATTTGTTTTTTTTTTTCGAAAAATTGGAGATGAAGTAGGATGATGAATCTATGTTTAATATATGTTATAGTATGCTTAGGAATGGTTTTATGGATTGAAATCATGAAGAAATCATCCATCCTAATATTATTGTTATTATCGAAAAAAAATAGAAGGATAAGGGGTTTGATGTTGGTTCGATTTTTTAGATGATTGATTAGTGGATTCGTGTTCTATATGATGATAGATTGATTCATGAATTATTTTAGAATTTTCTAAAAATAAAAATAAAAGTGTAAGAGAGAAAGAAGTGATGATTTGATGTAGAAAATGATATGATTTGCATGAGATGATGATAGAAATGAGATGTAGTATGTTTGAGGATGATTATATAATTTATTGGAATTTTTCTAAAAATAAAATAAAAATCGTAATAGACGAAAAGTCGTCAATAAGTTAAGATTCGATAATAATTGGAGTATGTGGTTTACGTATTAGTAAATCTTGATAGATGATGAACGATATTAGAAAGTTTGAGCAAAATCAGAGAACGTTGAAATTTTGTTAAGAGACGAAGAATCGTCAATAAGTCGAGATTGGATAATGATTTGGGTCTATGATTTGAACATATGATAATCTTGTTGTTAATAATCATAATCGGAAAATTTGAACGAATTCTAAAGAAGTTGGAATTTTGATAAGAGACGAAGAAACGAGTCTAAGTGTCGATAGAAAAGTCGAATAAGGAAAACCAAGTTGATATTAATGATTGTTGTCGTTTGATAAACAAGTTCATAGTTGACGATATTTCCATCAGAGATATGAGATGATATAAGTTATAGTTATAAACTAGAAGTTGATGAATGAAATAGAAATTGAATTGGAAATGGTTTAGTAATTGGTAGTTGAAAGACGAGGAAATATACGTCGAGTTTTTAATCGAGAAATGTGAAGGAGTTTGTCATAAAAGATTGTACATGTTGACTGCCTTAAGATGGAATTTTCGTGAGAATAAAAGTGGTATATCATTAGTCGAACCATACGGAACTGTCATAACTTTCTACTCGCTTAACGAAATCTAGATCCGTAAATTGGAGAGTAAACTAGACATCCGTAGCTTTATTTTGGTATGAATTTCATCCCCTGTTTCGCAGGAATCTGTTCTGTATGAACTCCAGAACTTCTGTTTTGTGCAGAAACTTTCTTAAGTCTAAATTCTTAAGTTGAATTCTTTTTAACTTCGTTCCTTGTGAACTTCTAAGTCATTATAAGTTATCGACTCTCTTTATTAACTGACCTAAGTGTCGAATAAGGAACCGAGTTAGTTCTAAACGAGAATTATTCGAGTCTCGTTTCTTTTAATCAAAAGAGATTAGTTAAAGTGCAAAGGCCTAAGAGACTTAACCGATTCCGATTTTCTGTTTCTTTTTAACATCTCGACCGATTACTAAGGTGTGATTATTTACATTAGAAGGAGGATGTTGAAATTTGAAGACAGGACGGAAGACAAAAGGCGGAAGCTTTAGTTGTTCTGTAATCGCCTTGAGGTGGGCTTTTCTATCAAAATAAAATGAGCGTTGCTGGAAAGTGTTTACTTACTGCTTTAATAAGTGTGTATTAAAGTAACTATCAGTGCATAATGAATTGTTTTATGTGAATTCTCTTGTGCCTCTCTGATTTAGCCCACAGAGTGGTATCCAGAGTAATGGATTCTGAGTTAGCCCACAGAGTGCTATCTAGAGATTCCAACTGAACGATCAGATTCTGAGATAGCCCACAGAGTGCTATCCAGACGATCGGATTCTGAGTTAACCTACAATGTGTTATCCAGAATTAAGTGTACAGCAGTATAAGTCTTACGAGTGTTTATGAAAAGATGCCTGATTAATCTATACTAAGTATGATATGTTTTCGGCAATGTGCCCACTAAGTGCTTTATGTACTTAGCCCTGCATGTTTGTTTTTAAATGTGCAGGTTGAGTGACAAAGGCGGAGGAGGTTGAGTAAAGATCGTTTATAAGAAAGAAGAATTGTGTTATCATTTTACGTTTTTCCGCTGCAAAATAACTCTCTTATTGATGTTAATCTTTTCGGTTTAAGTTGTTCATACTTTAAACCTAGTCTTCTCTGATCACAACTTTGTCGAGCGATCTTTCGCCATTGACTCTCTTTTGTCTAAAAAGAATCAGTTCATAGTATTTTTATCTCGATTATAGATGTTAATTTATTCATTATTCAGTAATCCCCTTCTTCCCCGCCTCTTTAATCCAACCCCTAGTCACACCCCGGCTTGGCCGTCCCTCGGGATTTGGGGCTGTGACAGAAAAAGTGTTTTTTAAAAGTTGAATAAAAATTTCTGAGAGTATAAGGGGTAATAGAACCACAAATCAGATATTTTGTTTTCTTCCGTGTTTCATCTCTTATTGCATTAATATGAAGATGACACAAGACATAATTAAGGGTTCAAGATGTAGATATATATACCTTAAATATTGAAGTCATGCCACGTGTCATCCCCTTATTAATGGAGATGAAATACAGAAATGAAATAGAGGATCTCATTGCCCAAACCCATCAGTATACATAAACAAAACAAATTACAACACAAGACAATTAGTTGATTCGTTCGGGGGCATCCGATTTTATCCACAAGCCAATCATGTGCCAAATAGCAAAAATTGCTACAAAACATCACCTTAATTCATATCCATGTAAAAATAATGCTACCATCAATGGTTTAAACAAGATCCATGTTCTATCTTTAAAAAGTCTCTCATTTCGAACTTCACATATCTTCCTACAAACACATTACCAAATGATGTTGAACATCAATTTTGCCATTGTTTTCCTGACTTCTTGCCCAAGCTAACAAGCTCACTAAAGTGATCTAGGATTGAAGGCAAAAGTATAAAAAGAAGTAGAAGAGAGTTGATGAATATTCAACCAGCTGTATATATTATTCCACACTTAACTAGAAAACAAACATACCAACAAGAAAATGATCAGACGTTTCCTGTTGCAGCTTTTCCCCACTGACTTTTTTTACTTGTTTTTATTGAAAGCACCGAAGAAATCCCCCACTTCTCGAGCTATTCTTCTACTGGCCAGCCTTCTGAAGCTCTTTAGTTAGCCTTATAAAATAGCTACTTCTTCGTCTACGTCACAGGCTTTTCTTTGTTCGAAGAGTAGGCTAAAAGGTGATGAGTTACACTCCCGTGCAACGCGTCTCATGGCGCGCGATGGGCGTTTGGCGCGTACATTGTATGAGCGCGCCTTCCACATGTGGCGCATATTGTGCACACGCCCAATTTTTTTTACGGTAAAATCATATGCACCCCAACGTGTTTTATTTGCACTATGCTTTATAATGAGATGCACCATTAAGTATATTGAGATGCACCGACTTTTTCTTTTTGAGTTTCAGTTTTTCTCTTTCGGCTCTGCCTTCGGCTCCGATTTTAATTTATAGATAATCGTAGTGCCAACATTCATGTCCTTAAGCTCGCTGTGAGGCATTCGGCTCCCTTCACTCGATTCTTATAATTGAAGGAAAAAAAAACACAGTGCGGTGCATCTCGGGTACACATGTGTGTGCATCTCATTATAAATGGTGGTGCATCTCAAAAAAATAGAAAAAAGTAGTAATAAAAATTAAAAATTTGTGCATCTCAATACATATAAGTACTCGTTGTGGTGCATATAATCTGACCGTAAAAAAAATTGAAAAAATAAAATAAAAGAAAAGTCAATGGGTCGGTCAACCTGGGTCCGACCCGGATTCGGACCGGGTCGACTTGAGCAATAATTTGCCAAAGATGATTGATTGTCTTGAATCTACTAAGAGAGGGAGATTAGACCATTAAACAGATAGAATTGAGAAGGTCAAAAAGGGCAACATTGATTATTAATCTCGATTGAATTTCTTCTTATCATTAGGTTGCATCTTGTAGGAATCTGATCCTAGATAGCTTTGAATGGTATGTATTTTATCTATATCCTCCTAAAAATGACGATATGCTGTCTATGATCAAGGAAGGTCTATGAAGTTGAAAGTACATCTCATTGGTTGAAAAGATTCCAACATTTGACCTTTCCATGATATATAATCTGACTTAGAGTGTTGAAATGAGACCCAACACAGTAAAGACCGAAATTCCAGAAACTCAACAAATTTATGAGAATAAAAAGTGTTATCCCAGTTTAAACTCCAAACCCAGACCCCTCCTTTAAAACCACACATATCCGAGATGATAAACATTACAAATTCATAAATCTGACTTTTAAAAGACATCCCTCCTCAACCCATGGATTAACCAGACCAAAAATGACAAGACAATCCATTTCCTGAGACCACCATTAGGTTTACTTCTACAAACTCAGTGGTTTCGGTAAAAGATGTCAAATTTGTTTTTCTAATATCAATTGCTCTTTTACTGAACTTTGTTGCTGCTTTAACCATGAAAATTAGATAATGGTATGTCCTGACATAGAAATGACCTATTTCTTATTCGAAATGTGTAAGCGGCGTGCTGGAGTCATTGTCAATTGATAACTAATACTCCTTCCGTCCATGATAATGTGCTCTAGTGTGTGTCTGACACGGGTTTTAAGAAAACTGATAAAGTTATTGTGAATGAGATAAAAGTAGAGTTGATGAGTAGTGGAATAAAGTTATCGAGAGTGAAATAAAGTCAAAACATGATAATTAATGGCAAGAATGAAGGGCATGATGATACATTAAGTAGTGTAGGACACATTTTCATGGACAAAGAAAAAGGGGTAAGTAGCTATGGGACATTTTTGTTGACGGGGTGAATATTAATTAATGAATTGGCTATAAATTTTTTTGGAAATAATGGTTTGAAAATCTATATTTATAATCGTTGATTATTTAATTATTGAGAATTAAATAATGAATGATTATTTTACTTGTCATGTAAACAATCGAAATATATTCATGTTCTCAAAACCATTATTTGGTAAGTAAGAAATGATATATTGAGTTGTGCGATGAAGATGAATTTATTGTCTACAAATTTGTTAATCCACATTAAAGGAACGAGCTCGAGCTTGAACCATGGACATTGGTGTCGATTTGGGTTTTTAATTTTATTATATTGCGCTTGATGTTTATTAGCCAATTAATCAAATTAATTAATAATTGGGCTCACTCAATTGTCGAACTAAATATTACAATTTAATTGTAATTGTGAGTTGATGGCCAATTGACTAAATTCAATGGCTTTAACATCTAGTATTCATTTTTGAATAGCTCGAAACCGACTTAACAATCAACAAGGATTGTGAATGCACTTTATGTGCAGTAATACCCATATGTGTAAGATCAGCCTATAAAATAGTTGGTTTAGGAGCATGGCATGACACTCAATGAATCTGCATCTCTCACTCACGAAAATTGCATCTCATTCTATAGCTTGCTCAGTTCTTGATCCTAATTCCATTCGACGTAGTTGTGGTGCTACATCCGTCAAGACGAAGCCGTTTTACTTTTGAGAAGGATCGTCGAGACCGAGAGCACTACCAGGACTAATTTGCTTCTATCTCGACTCGACTGCAAATCTTTGAGTTTGTTTCTTATTTCGTGTAATTTCGATTTATTGTTTTATTGTTTAACATAAAATAAAATTCGCCTGTGGATATTTATTTCAAAGAGACATTATTAAACAAATATAATGTAAAAAAAAAAAAATCTCCCACTTGTGAAAATAAGAACCCTAATTTTCAACAAGTCCCAAAATCATGTACAAAGATAAGTTGTGAACTTGCTGCACCCCATCTTCGGACCCCACCAAAAGGACACTTTTCAGCTTTGCCAAAAGTTATAAAAGAATAAGTTTCTAAAATAATGTGTTACTTTGACATCCTTCAACGTACGTGGAAAGAATAGTAGTGTTCCATAAACAAGAAAAGCAATACTTACAATTTCTCCCCTCTAACTTAGCAATTAAGTAGAATTTAAAATTTATAGAAACCGGGCATTTCTTGCATTTATACTAATTGGATAGAGAATAATTTATAATTGGTAGTCCATCTTGAAGAATTTATCATATGATGTTCCTCGAAGTTTTTCCAAAACATCATCGAAGTTGTTGACTTGCGCGGAGAGAGGCCCACTATGTATCTTCACCTGGAGGCTTGTTAGATTGCGTGTTGGCAACATTAGAAAATTTTCAACATCTACTAATTTCTGTAGTAGTAACCATTGTGTGAAGAAAAGAAAAAGTGATAGTTAAGTGGTATTAGCTGCAAATGAAACTAAAACTAAATAATCAAACAAATATATCTTTTTGCACACCGTACGATTGGTAAGTATGTCCTCGTAGTATAAAACAATGTGTCTTGTGCTTTTGAACCATTCCAATGCTTTTGCTACTAGCCGCTCTGTTGACCTTAAATTAGATACAAGCACCGTTACGTTGAGAGTAGGTTTAAATCGTGCAAGTATTTGTGCCTGCAACATCATAAAGTTAAAGTTATTTCCAATCAAAACTCAAAGTGTTCAACATGTTACCTACTCTCACCGTCCACGATATGGTTGCTACGTTATGTATGACACGAGTTTTAAGAATGTAGTGTGTATTGTTGTGTGTAAAGTAAGAGTCCCACTATAAATGTAAGTGTAGTAGTAGTGAAAAATATAAAGTTAAATATAATGTATTATGTGGACCGTACTACTATAAATGAAAGTGACAATTATGTTTTGGAAGGACCTATGGTGACAACCATATCATGGACAGAATATACTCCATGCGTCCCGTTCATCTTGACTCGTTTCTTTTCGGTACGAATATTAACAAGATGGGTGTATTAAGTTTAGTGTTTAGTATAGTGAATAATGTAACATAAAGCGGTTTTGAAGTAAATAAAGTGATATAAAGTGATTTTGAAGTGATGATATAAAGTGATTTTAAAGTAAATAATAGTGATTTTTTAATTATTTCCATAAAAGGAAACTTGTCAAGAGGAGTGGGATGACCCAAAAAAAATATGCGTCAAGATGAATAGGGCGGAGGAAGTATAAAATAATAGACATATGTACATAAAGATGTATGTGTATAAATAGAGAAAGGGGTCGAGAGAGAGAGAGAGACATCATGCGATGAATGGACATGGGATTTGTGGGTTCCATTGAGCAGCTTGGCATCCTTGTCATATGAATTTGCAAGCAAGGAAACCATTCGGCGAAGAAGATTTCTTCTGAAGAGAAATATTATGGAAACTCCTCGTTTGATGAAGTAGTCAGCTATCTCATCATGATATTCCATCAATCCCTTAGCGCAATAACAAATTCAGACAACTCATAAATTAATCAGAAAAACTCATGTACACATTACACCCCGTTCCAAATTTACTCCGCGCTCTTTTGTAATTTTTGCTGCGCATGCATACATCTCAAGTGCCCAAGCCATTCTTAAAAGATTTTTTTTCTTGGTTATTATTTTTGTCTTAATTAATACTCCCTCTGTCCCGCTCATTATGTCTATATAGTGTTGGGTACGGAGATTAATAATAAATGGTAAAAAGATAGAAAGTGGACAGGTCCTGTCACTTAAAGTGTTTTAAAGTGTTAATTATTTTCTTATTTGGACATACACAAAATAAGTAAGATGTCCATTTAAGGAAAGGAAGATATAATGAGCGGGACAGATGGAGTAACAATTAGGGTTTATCAATTCTAATTTAAACTATAGTGATTAATTAAAAAAATTTAAAAATATCAAAAATTCTCATGGCACGATCTCACATGAGTTTGCCTCTTAATTAAGTAATTACTTCATAAATCGTCAACTCAATCATGTTATATAACTTTGATATAACATTAAATGTATGTGGAGTGTGAATTACCTGATTAAGCATCCATTTGAAACCAACAGCAGCTGTGCATTCATTCTTGGATGCGCTGCTCAACCAATCAAGATTGTAAACCTTATCCAGAATCTTATAAATCACAGAAACATTATTCCTTCTATCTCGTGCCCCAAAAATCTCTCCGTTAGAGCTCAAGTTTACATGGCTGTTGAGCAGTGTCTCAAACCATCCACTCCCAGATCTCTGCATCGACACTATCGCAAAGTATAACACTGGATTGCACGCACATTCCTGTCTAAACATTAACCAACATCATTTCACATCATTAAAAAATCGAAATATGTTTGTAGGTGTAACCTTTCAAATGTTTCGGGATCAGGAAAATGTAAATAAGGTGAGTCGAACTCTTCGATTTGAGTATTTCGACAGAGCTGTTTCCAATGATCAATCTTTCGGATTGTGAGGAGGTTTTCTTGTCCCGAAATATTTGTTTGGCTCGTACGGATTGAGAATATGTACAATGCACAAATAGTGACCAAAAGCAAGACCACCATACTAAATATAAATGGAGACTTTTTAGGCGATGCCTCCTGCACATTTATATTATACGCAACTCTTTAATTTGGTTCAATCACCTCAAGTCTACATACTGATAATTGACTATTCACATATTGGAAAAGAGTATATATATATACTTCTCCTAAAGAAAATTAACGGCACTTACTCTCAAAACAGATTTATTACCTTTGTTGTGAATCTTGAGATCTCCATGATGAAGATTACAGCTAAACCTAAAAAATATGTAAAAGAAATAAAATGTTTATGCTAAATTTTTGGTGGTTTATATGAAAGAGTGCATGATTAGAAAAATAAGGAGAAAGAATTGGTCAAAGTGAGCAGAAAAATTCTTTAATTAGGAACTGGCAATCTTACTTAGGTTTCAGGGTGCGTGGAAAGAACAATTTGATTGTTTTGTTGTTGTTCCCACTTATCACTACCATTCTTGTTATTTTTAGTGTAAATAATAAAAAATGATAATTTTCTTTTTTCCGGGTTGTATTTCACAAAGGTAGTTTTGTAATTGGGAGTCACTGTGACCAACTACACTAATTAAAAAAAGGTAATACTTCCTCCGTCCACGAAATGGTTATCACATTGTAGACGTCACGAGTTTTAAGAAAATAGTGAGTAGTAGTGGACAACAGTGGGTATTATTGTGAGTGGAGTAAGGATCCCACAATAAATGTGAGTGAAGTAGTGAGAAATATAAGATTAAATATAATACTGTATTATATGAGCCCTACTACTATAAATGGAATTGACAGCCATTTCATGGACGAACTTAAATAACAAAAGTGACAACCATATCGTGGACATAGGGAGTATAGGTTTTACAGAAATGGAATCTACTATAATGGGGAATCTAAATCTTAAAAGGAAATGTGATTATTTCTATTTTTATAATTAACTTACCTTTTTTTCACGCGTATGGCCGGCTACAGTGTTGCTCCGGATAGAATTATTGTTCACTATATTATTAGGAAAAAAAAATAGAAACTAGTCATAAATATATAATAATAACTATAAAGAAAAAGTTAGTTTATTTGTACATTGCACAGGGGTAATGCTGTGAGGTTTTTCGAGTGAGTTTAGGTGTAAGGGGAAAGAATCTGATGCAAGTTTTATGCTATTCTTCTAAATACGTACTTACAAACATTATAAAGCATGCGAAGACTTGCATTATCATGAGAGTCAGCTCATCTGGTAAGATTCAAAATGCTTTCAAGATTCATAACTTAGAGTGTAGCTTGGTTGTTGTTGTATCTTGGCATCATTGAGCCACTGAAGGAAGAGTATAACGAAGATGTGTGCAAATTGAGAGCATGATCCATGTTATTTAGACTTGCATGAGTTCGTGAAAATCAAAATAATATTATGCTTTACTCAACACTTAGGCTACCCACATCCTTAGAGACACATAAGTGTCTCTCATTAATTGAAATAAAATAAAACATTACATTTTAAATATTGCAAATAAAAATTACATAAATAAAATATACGACTGATTTTGTAGAGGTTCAAATCGGCGCCAAATGTGCTCGATCAAATCATTGGTTAGCATATTTTGCTTTCTTGTATCTCTCAAGTCGCGGGCTTCCCGTTGGAGATAAGTTCGAAAGGCGAACGGAGTGGGTTGCCTTGCTACACCACTAGTGGACGGAGAATCCGCGTCGTCTCTCTAATTCTCGGTATCCTCGCTCTCGTCATCGATGATCATGTTGTGCAAAATAATGAAAGTAAACATGATATTCCTGAGGTGCCTCGTATACCATGCCCAGTCAGATTCCTAATTATTCCCAATCGGGCTTGGAGAACTCCTTAAGCCAGTTCGATGTCCTTTCTCGTTGATTCTTGCATCTTCTTGAACCTCGCCATCTTTGGCCCACTTGCAACGGGAGGACTCTTGATCAGTGTTGGCAACCAAGGGTAGATCCCGTCGGTCAAATAGTATCCCTTGTCATACTGCCGACCATTGATGGTGAAGTTGCATTCCGGAGCCTTATCCTCAAGAACGTCAGCGAACAAGGACGACTGGTTGAGGACGTTGATATTGTTGTTGGAGTCAACCGCCCCAAAAAAGGCATGCCACATCCACAAATCTTGAGACGTCACAACCTCCAAAATTAAGGTCTTTACCCCCACATCGCCTCGTGTATATGTAGCCGCCGACCTTTTCGGGCAATTTTTCCATGTCTAATGCATACAGTCAAGGCTCCTGAGCATCCCAGAAAAGCTATGCCTCTCCTCATGCATCTATAGCTGTCACACCCCGACTCCCGAGGTGCAACTAACGAACAATAACACAACTTAACCAACTAACAATCAACTCAGATACGGGAAACATGCTCGGGGAAATATTGATGAAAAGCAGCAACACTTGAATAAGGCTATCAAAGACATAATGAAGCAATAACCGAGCATTTAAATTCACATATCAACAAGAATATGATAAGAACTTCAAGTTATGGAGAACGAGATTCAAGAAAAAACATTTGTGTCATCGAGCATATAGCGCGGAACAAAAACAAGTATCAAAGTGTATATCAACAGACTTTCATTTCAAAAGAGTTGCAGAGGAAACTTGACTCAATTCCCAACATTCACACGTATGAAGACGTGCAAATGCCAGTCCGACATCCGACTCGACTCAACCAAAAACACCACACCACCAAGCGATTCCTGCCATCGCCATCCTGCTAACCTGCCCGTTTAGAAATACACGCAGGGCTGAGTACTTCGTACTCAGTGAACATATGCCGAAAATATTTGGAAGAAATGCTCTTAAAAAGCTATATCAATTGAACTTGCCTTGCCGAAGCATCACAAGTACTTAAGCAACTAAAAACGATTTTACTTGTGCATGCTAAAAACATTTTCTTTTAAATAGACTGCGCAGTCAAAATATAATATATACTCAACAGTATGCATCATCTGCCATAAGTTCTCTCATTGTGTCGAGAAGAAGGCCTCCTTCTCGAATACTGTGACCGGCCTAACCGTAGCAAGGCTCACAGTCACCTCAACATTTAACATACCACACGTGGGTTTCCTGTTGTCACAACCCTAAATCCCGAGGGACGGCAGAAGCCGGGGTGCGACTGGGATTGGATTAAAGAAGCGGGAAAGAAGGGGGCTGACTAATTAAACATTCATAAAAGACATCATACATTCAATGAACAAGACATTACTATTAAAAAGGAAGAGTTAATCACGAAGGATTACTCGAAAAAAGTACTAGAAAGCATCTAAGTTAAAGATTACAGACTTAAACTACAGTGATTTGTTTAATGTACATATCCTCAAAAAGAGACTAGAGTTTTGCAGCGGAAAGTAGGTCATAGCTAAAGCAATCCTAACTTCTCAACTCGACTCAACTTCAACCACCGCCGCTCTCGTCGCTTAAATCTGCACATTTAGAAAACATATGCAAGGTTAAGTACAAAAGTACTTAGTGGGCACGATGCCAAAAACATAAGCATAAGTATAGATAATCTGGCATTTCATAATTTGCAGCACATCGGGGTTTTATTTAAAATTAGCCCGTGCCTACTAAAACATTTTCTGACTCATTTTCACAATTTACTCGGCCGAGCATTTTCTGGTATGTTACGTTCAAATCTTGACCAATTCTCATTCACTGTGGCTGGTTACCCCTCAACAGGATACCACATACAGCACAGGTTACAAAGTGCACTAACTCTGGAAAACACTTAATAGCTAACTCAGAGCCGATCGTTAGTTAACCTATTGATTAACTCATAAATCTGAGAAACACGAATGTTAACTCAGATAGGTACAAGAGAACTCACATAAAACATAAAACAGTTCATGCCATAATTATCACTTTGAAAACACAGATATCAAAGCGATAAGAAAGGTTTTCGAGCATTGCTCGTTTTGTTTTATATATAAAAGCCCACCTCGATGATACAGAACTACTAAAACAGGTTCTCGTTCTTCTGTTCTTCCATCCTTTCCTTAGTGCTGGCTTCCTCCTTCATCGTAAAATAATCACACTTTAAAATCGGTCGTAAAAGATAATCGAATATGGAAATTCGAATTAGGTTTTAGTCGTTTTGTTTCTTTAGGCATTTGCACGCTACTAGTTTCTTTTTAATTAAACGAGAGTGAGACTTGAAAAACTCTTGTTTAGAACTCGAAAGGTCTCATACTCGACTCTTAGGTCAGTAGAGAGGATAGTCGTTAACTTATTACGGCTTAAAAGATCGAAAGAAACTAAGTTGTGCAGAAAACAACTTAGGAAAACAAGTTTTGAAAATTTCACTGCGCAAAGCAGTAGTTCTGGGGACTGCCCAGAACAGAGGAATTGGAAACAGGGGATGAGCCCTATACCGTTTGAAAACTTGGAAAGTCTAGTTTACTCTCCAATTTACGGATCTCAAATATGATAAACGAGTTAAAAGTTATTACAGTTTCCGGGAAGGGTCGCAAAACTGCCGCGGCTAACCCTAGTTGCTCGATAGAATCGACGTATAACTCCCTAAGTTCGTTCTAAGTTCTCGTACTCGATTTCTCACGAAACTTGACTCTCAAGGCAGTCAACACGTACTCCCGTACGTGAAGGACTCCTTTTCAAAACTCGTTTATAACCACGACGATCAAACCTCGTCGTTTCAACTACCATTTACTATACCAACAACAAGTTAACGAATTCTCGTTTCTAGTTCTCGACTATAACTACAACTCATATTATAATATTCCGGATGCTCATGTCGTCAACTACAAAGTCGTTCCTTAGTCCATTATAATCACTATTATCAAGTTAGAATCCTTACTCGACTTCTCGATTATTAATTACGTCCACTTGTTCGTCTCTTACAAGATTTCAAAAGTTATCGGAATTCGTTCATTTTCTACGACATCAATCATCATCTAACGTAGATCATTATTATACAAATCATCATCTCATATCATTACTTAAACTCAACTTAAATTCAATTCTTTGTCTCTTATGTTCTACAAAATAATTTTAGAATAATTCCAATTAATTCCCAACATCATCTAATATCATTAGAAATATTAATTCATCAACATATCATCAACTAAATCAAGTTACATGAAAACCTCCATTTTCCACATAAAATCGGTATCAACATATCATCAACTAAATCAAGTTACATGAAAACCTCCATTACAAGTCTCATTACATCATTAAATTGAAAACCCCCAACTCAAACCCTAGCCTAAAACTCGGTCCTCACTTATAAACATAGGGGTTTTGATTTCTTTTTGTTTTAATCATCAATTGAACATCTCCTAAACATAATTATCCAACTAATTGAAGAATCCTATCATCCTACTCCAAAGCCCCAAATTTTCGGTATTAAGTAGAAAATAGGGTTCTTGATTTTCTTTCAATTTTGATCATAGTATTCATGTCTAATCCATCTAATTACACTAATTAAAGATCAAAACATCTCCTACATCATCCATAATTTTCAATTTCTCAAGAAAAATAAAAGAAAGAAGATTTCGAATGGATAGATCAAAAGAGGAGAAGATTATCTTGAAGTTTACTAAAGGAAGAAATAGGATTCGATGGTTGGATGATGAACTTGTGGAAAATCCTTGTCCAAGCTCCAAGCTTCTTCAATGGAGGATGGAAGAAAATGGAGAGAGATGGATGTGTGTGTGTGTTTCCAAAAAGAGAGAGAGGTAAGTGAGGATGATGACTAAATGGTATTATGATATATATTAACTTATTACATAGATGTAAAGTTAAATAAAGATCTAATGGTGAGTCATTATGTTAAATACTATAAAGTAATGAAATATCTATGCTAAAGAGAGGTATGAAGTCGGTCAAGAGGGAAGAAAAAGAAGAAAATTACGCATTTTTCCGGCGCGATACGACGCTACGGAAATCGAAAGATGAAAAATGTAGCTCGGCACAAAATCGTCAAAATACGATTCGACCAAAAATTCTAACGTATTTAACTTATTCGGAAAGTAATAATTAAAAACTTAATTCCGACAAAAACTCAAGACGTCACAGTCCGAGTTTCGTCCGGAAAATCATAAAAACGAACTTTCTCTGGCGAGTTCGTATCGCGATTTCGTGAATGTAAAAATCAGAAGGTTTTCCGTTCTGAGTTCTAGAACTAAAAAGTTTTCGTACGCGATATCCCTAAATACAGTAGTCATCTAACTGACTTCCGTAATTTATTTTCGGAAATGGATTTCACCGTTGGTTTTAGAATTCAAAATCATAAACTTAGGCGTGCAAAGCCATTTTTATTATTAACTCCAAATTTTTAAGACTGTACAGAATTTCTGGGGTATTACACCTGTCTTTCACAGGATGATAATATCTCAAACAAACAGATGATAACACATACCCAACTCAATAAAAACGGCAAGTCAATCGCATTTAAAAATCACAAAATAATACTCAATAGCATAATAACATTCATCGATAGTTTTGGTTTAGAAAAGTCCACCTGTCTTCCGACATTCTAGCTAGGCGGCTTACGTGCTATCTGTCCTCACTTATCTTTCCGTCCGGCTTGATCCTTTACAGTTCGACATCGGTAAAGAAGATAAGATACTACGCAAAGACGGATAATAGACGTTGGTCTCGACTGAAGAACTTCTACTTGAGTCGTTTCTCTCAAAGCTATTCTTTTCTAAAAGTCTCGCATTCTCGTCTTTAAGCCATTAACTCTACTCGATAATTGGTTAATACTACTAACCAATGTCTTAGCACTTCTCGCTTTAATCATGAAACGTCGTCTATCTAAACTCCATTACTCGAGTTTTCTTTTATAAATTCTTAATCAATTCTCAATCTAATTATCAACTTAACAACTTAATTGTTTTGCATACAAAACAACTCAATAATCTTTCACGTTATCACCACATAATATCATTTACTCAAACATGTTAATTCAATTTCATAAAATTCAAAATAAATCAAACATATTGTCTCGAATTCAATCACATTTCAAGACACATTAACATTTACTCAATTTTTATTTTAGAACTTAATTCAAATACGAATTCCTTTTTATAGAAACTCAATTGATAAAATTTTATCTTTCTCGACTTATAAACAACACTTTTTCAAACTCGTTGTCTTATGAAACGTATTATAAATCTTTACTCAATTAATAAAAATTCTTTTTATTTTTATTAACTCTTATGAAATAGGAATTTTATTTCTATTTCTAACTCGATTTTTATTCTTAACTCACATGGTTTGAAAGACAATTTACTTAATTAGTTTAATTAATTACTTTCAAAAATCATTACTCGATATCTTACTCGTATTTTATTCCATTATTTTCTTGATTAAACTATACGAGTATTTAAACTTAACTCGTCTAACATCTTTTCCTCGACTTGATTAAATCTTCTCTTCGACTCAATTAAAATTTCTCTTCACTTTCTTATCATTTTGTTCTCTTTATTTTAATTCGATTTTCTCGACTCTTATTTATTTAATTAAGAAATTTTTTTTCTTCTTTTATTTACTAAATCAAGACTCATTTCTTAATTAATACATTTTCTCTTTTATTCTTTATTATTTTTATTTCAATAATTATCTAGATTATTTTATTAATTTAGTTACTAATTTCTTTTTAATTTAATCAAATCTTCAAGTCTTATTTCAAGAACACCAAGAACACTTAGAACACCTACTAGATATTCTCTTCTATGTATTTTTCAATTCTTAACATTTTTAAAAGCTTAAAACTTCATTCTTTCATCACATTAAATTCTATTTTCATCTAGGATTCAAATTAACATTCTAATACACATAACAGCATTACAACATCAAGATCATCAAGTCTTTCATATCATCATAAAATTATTTTCTTTAAAAACTTCATACATATGTCGATTTTCTTACACTTAACAACATAAAAGATTAAATCATCACATCTTATACTAATCTCATGCTCAAAACATCAACTAAATCGTCAACAAAATCAATAAAATAATTTCTTCTTTTTTTCTCAAAACTCACGGCATTTTCAACATTTTTAGGGCAATTTATTTCTCAATTTTTCATGCACATATACTCATTCAAAACATGCTCAAAAACATATGTCAAGTATCAAATTCATCATAGAACATAATAATCGATTTTTCCCTATTTTTACCTAATTTTCGGTATTAACAATATTATAGGGTTTTTAACTTCTTTTTCTTCTCTTAATTCATAGATTAAATCCTAGAGTTCGATTCTCCTATCGATTTCTCCTCACTTAATCCTCACATCGATAATCCTAGTTTGCCTAAACATAAAATAAATGCCATGCAAGCATGTTTTCTTTCTTTTAGGGCTTATAGAGATACATATATACAAGAAATCAAATGAATGAATATCATACTTTTAGAAAATAAATTGGATCTCCTTCTCTTGATCCTCTTAAAACCGAAATGATGGGGGAAATGGGGCTCAACTTCTAGCTTGAATTTCTCTTGGAAGAACTTGTCTTGAATCCCTCAAGAAAAAGAAACAACAATTAATCATCCATTTTTAGGGCTTAAGAGCCGAAAATAATGAAGAATGGGGGATGATTATTGGATTTTAACTCAAGAACTTGGAGAATTATTACCTTTCAATTTGGGATTTGAAAGAACTAGGATGATGATGATGATCTTCTCTTGATCTTCATGGGATTGGAGCTTGAATACTAAGCTTTAATGGAAGAAATCTTCAAGTATGTGTGTGTGTGTGTGTGTTACGGCATTGAGAGAGAGAGGGAGGATAGATTTTTCTTTCTTGGCTTTCTTGAGCAATTTGTGAGAGAGAGAAATAGCTTGAACGAAAGCAATTCTCCTCTTGTATGGAGAGAGATCGAAAGAGAGAGATAGATTGTGTTAATTTGCATGCACTTGATTAGTTATCCTTTCCAACACATGGAATCTAAATGATGATGTTAGTCTTGGAACTTGAATTGAGAGAGAGGTAATGGTTTGATGTGATGGATGTTTGCATGAAATCTTTACATCACAATTTACTAAGATTTTGCTAAAGAATATTAATGATGAATTCCACTTAATAGGTTTGGAGAGAGAGATTAGGGAGAGAGATGAGAGAGATGGCGGTAGAGAGGGAGAGAGATGAATTGAATTTTTCTCTTTATTGTATTACGGGTATTATTTACCGGGTCGTAAAAAGTTTTCCGGATAAAAAGTCCGTATTATTCCATTTATGTTAATAACGGGTCTAATCTCCCCTCGTCTCATTTCCGACATTAAAAACATCTCAAACCTAATTCACATCTCATTAAATAAATTAAGGATTTCCGATTATCAAATTTTTAGGTCTAAATTCTATATAACGAAGAAAACTTAAAAATTAGTCGGCTTATTAATCCTTTAATAATTCAATTCTCATAACTCTCTCAAATTATTTCGGATAAGCTTCTATCTTATCTCAATGACCTTAGAATTAATTCTAGGTTCAAAGATTTTAATTAAAATCTATTCAAAATTCTCGATTATCACAATATTCACTTCAAATCAAAGTCTTCGGAATTTTCTGAAAATCATACTCGTACTCATTCTCATACAAACAAGCTCAATATATGCATAACATTATCATTTCAAGAAATAGGGACAGATAATCTCACGTAAAAACACATAAGGGCATTTCAGTCATTTTACTCATTCTTACTTATTTAGAAAAAAATTTATTCCTCAAATCTCGTCATTTAAACTTATAAGGTTATTTAGTACGCTCTGTAATGTTATAGAAGCTCGGGGTATTACAATAGCAGCCGTGCGGTGTCTTTTGCGTTTGGCTTCCTCAAGTACCTATCGCCGAAGTGCTCGATGACAACTTTGCCAAACTTGCGGAGGCATTGACGGCCTGTGCTATCTCCGATCTTCAAGTACTCGTCGAAGACATCCGTTGGACCACCGGTGGCTAGTTGCGCACCACCATCGTGCATTTTTTGCACTAACGTCAGCGACCATCTTCCCAATGCATCTTTTATATGCTTGAAGTAGCGAGCGTTGGCATCCAACGTGTTGCAAATGCGCAAAAAAAGACGCTTATGCATCCGGTAACAGCGTCAAAAAATACCTCGCTGTAAGTGGGGTTGTCAACGAAGTAATCAACATCTAGTAGCCTACATGCCCCTTCACAATCGCGGTAAACGAATGACCTCGGCCTCTTCTTCTTCTTCTTCTTCTTCTTCTTCTTCTTCTTATTCTTCTTCTTTTTCTTTTGCGCGTCTACATGTGCACAGACGGCTCGTTTCACGTTGGAGACAAGCCTGAAAATCTCATCATTTGTGCTGTGAGATTCATATTCATTTGAGGAAATTAAGATCGACGATGATGAAGACATTTTTTTAGTGAAACTTTGAGAGCAAATGAGAAAGAAATAAATTGGATGTGAGATGAAAAAAAATTAATTGGATGTTTTCTACACGTTAGGCGCGTGCATGCCACGCAAAATTCAATTTTTTTTCTAGTCATGCAATCTCGAGACGCCAGTTGCTGCAACGCGTTGTCTCTGCCGCTAGGCCATCTCGAAGGGGTCTCGAGACCCCCGGATGTGGGCAGCCTTAGCGTACTTCATTCTTATGCATTCAATTCATGCTCTTAGACGAATTGGTCAAGTCTGGTGTAAAACTTATGCTTGTAAGAAGATAACAAGTTATACCAAAGGAATAAGTAAAGCAATAAGAAAATAATAAACGACACAGTGATTTAACATGGTTTAGAGTAAACTGCTTCTACATGCATCTATGGTCTTGTCTTCCATCAAATTCTTTCACACTCGATACTCAAATTATAGTTACGAGTTCGCGGACCACTTTACTTCTTCGTGAAGCTATTGGTAGTGCTTAAGTTCAGAGGTGAAGACCTCAGTTGCTCTTCTCAGATGCTTATCGCCATATGTGTCGAAGAAAATTTTATCCGCTCACATGCTCAGCTCGGATATTGTCACACCCCGACTCTCGAGGTGCGACTTACGAACAATAACACAACCTAATCAACTAACAATCAACTCAAAGACAGGGAACATGCTCGGGGAAACATTAATGAGGAGCAATGCAATCGAATAAGGCTTTCAAAGACATAAAGAAGTAATAACCGAGCATTTTCAGTCACATACCAACGAGGATAGAAGAAGTATTTCAAGTCAAGGAGTTAAGAATTCAACAAGTATTCAAAAACCATCAAGCACATCGCTCGGAATCAAAAACATAAGTATCAAAGTATAAGTATCAACAGACATCAATTCAAAAGAGTTGCAGCGGAAACTTGCATCAAAACCCAACATTTGCATGTATGAAGACATGCAAATGCCAGTCTGACATTCGACTCGACTCAACCAAAAGAAACACCACACCACCAAGCGTCCATGCCATCGCCATCCAGTCAACCTACACGTTTAGAAATATACGCAGGGCTGAGTACTTCGTACTCAGTGAACACAAGCCAAAATATTTGGATAAAGATGCTTTTAAAAGCTATAACAATTGAACTTGCCTTGCCGAACATCACAAGTATTTAAACAACTTAAAACAATTTTACTTGTGCATGTTAAAAACATTTTCTTTTAAACAGACTGCGCAGTCAAACATAACATATATCAATAGTATGCATCATCTGTCACAATCAATCTTACTGTGCCGAGAAGTAGGCCTTCTTCTCGAACACTGTGACCGGCCTAACCGAAGCAAGGCTCACAGTCACCTTAACATTCAACATACCACACGTGGGTTTCCTACCTTTCACAGGATAATAACATCTCAACTAAATAGATGATAACACATACCAAATTTCAATAAAAACGGCAAGTCAGTCGCATTTAAATTCATATAATAATACTTAATAGCATAATAACTTTCATTGATAGTTTTGGTTCAGAAAAGCCCACCTGACTTCCGAAGATTCTAACTAGGCGGTTTAAGGGCTATTTGTCCTTGTTTAATGATCCGTCCGGCTCGATCCTTCACAGTTCGACATCGATAAAGAAAAAATAAGATACGCAAAGACGGACAAAAAGGCATTGGATTCAACTGAAGGACTTCTACTTGAGTCGTTTCTCTCTTCGCTTTAACTTTTCTAAAGGATCTCGCACTCTCGTCTTTAAACCATTAACTCTACTCGATGATTGGTTAATATTACAAACCAATGTCTTAACACTTCTCGCTTTAATTATGAAACGTCGTTTATCTATATTCCATTACTCGAGCTTTTTTTTAAAAACTTAATCACTTCTTGATTTAACAAATCAATAATTCAATCATCTTGCATACAAATAATTTAGTAATTCTGCACGTCACAATTAATATCATGCACTTAAACACTTATTCAATCACATAATAAATCCAAATAAATCAAATACACTTCAAGACACATTAACATTTATTCAATTATACATTAGAGCTTAATTTGGTTATGCATTTCTTATTATAAAAACTCAAACGATCTAATTTGTCTTTTCTTGGCTTATAAACAACGCTTTGTTCTAAATTCGTTATCTTATGAAGCATTTTATAAACTTTTATTCATTTAAAAAAAATTGTCTTAATTATTAATAAACTCTTATGAAATTGGAATTTCCTTTCCATTTCTAACTCGACTCTCATTTCTTAATTCGACTATTATTTTTCTAATTATTAACTCGACAATTCTTCTCGGTTTTTTAATTCGCATGGTTTGAAAACAACTTACTTAAATAATTAACTTTAATCAATTTCTTTCAAAACCATTACTTGAACTTTATTCCATTATTATTTTGGTTAAACTATACGAGTATTTAACTTAACTCGTCTAGCATCTTCTTCTTGATTTAATTAAAACTTCTTTTCATTTCTTATTAATTAATCCTTTTTAACTCGAATTTCTCGACTTCTTGTTTATTTATTTAATACGTTCTCCTTCTTTGTTCTTAAATTAAAACTAATTCTTACTTAACAATTTTCTTTATTTTTCAATAAACATTTTTTTAATGAAAACTAGTTTATCTCATTAGTTTAATTATAAAATCTCTTTTTGATTTAGTTTATTAAAAATTCAAATCTTCAAGTTTTAATACAAGAACACTTATTAGATAAATTTTTCTATATACTTTTCAATTTTTAACATTAAAAACCTTTAAACTTCATTCTTTTTGTTACAAAAATTCCTCTTTTCATCTATGATTCAAACTAGTATTTACACACACATTATAACATCAAAGCATCAAATCTTCTATATTATCACAAATTGTTTTCTTCAAAAACTTAACATGCAACTTGTTTTTCTTATACTTAACAACATGTATGATTACATCAACATATCACATAATAATTTCATGATCAAAACATCACTCAAATCATCAACAAAATCAACAAAATAATTCCTTCTTTTTCTTCCAAAACACACGGCATTTATGCATATTTTGGGGCAATTTATTTCTCAATTTTTCATGCATATATATTCATTCACAACATGAATAAAATCATAAATCAAGCATCAAAATAACAATAACTCAAGAAATTCACATTTTCCTATTTTTCCCTTATATTTTCGGTATTAACCAATTTTTTTAGGGATTTAATTTCTTTTTCTTCTCTTAATTCACCGATTAAATCCTAGTGTTCGATTCTCCTATCGATTTCTTCTCACTTAATTCTCACATCGATAACCTAAGTTTGCCTAAACATAAATAAATACCATGCATGCATGTTTTCTTTCTTTTAGGGCTTAGAGATATACATATATACAATTAAACAAATGGAATATCATACTTTGAAAATTAAAATCGGATCTCCTCTCTTGGCTTCTTGGGATCGAATTGAAGGGGAAAATGAGCTTCAACTTGAGCTTGAATGTTATGGAAGAACTCTTCTTGAATCCTCAAAGAAAAGAATAACACAATAATTAATCATCCATCTCTTTAGGGCTTAAGAGCTAAAAATGAAGAAAATGGGGGTGTCACAGCCCCAAATCCCGAAGGACGGCCGAAGCCGGGGTGCGACTGAGGTTGGATTAAAGAAGCGGGGAAGAAGGGGGCTGACTAATTAAACATACATAACAGAAATCATACATTTAATGAACAAGACTTTACTATTAAAAAGGAAGAGTTAATCACGAAGGATTACTCTACAGAAAGTACTCGAAAGTATCTAAGTTAAAGTTTACAGACTTAAACTACAGTGATTTGTTTAATGTACATATTCTCAAAAGACTTAGAGTTTTGCAGCGGAAAGTAAGTCATAGCTAAAGCAATCCTAACTTCTCAACTCGACTCAACTTCAACCACCGCCGCTCTCGTCGCTTCAACCTGCACATTTATAAATACATGCAGGGCTAAGTACGAAAGTACTTAGTGGGCACGATGCAGAAAATATAATCATAATTAGAGATAATCTGGCATTTCATAATTTGTAGCACATCGGAGTTTTATTTGAAATTAGCCCGTGTCTACGAAAACATTTTCTGACTCATTTTCACAATTTACTATTTACTCGGCCGAGCATTTTCTGGTATGTTACGTTCAAATCTTGACCAATTCTCATTCACCGTGGCTGGTTACCCCTCAACAGGATACCACATACACCACAGGTTACAAAGTGCATGTAATGCCCCGGAAATTCCTTACGATCTCAAAAATTTAATGTTAATAAAATAAATGGCTTTGCACGCCTAAGTTTACGATTTTTAAATTCTAAGACGAACGGTCGATTCCGTCTCTGAAAATAAATTACGGAAGTCAGCTAGACGACTACCGTATTTAGGGTTAGCGTGTACGAAAAAATATTAGTTCGTGAACTCAGAACGGAAAATCGTCTGATTTTTACATTCACGAAATCGCGATACGAACTCGCCCGAGAAAGTTCATTTTTATTATTTTCCGGACGAAGCTCGGACTGTGTCGTCCCGAGTTTTTGTCGGAATTAATTTTTATCAATCTTATTTTTTCAATTAAGTTTTATTCGTTAGAATTTTTTTGGACAAATCGGATCGTGACGATTTTGCGTCGAGCTACGTTTTTCGTCGTCCAATTTCTGTAACGTCGTATCACGTCGGAAAGCGCGTATTTTCCTCCCTTCCCTCTCATAACCGATTTTTCTCTCCCATTTTAGCATTATAGCTTATTTCTTCCATGTAGTATTATTTTATACACCTACTACTATTCAAACACTATGCACTATTCACTTTAACCTAATATATATATAGCTATGTTGTATCACAAAATCACATCTCCTCCCTCAACCTCAATTTTCGGCAGCCCTCCTCTCTCCCTCTCTCCCATCTTCATCTTCCGCCATTGCTGCATCTCCAAGCTCTTGAAGAAGAAAATCACACAAGCCCTCTTTCATCTATCAAAAACTTGTTATTTCCATTAGTAAAAACTAAGGTATTCACCTCTTCTATGTTTCTATCCATCCAACATCTTCTTCTCTTTATTTTCTTTTTGATAAAAAATTTAGGGGTGAAGAACTAGATGTTTGGATCTTTGATTAGTTTAATTAGTTGTGTTTGAATATGAATTCTAGGGTTAAAATTGAAGAAAAATCAAAAGCCCTAACTCTATGTCAAAACCGAAATTTAGGGCATTTGTGTAGGTTGATGGAATTCTTCAATTGATGTTAAATTCATGCTTAGAAAGTTTTTAATTAGTGATTAGAACCAAGAGAAATCGAAAGCCCTTTGTTTGTTTGAAATTGATTTAGGGTTTAGGGTTTGAAATTGGGGATTTTTGCATGTTGTTGTGTAATTGGACTTGAATTGATTAATTGATGTTATAATAGGATGATTAAGAGTTAAATGATGTTAATTGATGAAGAAAAACACCCTCTTAACCTATGTATTAAAACCGAAAATGAGTAGAAAATTAGGGGTTTTCATGTGTTTGATTTAGATGATGTTTGGTTGATGAAATAATGTTGTAAATGGTATTAATTGATGTTAGGAATTTATTTGAGAATTTTCTAAAATTATTTGGGGGTATGTAAGAGACGAAGAACTCGTCGTAAGATGAAATATAGTGTTGATGTGAGGTGGTTATATGCATGAAAGTGATTCTAGTTAGATGTTGTTTAATGACGTAAAATTTGAACGAAATCCGACAACCTTGAAAATTGTGTAAGAGACAAACCACTAGTCGTAACTAATAACCGAGAAGTCAAATGGAAATTCTAACTTGATAATATCGTTTATGATGGACTTGGGAATAAATTTGTAGTTGATGTCATGAGCTTTCGAGCTAATATAATATGAGATATAGTGATAGTCGAGAACTAGAACGGGAAATTGATAACTTGTTTGTATAGTACATGTTAGTTGAAAGCCGACGTTTAGAACGTCGTGCTATTGGACGAGTTTTGAGAAGGAGTTCATCACGTACGGGAGTACGTGTTGACTGCCTTGAGGGTCAATTTTCATAAGAAGTCGAATACGAGAACTTAGAACGAACCTAAGACGTTACACGTCGTTTCTTTTGAGCATCTAGGGTTATCGCGGCAGTTTTGCGACCCTCGCCGGAAACTGTAATAACTTTTAGCTCGTTTATCGGATTTGCGATCCGTAAATTAGAGCGTAAACTAGACATCCCAAACTTTCCAGTTATACAGGGCTCGTCCCCTGTTTCCAAAACCCCTGTTCTGGAAAGCCTCCAGAGTCACTGTTTTGCGCAGTAAAATTTCAGTTTCCATTCTTCTAAGTTGTTTAGTTCACAACTTAGTTTCTTTCGATCGTTTAAGCCGTTTTAACTAACGACTATCTTCCTACTGACCCTAGAGTCAAGAAAGGAGCCTTGAGTGCTAACCGAGATGAGTTGGTACCTCTTATCCGTTCAAGTAAAGAAGTTTAGTTAAGCGAGAAATTGTTTAAGCCGTATAAAGAACTAAAACTTATTTTTCCTAAGTTGATTCTTTTCAACTTAGTTCCTTATGGTCTTTTAAGTCGTATTAAGCTATCGACTACCTTCTCTACTGACCTAAGAGTCTAGTATGAGACCTTTCGAGTTCTAAACGGGATTTGTTCGAGTCTCGTTCCCGTTTAAGTAAAATGAATCTAGTAAGCGTGCAAATGCCTAAAGAATGAAACGACTAAATTCTTTTTTCGATTTTCTTTACGACCCGAGTTTAAGTATTATTATTTTACGATGAAGGAGGAAGCCAGCTGTAAAGAAAGGACGGAAGATCCGAAGTTGGAAGCTATTGCTTTTAGTTATGTATTACGAGGTGGGCTTTTATATATAAAAATAAAACGAGCAATGCTCGGAAAATCTTTCTTTATCGCTTTGATATCTGTGTTTTCAAAGTGATATTATGGCATGAACTGTTTTACGTTTTATGTGAGTTCTCTTGTACCTATCTGAGTTAACATTCGTGTTTTCCAGATTTAGAGTTAATCTAACTAGGTTAACTAACGATCGGCTCTGAGTTAGCTGCTAAGTGCTTTCCAGAGTTAGTGCACTTTGTAACATGTGGTGTATGTGATATCCTGTTGAGGGGTACCAGCCACGGTGAATGAGTTTGGGTCAAGATTGAACGTAACATACCAGAAAAATGCTTGGAAGCTAATTTGAGAAAAGAGTCAGAAAATGTTTAGTAGGCACGGGTTCCTTTCAATAAAACCCCCGATGTGCTACAAATTATGAAATGCCATATTATCTATACTATGATTATGATTTCAGCATCGTGCCCACTAAGTACTTTTGTACTTAGCCCTGCATTGTTTTCTAAATGTGCAGGTTGAAGTGACGTGAGCGGCAACGGTTGAAGTTGAGTTGAAAGGATAGGATGCTTAGTTAGGACTCTTCCGCTGCCAAACTCTAAGTCTTTTGAGAACTTGTCTATTGAACAAAACTCTGTAGTTTAAGTCTGTAAACTGGAACTTAGTTCTCCCGTATACTTTTGTCGAGTAATCACTCGTGATTAACTCTTTCTTGTTATATTCAAGTCTTGTTCATTGAGTATTTGATGTCTTATATGTATGTTTAGTCAGTTAGCCCCCTTCTTCCCCGCTTCTTTAATCCAACCCTAGTCGCACCCCGGCTTCTGCCGTCCCTCGGGATTTGGGGCTGTGACAGTGCACTAACTCTGAAAAGCACTTAATAGCTAACTCAGAGCCGATCGTTAGTTAACCTATTTTGATTAACTTATAAATCTAGAAAACACGAATGTTAACTCAGATAGGTACAAGAGAACTCACATAAAATATAAAACAATTCATGCCATAATTATCACTTTGAAAACACCGATATCAAAGCGATAAAGAAAGGTTTTTGAGCATTGCTCGTTTTATTTTATATATAAAAGCCCACCTTAGCGTTTACAGAACTAAGTACGAGCTTCCATTCTCCTGATCTTCCGTCCTTTCCTTACTGCTGGATTCCACCTTCATCATAAAATAATAACACTTTAAATTTGGTCGTAAAAGATAATCGATCATAGAAATTCGAATTAGGTTTTAGTCGTTTCATTTCTTTAGGCATTTGCACGCTACTAGTTTCATTTTAATTAAACGGGAACGAGACTTGAGCAAATCTCGTTTAGAACTCGAAAGGTCTCATACTCGACCTTTGGGTCAGTAGAGAAGATAATCGTTAACTTATTACGGCTTAAACGATCGAAAGAAACTAAGTTGCGAAGAAAACAACTTAGTTAAACAACTTCTGAAATTTCACTGCGCAAAGCAGTAGTTCTGGGGACTGCCCAGAACATGGGAATTGGAAACAGGGGATGAGCCCTGTATCATTAGAAAGCTTGGGAAGTCTAGTTTATGCTCCAATTTACGAATCTCAAATCCGATAAACGAGCTAAAAGATATTACAGTTTCCGGGAAGGGTCGCAAAACTGCCGCGGCTAACCCTAATTGCTCGATAAAAACGACGTATAATTTCCTAAGTTCGTTCTAAGTTCTCGTACTCGATTTCTCACGAAACTTGACTCTCAAGGCAGTCAACACGTACTCCCGTACTTGAAGAACTCCTTCTCAAAACTCGCTTAGAACTACGACGATCAAACCTCGTCGTTTCAACTACCATTTACTAAACCAAAATCAAGTTAACATTTCTCGTTTCTAGTTCTCGACTATAACTACAACTCATATTATAGTATTCCGGATGCTCATGTCGTCAACTACAAAGTCATTCCTTAGTCCATAATAAACACTATTATCAAGTTAGAATCCTTACTCGACTTCTCGATTATTAAATACGTCCACTTGTTCGTCTCTTACGAAATTCTAAAAGTTATCGGAATTCGTTCATTTTCTACGTCATCAATCATCATCTAACGAGATTCATTATTATATACATTATCACCTCATATCATTACTTAAACTCATCTTAAATGGGATTCTTTGTCTCTTACGATTCCATTAACCTTTTTAGATTAATTTCAAATAATTCCTATTATCAACTAATATCATTAGGAACATTATTTCATCAACATATCATCAATAAAAACAAGCTACATGTAAACCCCTAATTTCCTCATATTTTCGGTATTATCAAATAATTAGGGGAATTGGTTTTCTTTATCAATTAACATCATTAATCCCATTATCATACTGCTATATCATCAATCAACCAATTACATGTCTCATTACACCATTAATTTGAAAATCCCTAACTCAAACCCTAGCTCAAAATCGGTTCTCATCAAATTCATAGGGGTTTCGATTTCTTTTTGTTTTAATCAACAATTGAACTACTCTCAAGTCTAATTACACCATCAATTGAAGAATCAAATCATCCTACATGAAAGCCCTAAATTTCGGTATTCATTAGGTTTTGGGGTTCTTGATATTCTTTCAATTTTAATCATAGATCCATATCTAATCCATCTAGTTATACTAATTAGAGATCAAAACATCTAATTCATCCATCCTAATTTTCGATCCAACTTGAAAATTAAAAGAAAAAGGAATCCAATTGAATAGAAATGTGGAGGAGATGAATACCTTGAACTTTACTAAAGGAAGAAATAGAATTTGACGGTTGGATGATGACTTGTGTGAAAATCTTGCTCCAAGAACTTGAAGCTTCTTCAACAATGGTGAAAAGAAAAATGGGAGAGAGAGAGAGAGTGTGTGTGTGCCGAATTGGGAGGGAGAGAGTGTGAGGATGATGACTAAATTATGTTATAACATGAATCTAACAAAGACTTAGGTGTAAAGTGAAATAAATATCTATGTAGTGAGCCATTAGGTTTAATACTATAAAGAAATGAAATATCATGCTTGAGAGAGTACTGAAATCGGCATTGAGGGGAGAAAAAGAAGAAATTACGCGCTTTTCCGGCGCGATACGACGTTACGGAAATCGAACGACGAAAAACGTAGCTCGGCACAAAATCGTCAAAATCCGATTCGACCAAAAATTCTAACGTATTTAACTTAATCGGAAAGTAATATTTAAAAACTTAATTCCGACAAAAATTCGGGACGACACAGTCCGAGTTTTGTCCGGAAAATCAAAAAAACGAACTTTCTCGGGCGAGTTCGTATCGCGATTTCGTGAATGTAAAAATCAGACGGTTTTCCGTTCTGAGTTCCAGAACTAAAAAGATTTCGTACGCGATAACTCTAAATACAGTAGTCATCTAACTGACTTCCGTAATTTATTTTCGGAAACGGATTTCACCGTTGGTTTTAGAATTCAGGATCGTAAACTTAGGGGTGCAAAGCCATTTTTATTAATAACTTTATATTTTTAGGACTGTACGGAAAATTTGGGGTATTACATCCTACCCCTCTTACGAAAAATTTCGTCTCGAAATTTGCATACCTTCTGCAAAAAGATGAGGATATCTCTCCTTCGTCTTCTCCTCGAGTTCCCACGTGGCTTCTTCTTGCCCGTGGTGGTTCCATAACACTTTAACGATTGGTATCGATTTGGTTCTTAACTCTTGGACTTTCCTATCCAAAATCGATATTGGCTTCTCTTCGTAGCTTAGGTCAGATTCAAGAACTACGTCTTGCTGACTAATGACGTGCTTAGGATCATAGACATATTTTCTCAATTGAGAAATGTGAAATACGTTGTGAACACTTCTTAGACTTGGCGGTAAGGCCAATCTATAAGCGACAGGTCCTATCTTCTCGAGGATTTCGTAAGGTCCTATGAACCTGGGTCTTAGTTTACCCTTAACTCCGAATCTAAGGATTCTTCTGGTCGGTGATATCTTAAGGAAGACTTTATCTCCTATTTCAAACTCAAGATTGGTTCGACGATCATCGGCATAAGACTTCTGTCGGCTCTGGGCTTCTTTCATTCTATCTCGTATCTGCCGAACTATCTCAATCATCTCATTTACTGCATCCGGGCCTAGGTTCTTTCTCTCACCTACTTCGTCCCAATAAAGTGGTGATCTACATTTCCTTCCATACAAAGCCTCATACGGCGCCATTCCTATCGTGGCCTGATAGCTGTTGTTGTAAGCGAATTCGACTAAGTGTAGGATTTCTTCCCAATTCGCGCCTCGGTCCAAAACCACTGTCCTTAACATATCGACTAAAATCTGAATCGTCCTCTCTGACTGTCCATCTGTCTGTGGGTGAAACGCTGTACTGAAATTAAGCTCTGTTCCTAATTCTTTCTACATCGTAATCCAAAATTTCGAGGTAAATTTGGCGTCTCTATCTGATACTATGACCTTCGGTACTCCATACAGACGTACAATCTCTCTAACGTACAACTGAGCTAGTTTCTCTGATCCGTAGGTGATCTTGATCGGTAAGAAATGAGCTGACTTCGTAAGCCTATCGATAATAACCCAAATAGTTGTGTTTCCTCTTCTCCACTTAGGCAAGCCTGTGACAAAGTCCATAGCTATGCCTTCCCATTTCCATTCTGGGACATCCAATGGTTGTAGCAATCCATACGGTCGTCGGTGTAAAGCCTTAACTTGCTGACATGCCAAACACCTTTCTACAAACGAGGCAAAGCCTCGTTTCATTCCATTCCACCAGAAGTTCCTTCTCAAATCTTGATACATTTTCGTACTTCCTGGGTGTGCTGTATAAGGTGTATCGTGAGCCTCACTCAAGATCTCATTCTTCAGTTTGCTGACGTCATCAGGAATACAAATCCTACCTTCATAAAGGATCGCATTGTCTGGTGCTTCGGAATATCCATCTGGTTTCTCTGTTCTTATCCTTAATCGCAACTTTTCCATTGACTCATCCTTCCTCTGAGCACTGATGCTTCTAATGCTGCTATCTGACTTGTTATCGTAGTTGGCGTGTCAAGCACTTTGATATCCATCTTCTCGAATTCTCGCACTAAAGTTTCTTCCTCTACAAAAAGGCATCCTAACTTCATTGGAGCCTTGCGACTCAATGCGTCTTCTACCACATTAGCCTTTTCTGGATAATATTTGATTCCGCAGTCGTAATCCTTAACTAATTCGAGCCATCTCCTTTGTCTCATGTTCAGTTCTTTCTGCTCAAAAAAGTACTTCAGACTCTTATGATCGGTGAATATCTCAACCCTTACACCATAGAGATGGTGTCTCCAAATCTTTAACGCATGTACCACGGCTGCTAGTTCTAAGTCGTGGGTTGGGTACTCAACTTCGTGAGGTCGAAGTTGTCATGAAGCATAAGCTATCACTCCTCCATCTTGCATTAAGACACAACCTAATCCATTTTTTCGAGGCGTCGGTGTAGACCACATATTCCTTGCTTGTGTCTGGAAGAGCTAATACTGGCACTGTGGTTAATTTCTCCTTGAGCGTTTGGAAACTCTTCTCGCACTCGTCCGTCCATTTAAATATGGTTTCCTTCCGAAGTAACTATGTCATCGGGCGAGCGATCGTAGAAAATCCTTCGATGAATCTTCTGTAGTAGCCTGCCAAACCTAAGAAACTTCTAATCTCGTTCTGACTCGTCGGTGACTTCCAGTTGTGCTCTGCCTCTACCTTGGTTGGATCCACTTTGATTCCTTCTGCCGATACTATGTGCCCAAGGAACATTACTTCCTTCAGCCAAAATTTGCATTTACTGAATTTGGCGTAGAGTTTCTCAGTTCTTAGTGTTTCCAACACTATCCGTAGATGTTTCTCGTACTCCTTTTCATTCTTAGAGTAAACGAGGATGTCGTCGATGAATACTAAAATGAATTTGTCCAAGTAAGGATGGAAGACTCTATTCATAAGATCCATGAATACAGCTGGAGCGTTGGTTAAACCAAATGGCATCACTAGGAATTCGTAATGGCCATATCGGGTTCTAAAGGCGGTCTTCGGTACGTCTTCACGTTTGATTTCCAACTGATGGTACCCGACCTTAAATCTATTTTGGAGAAGACTCATGCACCCTTGAGCTGATCGAACAGATCCTCGATCCTTGGCAAAGGATATTTGTTCTTGAGTGTGATCTTATTCAGTTCTCGATAATCTATACACATTCTCATCGATCCGTCCTTTTTCCTAACAAATAGCACTGGTGCTCCCCAAGGTGAGATGCTTGGCCTGATGAAACCAAGGTCTAGCAATTCTTGTAACTGGATTTTGAGCTCTTCTAGTTCTTTCGGTGCCATCCTATATGGGGCTTTAGACTTAGGTGCGGCTCCTGGTTCTAAGTCGATCTTGAAGTCCACATGACGATTTGGTGGCAATCCTGGTAACACTTCTGGAAAGACGTCTTCGTATTCATTCACAACTTTTACGTCTTGGATGGTCTTCTCGGCTCCTGGCTCTCCGACTAGGTACACGAGATAAGCTGTGGTACCTTTCTTCTTCATGAGTTTCGTGGCTTGAAGGGCTGATATAATTGGTACGCCTCTACCCATTGAGATTTCGTGGAATCCGGTTGGTTTTTTACCCGGGGGTTGAAAAGAGATTTTTCTCTCGTTGCAGATAATTGTGGCATAATTCTCTGACAACCAATCCATTCCTAGAATTATATCTACGTCCCACATTACCATAACATTTAAGTTGTTCGCCTTAACCTTAAGAGTTCCGATTTCTAGTTCTAGGTTAGAGCAAACATGCGTGGAAGTAGTGATCTCTCCTGAAGGTGTAGCTACTCTCATAGAATGTGCAGCTCTTACAGGTCTGATGTCTAAGTTATCGGCACATGAGCCAGCAATGAATGAATACGATGCGCCAGTATCAAACAGTATCTTAATGGGGATATTCTGTAGTTTTCCCATACCTGCTAGGTTGCCTTTTCCCTTGTGCTGGCCACCCTGTTTGATAGCGCATGCCCTTGCATTCTGTTGCTGCTGTGCATGCTGCTGGAACTGCTGTTGGTTCATTGGCTGCTGCGGCTGTGCTTGTATGGCTCTGAGAGGTATGGCTTGCAGCAGTTTCGGGCAATCCTTCTTCATGTGCCCCTTCTGTCCGCAATTGAAACAGTTGGGGGTGCCTATCTGACAGACTCTAGGATGGGCTCTGTTGCACTTAGGGCAGACAGGAATGGTAACCCTCCCTGGGTTAATTCCTCCATGGTTGAAGTTTCGCTGCTGCCCTTGCGGCTGGTTCTGTTGACCGTTGCCCTTCCATGGTGCATTTTGCTTATTTCCCTGAATAAACAACCCCAATTGGTTGTTTCCTTGCCACGGTCTTTTGTTGCTGCTACTGTTGTGGTTGTTGTTCTTGCCAGGCTGCTGATAGCCCTGTTGATTTCCCTTTCTCTGGCTTCCCTGGTTGTTGAAGTTCTGATTGTAGCCACCGCTACCTCCTCCATTCCACTTCCTCTTTCCCTGATAGTTGCTATTATTGTTGTTTTAATAGCCTCGGTTCTGGTTCTGTACTGGAGCTGATGCAGTTGGTACAACCTTCTTCTCATCAGGCACGACGGCCTCCATTTCCAATGCTCTTCCCAAAATATCAGTGTAGCCTAGTCCCCCATGACTAGCTAATGCGATCCCCAGTTCATGTCGTAGTCCTCTTTGGGATTTCTTCGATAATTTCTCCTCGGTATCAACCAAAGTCGGCGCATACCTAGACAGTTCGCAAAACTTGGCGTCATACTCTGTTACGGTCAGCTTTCCTTGCTTCAAGTTATAGAACTCGGCTTCCTTCTGTGCTCTATACGTCTTGGGTACGTACTTATCAAATAGTATTTCCTTGAATTCTTCCCACGTGAAACGAGCCACCTGCTCTGCGGGTATCACCTTCTACCTTGCTTTGCACCAATAATCTGCCGATCCAGTCAGTTGGAACGCGACACATAGCATTCTCTCCTCATCAGTACATCTGAGGAGTTTGAATATCTTCTCAGTAGATCTTACCCATAGCTCAGCATCGCTAGGGCTACCCGTTCCATTAAACATCGGGGGGTTTCTCTTGAGGAAGAGGTCCTAAATATCCCTACGGGGTGGTGGTGGAGGTGGTGGTGATGGGGTGGTGATGAAGATGGTGATGGGGATTGTGATGGGGTAGCATTCTGCTCGTGCTCTTGTTCTCTGTCGTTCTCTAGTTGACGTCTCCCACGTCCTTGAGGCCTCCCAGGTACTCGACCTCTCCTATTGTTAATGTTTCTTGGCGGCATTTTCTTTGATCTAAAGAAATTTGAAATTCTCATTAGTCTTTTCTGTTAATCGCTCTTAGTATTTACTAGCTCGTTCTCAACTTAATCAAGTTCACGGGATGACATTTCGAACATAATTTCGATATTAACTTCGTAATCTTTTAACTTTCAAGTTAAACTTAAATTTCTCGTCACACGAATTCATTGACATTCTAATTTAATTACACGATTTATAGGAAATTTTTCTAGTGATTAATAACCCTCTTATGGGTCATGTATATATATATATATATACATCAAAAAGACTATTAATTCTGCCTCTAACGAGGACTTATACAAAAAGTTAGACTACTACTAGTCTAAACTAGGCTGACTGCCTACTATTTACCGGGTGCACTAACAAGCTGCAACTCCATACCTACTAAAAGTACTAGAATGGAAACGATTCATAAAATTTCGTATCCATTAGAGTACTACAAAAACTAGTTACTGATCCGACTATGTATAGGACAAAAGAACTACTACTACTACTAACATGCGTCTACGATGCTCTACTCGACAAACTATAATCGAGTCGGAACTGCCCTTTATGGCCTAAAAACACTAAGAGTCCTCCTCTGGGTCCTCCTCCGGATTCTCGTCCGGGTCCTCCTCAGGATCCTCGTCCGGGTCCTCCTCCTCAGACTCTGAACCAAAGACGAGCTGGAGTGCCTCGTCCTCCCTCAGAGTAGAGCCGTCAGAAAGTGTAAGCAGAGTGGGTGACGGTGCCTCTGAAACTGTCTCCTCAAGGTCGGAAACAAGATAGTCCTCACTGATCTCTACTACACGCTTCTTCAGGGGAACAAGGTGCTCTGAAATGGAACCGGTACCTGAACCTGACTCGAACTCCTCCCTAAAACGGACTCTGGACGGTCCTGCCTCCATCTGACCTCTGACTACGCCCCACTTCGCACAGATCTCTTCAAGCGGTGTCAGTGGAGATGGTAACTCTAACATGGCGGCAAGCTCCGCGTCGATCCCTCGGTACTCAGACTCCTCCCGAAACAGTCCTGTCTCTAAAGGTCCTCTGACTCTAACACAGACGTCAGGTAAGAACAGTGAAGATAGTCCTAACAACGCGGCTGTCTCGGCGTCGATCTCTACGAATCCCGGCCCTGGGATCAACTCCTCGATCTGTGTACTCACTGGCGGTAACTCTGGTGTAACAGCGGGCTTTGCGTCCTCCTCTAATTGCTCTGACTCTGCGTCAGACTCCTCACTCGGCACAAAGTCTGGTGGTAACTCCAACAAGGTGGAAAACTCTGGGTCTAAGTCGAGGTGCTCTAGCTCGGTCTCTGCGGGAAACTGACTGTAGGGGAGATGCGGCTCAAAAAAAACTGGAAGCATGTGTCTGCTGTCAAAGAATCGCCTGTGTACAAACAGGGCGAATCCTGTGTAGTTGCCGGTCGGCTCGGTGTCGTCGCCGAAAATCCCTAGAAAGTACCACGACACGCGGTGTGCCCAACCGCGCCACTCGTCCGGTAGGTGTACAATCAGGTCTGATATCGCCTGACTCTCCGGAATCAAGTGCCGTACTGGAAAGTAAACTGACAAAAAGTTGCTAACTATCTGCCCCACATCCTCCTCACCGTAATCTGCCTCGAACTCATAATACTCGTCTTGTATCATATCTAGTATGGTGCGCTCGCACGCGGCCAAAGGCTGGCTCTTCCGAGCAGTAACACAAGTCCTAGTCATCTTACAAAAGTTTTAAGGAAACACGGATCAGTAACAGGTAGGGAAATAACTTATCTCAACGAAATACTTAAATTACAAAATGAACATTCCTTATTCAATTGTAACATCACCACTTAAGACAACCACTTATCAAGACTTCTAGCAATTCAAGAAATTGCACTCAAACAACATATATATATATATATATATATATAAAATTAAAATTTCAAGAATTTTATTTCCATTCTTATCTTACTACATTCTTACTTACTTTAATTCTTTAGTACTTTCTCAACAACATTTCTTAACGATTCTTACTTATTAAAACAAAGTACGTTTACTTTGTTCATGTTACTTATTTTCAAAAGTAACATCCATTTACAAAAGACTTTTGTCGTTAATGACTCTTGATACTCGTACTATTGGTAGTCTTTGCTCAAAGACGAAATATGGAATAAATTCCAAAAGAAAATGGAATATAACTTAAAGAATAACTTTTCTGGAAACTACGTTCCAGTTGTCGTCGCTAGAATCGGGCGATCGATAGAAAAAGAAAAAAAAAATTAATCAAGCTTCGTGCTCGATTTCTAATAACAAAACAATTTTCTTCGTAGAGTTCAATCAAGGCGAAACCCTACTGAAACACGATACGAAAAAAGAAACGGAATGACGTGTCACGAATGACGTCATTTACGTTACTTACACGGAAGCAACGTTCACTTATTTCATTTGGCTTTGATTCCCTTTATTCTGTCTTTGTCATCTCGTTCATATCTTTTTTAACTCGAAGCCGAAAGCTTCTCAAACGTCAAATCGTTTCCTCCGTTTACTAACACGATTTACCGAATCATTTTTATTTCATTTTCCTCGCAGGAAATTTTGTTTGGATTTTTTTTTTAAAATAAAGTTCGACTTTGCCGAATCTTTATTCATGTCACCTTACGTACGTGATATTCATCAGTAGAAGTTCTCCTCGTGTCGGGGATCTCTTTTTGAAATCATTTCAAAATAACGTTTCTTAAAAACGTCTAAATTCTCGAAGAACCGGAAAGATCTTAGGTTTCGAGTCTACGTTCTCATTGAACCGGGAAAATCCCTAAAATCCAACTATATTCTTGTGTCCAAAATTTTTTTCAAAGAAAGAAATTACCGCACAAATAATTTCACATAAGATAGTACTTGTACTATCACATAATCACATAAAGTATAAAAAAATTATACTTCCATAAAATTCTTATTTTTGGCACACAACTCATTCTCATTCTCAATCTCATTGAATACTTGTTCATAAAATTTCTTATTAAAAGAAATCACATAATTAAAATTCTTTTCTTTTCCTCGTTGAGTCGACGTAGCGGGAGGTTGAGTTGACATCTACATTCTCAATCTTAGTGTCATAGCCTAACTCTTATCTTTTACTTGAAAGAAGACTCTGATCTAAAGTATATACAAATACTCTATCGTATGACTCGAAAGAAGACTCGATATAGAGTACGAATGAATACTCTATATTATCACTTGAAGGAAGACTTGTATATAAATACCACTCTGTGATATTACTAGAAGGAATGACTCATACTAGGAAAGAATGACTCATAACCAGAGCAGGAAACAAACTACTGCTCCGATACCACTTTGTGGTATCACTAAAAGAATGACTCAGACTAAAAGATTGACTAGTAACCAGAGCAAAAAAACGAACCTCTGCTCAGATACCACTTTGTGGTATCACTAAAAAGAAGGACTCATACTAGAAAATTGACTCATAATCAGAGCAGGAAACAAGCCTTGCTCTGATACCACTCTGTCACAGCCCCAAATCCCGAGGGACGGCCGAAGCCGGGGTGCGACTGGGGTTGGATTAAAGAAGCGGGGAAGAAGGGGGCTGACTAATTAAACATACATAACAGACATCATACATTCAATGAACACGACTTTACTATTAAAAAGGAAGAGTTAATCACGAAGGATTACTCTACAAAAAGTACTCGAAAGTATCTAAGTTAAAGTTTACAGACTTAAACTACAGTGATTTGTTTAATGTACATATTCTCAAAAGACTTAGAGTTTTGCAGCGGAAAGTAAGTCATAGCTAAAACAATCATAACTTCTCAACTCGACTCAACTTCAACCACCGCCGCTCTCGTCGCTTCAACCTGCACATTTATAAACACATGCAGGGCTAAGTACGAAAGTACTTAGTGGGCACGATGCCGAAAATATAATCATAAGTAGAGATAATCTGGCATTTCATAATTTGTAGCACATCGGGGTTTTATTTGAAATTAGCCCGTGTCTACTAAAACATTTTCTGACTCATTTTCACAATTTACTATTTACTCGGCTGAGCATTTTCTGGTATGTTACGTTCAAATCTTGACCAATTCTCATTCACCGTGGCTGGTTACCCCTCAACATGATACCACATACACCACAGGTTACAAAGTGCACTAACTCTGGAAAGCACTTAATAGCTAACTCAGAGCCGATCGTTAGTTAACCTATTTTGATTAACTCATAAATCTGGAAAACACGAATGTTAACTCAGATAGGTACAAGAGAACTCACATAAAACATAAAACATAAAACAGTTCATGCCATAATTATCACTTTGAAAACACAGATATCAAAGCGATAAAGAAAGGTTTTTGAGCATTGCTCGTTTTATTTTATATATAAAAGCCCACCTTAGCGTTTACAGAACTAAGTACGAGCTTCCGTTCTCCTAATCTTTCGTCCTTTCCTTACTGCTGGCTTCCTCCTTCATTGTAAAATAATAACACTTTAAATTCGGTCGTAAAAGATAATCGATCATAGAAATTCGAATTAGGTTTTAGTCGTTTCATTTCTTTAGGCATTTGCACGCTACTAGTTTCATTTTAATTAAACGGGAACGAGACTTGAGCAAATCTCGTTTAGAACTCGAAAGGTCTCATACTCCACTCTTGGGTTAGTAGAGAAGATAGTCGTTAACTTATTATGGCTTAAACGATCGAAAGAAACTAAGTTGCGAAGAAAACAACTTAGTTAAACAACTTCTGAAATTTCACTGCACAAAGCAGTAGTTCTGGGGACTGCCCAGAACAGGAGAATTGGAAACAGGGGATGAGCCCTGTATCATTAGAAAGCTTAGGAAGTCTAGTTTACGCTCCAATTTACGGATCTGAAATCTGATAAACGAGCTAAAAGATATTACAGTTTCCGGGAAGGGTCGCAAAACTGCCGCGGCTAACCCTAATTGCTCGATAAAAACGACATATAACTTCCTAAGTTCGTTCTAAGTTCTCGTACTCGATTTCTCACGAAACTTGACTCTCAAGGCAGTCAACACGTACTCCCGTACGTGAAGAACTCCTTCTCAAAACTCCCTTAGAACTACGACGATCAAACCTCGTCGTTTCAACTACCATTTACTAAACCAAAATCAAGTTAACATTTCTCGTTTCTAGTTCTCGACTATAACTACAACTCATATTATAGTATTCCGGATGCTCATGTCATCAACTAAAAATTTGTTCCTTAGTCCATAATAAACACTATTATCAAGTTAGAATCCTTACTCGACTTCTCGATTATTAAATATGTCCACTTGTTCGTCTCTTACGAAATTCTAAAAGTTATCGGAATTCGTTCATTTTCTACGTCATCAATCATCATCTAACGAGATTCATTATTATATACATTATCACCTCATATCATTACTTAAACTCATCTTAAATGGAATTCTTTCTCTCTTACGATTTCATTAACCTTTTTAGATTAATTTCAAACAATTCCTATTATCAACTAATATCATTAGGAACATTATTTCATCAACATATCATCAATAAAAACAAGCTACATGTAAACCCCTAATTTCCTCATATTTTCGGTATTATCAAATAATTAGGGGAATTGGTTTTCTTTATCAATTAACATCATTAATCCCATTATCATACTACTATATCATCAATCAACCAATTACATGTCTCATTACACCATTAATTTGAAAATCCCTAACTCAAACCCTAGCTCAAAATCGGTCCTCATCAAATTCATAGGGGTTTCGATTTCTTTTTGTTTTAATCAACAATTGAACTACTCTCAAGTCTAATTACACCATCAATTGAAGAATCAAATCATCCTACATGAAAGCCCTAAATTTCAGTATTCATTAGGTTTTGGGGTTCTTGATTTTCTTTCAATTTTAATCATAGATCCATATCTAATCCATCTAGTTATACTAATTAGAGATCAAAACATCTAATTCATCCATCCTAATTTTCGATCCAACTTGAAAATTAAAAGAAAAAGGAATCCAATTGGATAGAAATGTGGAGGAGATGAATACCTTGAACTTTACTAAAGGAAGAAATAGAATTCGACGGTTGGATGATGACTTGTGTGAAAATCTTGCTCCAAGAACTTGAAGCTTCTTCAACAATGGTGAAAAGAAAAATGGGAGAGAGAGAGAGTGTGTGTGTGCCGAATTGGGAGGGAGAGAGTGTGAGGATGATGACTAAATTATGTTATAACATGAATCTAACAAAGACTTAGGTGTAAAGTGAAATAAATATCTATGTAGTAAGTCATTAGGTTTAATACTATAAAGAAATGAAATATCATGCTTGAGAGAGTGATGAAGTCGGCATTAAGGGGAGAAAAAGAAGAAATTACGCGCTTTTCCAGCGCGATACGACGTTACGGAAATCGAACGACGAAAAACGTAGCTCGGCACAAAATCGTCAAAATCCGATTCGACCAAAAATTCTAACGTATTTAACTTAATCGGAAAGTAATATTTAAAAACTTAATTCCAACAAAAACTCGGGATGACACAGTCTGAGTTTCGTCTGGAAAATCAAAAAACGAACTTTTTCGGGCGAGTTCGTATCACGATTTCGTGAATGTAAAAATCAGACGGTTTTCCGTTCTGAGTTCTAGAACTAAAAAGATTTCGTACGCGATAACCCTAAATACAATAGTCATCTAACTGACTTCCGTAATTTATTTTCGGAAACGGATTTCACCGTTAGTTTTAGAATTCAGAATCGTAAACTTAGGCGTGCAAAGCAATTTTTATTAATAACTTTATATTTTTAGGACTGTACGGAAAATCTGGAGTATTACAGGGGGATGATTATTGAATTTCAATTTAAGAACTTTGATGGTCCCGATACGAGTTACTGGTGTATGGGGGGGGGATTCACCAATTACGATTTTCAAACTTTATCCCCAAAAATAACTTCAACTGAGTAGAGCAGCTCAGTTGGAATCACAACTAAGTAAAGAACACTCAGTTGGAAGTGTAGTGTTGTGCGGAATGTGGTGGAAATTAAACTCGTAAAACAAATCATGCTTTTATGCACGGTTGGTCAAAAACCAAAACAGTTGAGAATGCACAGATGCGATTTGTATGCTGGTTAGTCAGTCAGTTGAGAATGCAAGAAATAACTGAATAAAGAAAAACACAAGCACACAGAGAACACTCCTACGTCCATAGGGAGTTGTGAGTCCACACAACTCTGTCCAAGTTCTTCTGGACAAACCACTCAGCTTAAGCGGGCTGAGCAACCGTTAAGGATAAGTTTGCGGGTACTTATCAACCTTACAGTTTAGTTTCCGGGTACTAAACAACCTATCTACTCAGTTGCGGGAAGAGTAGGATCCTAAACCTTTTCAGGTGAAAGTAAATGGGGTTCCAACAAAAAGCTTGAACGAGAAGTGAGCTATGATCTAACTCTCTACGAACTCTTACTAAGTGATGTTCTCAAAGTTCGATCTAAAGACACAAAAACTAACTAACTCTAGAACTCTCAACAAGTGATGTTCTAGGAGATTAAATTCAGTTCAGCTTGTGAAGAATATTGCTCTTTCTTTCGCTCTCTGGTTTCTTCTCGCGTATTTATCTTCTCTATCTTTCGAATGAATGAATGCCTCTATTTATAGGCGGAGAGTATCAACTAGCCGTTGGAGGAGCTGTTGATCTCTGATCTTTGAAAGCGATGGCTTGTCTTTCATTTCTGCAGACTTTCCCGATATGGCATCTGTGCTCATCTGCTTTCCATCTGAGATAGCCTTGTGTTGGGCCAAATGGGGTAGTGACTGAACGGTCAAACCCTCACGTGACTTCCTTTTTGAAATTCAAATCTTAACAACAGACTTCCAACAAGGAGTGGTCGGTTAAGACTTTCGATCTTCAACTAGCTTGTTCTTCAGCCGATGTTCTATCTGACAACTAACAGTTGAACTCTCAGCTGACTTCATCTTCAAAGTTGTTGATCTTCTCGGTTGAGTTCTACAACTGATGTTCTGAAACTGAACACTCAGTTGTCTTCCTTGTATCTGATCAGTTGGGTTCGAACGCTCAGATGGCTTTCTTTCATCTGATGTTCTCTTCCCCTTTATTGCTTCTCATCTGATGAACGCTCAGTTGTTTTCCTAACAACTGATGTTCTGTCCGAGTGATGCCATGTTGCCATCTTCAGCTGGAGACCTGTAAAGATAAAATCTTAACAATGCTCAAACAGCGAGCCTACCTACTAACATTAGGTTCTGGCAACATCTACTCGGTTGGGGTCAGTTGGTTTTGGAATTCATCAAAACTCTTACTAATAAATTTTACAACAATTTCCCCTTTTTTGATGATGCCAAAACCACTTACAACTTTAAACCACTACTGATCTAAACCTCACTAACTTATCTAAAATCTCAGCTGAAATTCTAGACAGTCTATAAGATAAAACATCAAAGGGTTAGCACAGTTATAACATGGTATTTAAAAGACTTTGCGATTCAGAGCTTGGAGAATGAGGGATTATTCATCAAGGTGAATCGAATATAACTGAGTAGTTTTCATTACAACTGATTGTTACAAAGATAAGCGCAAAAGCCAGAAATTACAACAGTTGCTTGAAAACTAACTGAGCTAAAATTGTAGCCCATACTTACTAAAGATTCTAACAAAAATCTCTCTCTTGGCAGGTGACTCCTTAGAAATGTCCACTCCATGCTCCTTGCAAACCTGCCTTGCCTCAGCTGCGATCTTCGTGCAGTTCGGGTTGCTTGAGTCTGGGAGAAGAGGAGGCCGATAAGTAACCCTCTTGGGAACTGGAACTGTGTTCAAGTCCAGGTTGGCATCAATCATAGCCCGCCTCAATTGACTGAACATGCCAGGATCCCCTGAGTGCAACTCGGTCAGCGCTTCCTTGAACGCTTTCCTCGGGTCATCAGTTGCGTAAACCTTCCTGTAGTAGAAGTCGTTCACGAACTCCTGCTTGAACAACTCCTACTCTTTATTCCACTCGGTCGGCATCCACTTGTCAACATGCCTAAACTGACTCTCGACCTTGGACTTTGCAGGCAACCTTTGTTGCTTCAACCGAGCTTCCGCCTTTGATTGAATTTTGTTGTTGCGGCATCGGCTGCGGGAGGCAACGTTGCGGTCCAGGTTCTGGGACATCTTTTTCAGCTCATCCTCGAACTGGTTCACCCTCCTCGCCTGGCTGGCGACAAACTTTCTGATCCAGCTCGGGTTCATATAATCCTTCTCCTCTACATCCATAGCCTTGGCAGCTGCAATGCACTCTTCGGTTGTTATCCCGTCGAGTTCAGAATCTAGCTCGGCTGCGATCTCGGCTATGGAGATGTAGGAAACTCCAATCTTCTCTGCCTGCTCCAAGTCTTTAGACATCTCAGCTCCACCGACTTCGATTGACTTGGGAGCAGTAGACTTCCTCTTCCTCAGCTGAGATTTGGATGGTTGAGCAGCTGGCACTCCTTGTTCTTGGGTCTCTTCTTCTTCCTGCGCCTCAACCTCCGTCTCCTTCTCTTCCCCCTTTTTAGCATCAGCAACAAGGCTTGCTACTGAACCGTCCAGAGAGTTGAGTTTATCCTCAGTTAGTTGAACACGGTTGAAGAGTTCATCGACCGCACACTCCAGCTCGATCTTCTTCGCCAGTTCGGACTCCTGGCGCTCTTGTTCGGCCTTCTCAAGACAGAGAGGTTGTCTATGACCTCTGTCTGAAAGGCAGCGAACTCAGCCCAATGCGACTCGAACCTGGACTCCCATTTTGCATCCTGTGTCTGTTGGGACTTGGCAAGATTTGGGTCGGCCAAGGATTTGAAGATGTTGAGCTCCGACTTCAATCCCAACAGAGTTGTCTTCAACTCCGACACTTCTTGACTTGTGGAGGAGGAGAATTCATTCAGCTTGGTCTTCAGAGCAACATTCTCCTCCACCAGTTGTTGGTTCTTGAGTTCTTGTGCTTCCAACGCCCTCACCTGGTCATCTTTTTAGTGCTGGAGGTTGGCAAGCAGTTCACTCCTTAGCTGGTTGACCCTCTCAGCTACCAGTTTGCAAATTTCTTCAGTTGATGGAGCATGCTGATCAGCTGGAGGGGCTTGAGCAGTCAGAGCTAGAGACTCAGCTGTGACCATGGCTTGTCTGTTGGCCAGGTACAGCTTCAGTGCTTCTTCTTCTTCTTCTTTTACTGCTGCGGCAGCTGCATCGACATCCTCAAGGAAATCAGCTGATTTAACCAACATGCTGTCGAGAAAGTCGGCGTACTCCTTTCCAGCTGTTTCCCTGGTGTCCGTCCCTTCAGCTCGACTCTGGTCCATCCGACAAGTGAGCAGCGCAATCCGATTGTTGTAAGCCACCTCTAAGTTGGAATAGTTAAAGTAGGCTTGGATGCGGGACTTATCAGACTTCAGCCTGTCCCAGCTCTGCACCCTGATCGTATCCTCTTTAACGTACCAATGGCTGAAGATCAGGTGGAACTAGTACAAGAGCTCGGTTTCCAGAGTGGCGAAGATGGGCATGTTGCGAGCCTCAGGGAACAAGCCTAGCAGCTTTTGAAAGCAGTAGGCCATCCTTCCTTCTTGCTCTTGCGCAACTGCCTGAAGGTCCTCCGCTTCATTTATTGGGGAAGGGGTAAGATTATATGGCTGAAGTTCAAGAGGTTCATCGATGTTGGCCAAAGAGTCGGTCGCAACATCGGCATCGAGCTGAGAGCTCGGAATTTGGGATTCGGTTGGGAGAGTGGTTTCAATGGTTTCCTCAACATCGGCCGAAGGAGCGGTCACGATGTTGGCATCGAGCAGAGTGCTCGGAATATCTGGTTGAGGATGGGTAGAAAGAACAAGAGGCTCTGGGGGCGGTACGACATTATCTCCTGCCGTGGGGGAGATGGTAACATCTTCAACGTCCTCAGATGAGGAGGATGCATCCGACGTCTCGTCTGTCTCCATTCCCTCAACATCATTAGCTCCGGGGGCTCGAGGGACGATCTCGAATGAGGCAGCCTTATCTGAGCGGCTGGATTCGGAAGGCTCCTCAGCAGGTGTCGGCTCAACCGGTGCCTCCTCCTCAGCTGGAGCTTGCTTCTCAGCTGGCTCCTCAGCTGGTACCTCAACTGGCTCCTCAGCTGACTCATCAGCTGGCACCTCAGTTGGCTCATCAGCTGTTACATCAGCTGCCTTCTTGGTCGACTTCTTGAACCGTACCCTTAGTTTTTTCTGGGCAGGTTCCTCAGTTGACTCTTTCTCCGACTCAGCACGTCGGCATGCAGCTTTGGACTTGGCGGGGCGAGCAGCGACTGGTTCCCCCTCAGCTGTTGACTCAGCTGTCTTTCCAAACTCCCTCTTTTCCTTAGGAGTGTAGACACTCCTGAGCACCTCCTGTGCTTTCTTGGCTGTCGGGAACAACAGCAGCTTCTTCAGTGGCGTCTCCTCACAATCTTCCCAGACCATGTTGCGGTCCTTGGTTGCGAGCAAGATGAGAGCAGAGATCTTGCAGCCGAAGTTGAGTGTCCCCTTTACACTCAGCAGCTTCTCTCCAGACTCGGTTGTTGTCTCGGAGATCTTCGACTTCTCCACCATCAACTGGTTCAAGAAATATTGGAACCAGTTGATCTGGTGTTGTGCTCCAAGGCCACCAACTGCTTCAATTTGGGTCGACTGATGTCGCCGAATGCGCCACTGTAACCGAACACCACCTTCGACACAACATCGAACAGCAGGCGATGTTCTGGCTTCAGCTTCGTCCGTTGCATGTTGCTCCTTAACCTCTCCGGCTCGATCAGAGCATCCTGCAGAAACTCATCCGCCTGCTCGTCGGTAATATTCTCCAGGAACTCGGTAGTGGTGTGGTTGATAGGAATGATGTACCGGAGAACATCGGAAACATCGATGGGGAAGGAGACACGACGTATGGTCCTGGCCGGAACATCTCTTTCTCAGCAGGACACCTCCGTAGATACTCCCTCTGTACTGCCAAGGGGGCGGTTGAGGTTGACGTAGAATTCCCCGACTTGTCGCCTGAGCAAGTGGGAGGGGCAAAGCTTGGCCCATTCGAGAAGGCCATTCTCTCTGAGTGTGTTGGCGAGCGAGGCCAAGACCGGCGACTCCAGATCCTCGTCGGAGAGGATTTGCTCGAAGTGTATCTTCAATACTAGCATTTCGAACGATTCTTCATAAGTGGTAGGGACTAGGGATGGTCCGGATGAAGCCATTCTCTTATTTTTTGGTGCCATTTATGATCACTGCAAAGGGAATATATAGAAGAAAGGAAAGAAAATCTTTTGCAGAAAAGGGTTAGGCAGAAACTGTGAAGACGATGAACAGGTAAATCAGATATGAACGAATGAGGAAAGTAGGAGATTTCTTCCTGATTTTTCGCCTTATATTGGTCTTTGACTCGGATGAAATCGACGGCTGGGGTTAAATGGCGCGAATCCATCAACGGCTGAGATTACGCGACTGTTGACTATCTTTGACTTGACGTTTTGATCCGAGTTCCAACCAGCGCGTGAGAAGGTGTACAGTTTATCTTGTCAGCCCAGTCACACTATAAAGTAGGCTATGGATGTTCAGCCGTACTTTATAATTAATGCGACATGATGACTATTTTTAATGTAACTGACTAGTTCAGGAATGTTTGAATTTATTTCAAACATTCTCATTTAAGAACATATCACCTTCAGCCATAAATGTTACCTGCCAGCTGATGTCGAAATCAGCTGAGTTCCCATGTTGCAGCATACCATCAGCTGACTCGAGTTCATCTGTTCCCCTGACGTCTGATTCCTTCGGTTGGCAAATTGCATCTGATCGGCATACCATCAGCTGACTCGAGTTCATCTGTTCAGCTAACGTCTGATGTCATCAGTTGGTGATCCGCATCTGAGATTCCCCCTTCATCTGAGCTTCTCCCTCAGATGGATATCTATCTCTGTTCCCCAGTTGACTCCTCATTTGATGGATCCAACAGTTCAAGGAGGTCACATAGCATCTTGAACCGTGCTTCAGCTAGAGGTTTGGTAAAGATATCAGCTCTCTGAATCTCAGTTGGAATCTTCTCCATGGATACATCCTTCTTCTCAATATGATCTCGGATAAAATGATACGAATGTCGATATGCTTTGTCCGAGAGTGGTGAACAGGATTCAAAGAGATAGCTATGTCACTCGAGTTATCACAATGAATGGGAACCTGTCCAGTTACGACTTCATAATCTCATAGCTGTTGCTTTAGCCATAACACTTGCATGCAACAGCTTCCGGCAGCCATATACTATGATTCGGTTGTAGAAGTGGCAACACATGCTTGTTTCTTGGAGAACCATGAAACTAGCTTGCTTCCCATGAACTGACAGCGTCCAGATGTGGACTTCCTGTCCAACCGATCTCCTGCTAGATCTGCATCTGAGTATCCGGTCAGTTGGATATTGTCGTCAGTTGGATACCACAATCCAACATTAACAGTTCCCTTCAGATACTTGATGATGTTCTTTGCTGCCAACATGTGTGCTTCCCTCGCTTGAACTTGGAACCGGGCACACACTCCAACTGCGTATGATATATCTGGCCGGCTGGCAGTCAGATATAGCAAAGAACCAATGATCCCTCTATACTTACTGGCATCCACGAGCTTTCCTTCAGTTCCAGGTTTAATCTTCCAGTTCGTATTCATTGGGATCCTTGTGGTCTTACTTGTCTGCAGTCCGAACTTGGTGATGAGCTCCTTTGTATACTTGGATTGATTGATGAAAATCCCTTCTGGCGACTGCTTCACTTGTAATCCAAGGAAATAATTTATCTCGCCCATCATTGACATCTCGAACTTCTCATTCATGAGGTTTAAAAATTTTTCACACAGTTCCTCCGACTTAGATCCGAATATGATGTCGTCAACATAGATTTACACAACAAGAATGTCATCTCCAACTTTGATGGTGAACAGGGTTTTGTCAACTGACCCTCGTTTGAAATCCGAGTTCAGAAGAATACCACAAAGAGTGTCATACCAAGCCCTTGGCGCTTGCTTTAGTCCATAGATAGCTTTCTTCAACTTGTACACTCTTCCATCTCCAGTCTCAAAACCAGGAGGCTGTTCAACATATATATCTTCCTTGATATCTCCGTTGAGGAATGCACACTTCACATCCATCTGATACACCTTGAACTTGTGATGTGCGGCATAAGCTAGAAAGATTCGGATGGCTTCCAGCCTTGCAACCGGCGCGAAGGAGTCCTCGAAATCGATTCCTTCTTGTTGGCAATATCCTTGAGCTACCAACCTTGCCTTATTCCTCACTATGAATCCAATGGCGTCTCTCTTATTTTTGAAAATCCACTTCAATCCAATCACCTTGACACCATTTGGTCTTCCTACCAACTCCCATACACAGTTGCATAGAAACTCATTCAGTTCCTCTTGCATGGCTGTTGTCCAGTGAACACAGTTGAGAGCTTCTACAACGTTCTTCGGTTCTGGCACATCAGCTACAAAGCAAGAAATCATGGCGACATCTCCAACTTGCTCGAACTCCTCTAGAACTGCCAACTCCTCAGCATATTGGGCATAAGTGTTGGAATCTTCCTCGGTTGAATCCTGAGTCGCAACTCTGCTTCTTGTACGAACACCTTCGGTTGGATCTCCGATGATGTTGTCAGTGGAATGAACTTCATACCATCTTCGGTTGTGTCTTCCTTCTTCTTCCAACTATGGCTGTTCCGTGATCTAAGTTGGAGTCTTCAGAGCTGGTGATTGATCAGCTGTTGAGTCTGGATCCTCAACATTGACATTATTTTGAACCGGACTTGGTTGAGATTCGGATGCTGATGCAGTTGGAGGGGCATCAGCTGGAGTTCCCCCTTGAGATGAGCTGGGGTCCTCGCATTCATCTTTAGAGGAGTATGGATCCTCATCCTCGGTTGCCCATACCAGTGGTTCAGCTAGATTCTTTTCCCTTAGAGCTTGTGATCTGGTGAGAACAGGTGGATTTTGTGGATTGCCCTGTTGTCCTTTAGCCTGTTCCCTGCACTCAAAAGTAGATTCATCAAAACTAACATGAGGTGTTATCTCCACAACACGAGAGCTATTGTTGAAAACTCTATAAGTTTTGGCATCAAAAGTTTTCAACTGAGTCTTCCCATTATTGTGAATAAAACACTTAGAACCAAATACGCGAAAATAAGAAATATCTGGCTTCCTGCGTCTCCATAGCTCGTATGGTGTCTTTCCCAACCGCTTGGTCAGAAGAGACCGGTTCTGAGTGTAGCATGCAGTGTTGATGGCCTCAGCCCAAAATCTCTTTGGCAAAGCTGAGCTGGTTAGCATGGATGTAGCTGCATCCTTTAGCGTTCTGTTCCTTCGCTCAGCTACTCCATTCTGTTGCGAAGTACACGCGGCTGATGTTTGATGGGTAATTCCATGCTTCTCGCAGTACTCGATGATGGTTTCATTTAGAAACTCAGTTCCTCGATCAAACTCGCAGTCCACGTATATCTTGAGTAGTCATCAGTTACAACTAGGGTGTACTCGTTCCCGTTCATGCTCTTTGGTGTAACTGGCCTGAAGAGATCCATATGGATTAGCTGTAACACTCGGTCGGTTGAGGGAGTCGACTTCAACCGGAAGGAGAATATGGCGAGCTTTCCCAACTGGCATGCACTGCAGATATGTGATGTTGAAAACACTCGGTTTGGAATGCCTCTTGCATGTTCTTGTCTAGCAAGTCGGTTCATAGTCTTGAAGTTCAGATGGTTGAGCCTTTTGTGCCATAGCCAGCTCACATCTGAACTGCTATTTGATAACAGGCAGGTGTCAGAGAGGCTGCTGTTCCAGTCAGCATAGTAGACGTTCCCGGTTGGCGATCGATTTCCCAACAATATGACCTGCTTTGATCCGACATTTTTAACCCTGCAACCCTGTGCATCAAACTTGACAGAGAAACCATTATCACAGAATTGGCTGATGGAGAGCAAGTTATGCTTTAATCCATCAACATAAGAAACATTAGAGATTGAAACATGATTGGTTTCAAGTGTACCGTAACCTCTGGTGTAACCTTTTGAGTTGTCACCAAAGGTAACTGATGGACCTTCTTTCTCCACGAAACTTCCAAGCAAATCCTTTAGATTTATCATGTGTTTCGAGCATCCACTGTCCATCACCCACATTGTAGCAGACGCTTTATTCTTCCTCAGCTGTTTCTCGTGTACCTGCAAAGAGAAACTCGCTTAGGTCCCCAATTTCAGTTGGGTCCTGGAGGGTTAGAGCCAGTTCCCCTTGGAACTGTGCGTCGCTTTTCCCTGTATACCGGATGGATTTATCATTCCAGATCACTTTTCCTTCATCATCAACTATAACAACACCTCGGTTATCCTTAGGCTTGTTGTTAGTAGTGATGTTCTGTTTCTTGGGAGGAGTTGAATTTCTTCCATTATGATCTTTCGGAGGAGAGGCTTTCCCCCTGTTTTGATGGCGATTCTTATCCTGTTGAATTTGTCTGTGAGGTCGGACGCCATGTTGGAATCTTTGTGGCTGATTCTGATTCCAACTCCCTGAGTGTTGTCTATAACTATTCATGCCCTGTTGGTGATTCATATTATGGCATGAATATCTCCAGTTGTTTGACCAGTTCCTCATTGGTTGACTCGGTTGGAACCTTTGGTTGAACTGATGTTGGAACCGCTGTTGAGTCAGATGATTGAACCCTTGTCGGTTCTGTGGTCGGTTCCATTCTTTCTGATGTTGACTCTGAGGTTGATGCAGAGGTCGGTTCTGATTCGGAGTTCGGTTGAGATTATGCCTTCGACGCCTCTGATTCCTCTTCTGACTTTTGGAACATTTCCCCTCGGTTGATATCCCAACCGATGGAACATTATGTTCTTCATCTACTGTTCCTTTTGCCTTCTCAGTTGTGGTTGCCTTGGTCGGTTGAGCTTGCTGAGAAGTGGAGGTTGAATTACTTTGTGGTGACTCAGGTTCCACTTTGTTAGGTTCGATAACCTTGACCTCAACAGCTTTGATGAAGGTTACTGGAGGAATTCCACAATCATTAATCACATCATAACCGAGTCCTGACACATCATCTATCTGTCTGCTGTGACTGATAAGATTCCCTATGATCTTGGATGATTGATACATCTTGATTAGATTATCCTTCTCAGTTTGCAACCCCTTGAGGAGGACAGTTATCTACTCGGTTTGTCCATCTGACTTCTTTATCAGCCGGTCGATCTGAGCCTCTTGATTTTTCAACTAATCTTGCTGCTCCTTGATCTGCTTCGTGAACTCCTCATCAATTGGAGCCTTAGCCTCGTTCAGTTGACTCTTGAGATTCTCAATCTCCTCGGTTTGGCTCTTGATCAGATCGTCCTTTTCAGTTAAGGAATCTTCAAGTTTGGCGAACTGAGCTTGAAGACTCTTAAACTCAACCGATTGGTGATGCAGTTCCTCACTGAGTTCTTGAAAGTCACTACAGGAGGGTTCCAACTCTTCGTCTAGAGATTCCTGCATGTTAGAGGTATTGAAAGAATTTAACTTAGCAGGATTAGAGTGTACCTCAGTATCCTCTTGGTCGGTTCCAAGTGCCATGAGGCATTGATCCTGACTGATGGCGTTGTTGGTAGAAGTCAGCTCATCTTCATCTTCAATGTCAGTGAAGATGTCCATGTCGTCAGCTGCTTCTTCTGCTACCATGGCCTTGTTCTTTCCAGCTTGCCTGGCCCTCATCGCTTCTCTCTCTTTCTTTGAGAGGTCTGGACAGTCAGCTTTGAAGTGTCCCTCCTTGCCGCATTCAAAGCAGCCGTTGGTGAAAGGTTTTGAACTGTCTCGAGTTCGGTTTGATTTGTAGAATCGTTTGTATTTCCCGAACCGAGTGTCCATGTCGGCTAGTTTCTTTGACAGGGTTGCAATGTTCTGTTGCAGTTCCTCTCTGCTTGGCTCCTTTGCAGTTGTGTCAGCTGATCTGGTCAGCCTCGATGTTCTCGATTTGGAGTAGTCAGCTCGAAGAGCAACTGACTTTGAGGATGAACCAACATCCTCAAGTCGACTCGTCTGAACCGAGGACTGAGATCTTCTTCGGTTCACCTTATACTCATTTTCCTTTAAGATTGAGAACAATCTTTCAGTTCCCATTTCACCAAGGTCAGCTCGGCTCTCGTGGATACTGGTGAAAGTATCCCACTCAGCCGGTAGAGCTTGCAACACTTTGAGATTGATTTCTCTTAGTCTGTATTTTCCTCTTCGGATGGACTGGATTATTCTCAGGATGTCCATAAACCGGAGCTCTAGCAGATCAATTGTTTCATCTGTCTTCAGACAAAAATTGTCGAAGTCTTGGCAAGCATGTGAGAACTTGTTCTCCTTCGTTTCATTGCTTCCTTCACTCAGCGATGTCAGGATATCCCACATTTCTTTGGCAGTCTCACACTCTTCAATCCAAGGGAGATAATCTTGTCCAACAGTGGACGTAATCGTGCTTTGAGCCCAGATATCCAACTGGCTCACCTTGGCTTCCTCTGAAGTGTAGTCTTTCGGCTGCTTCTCCACAAACTCCACAACTGTATCCCCATCGTTGGAATTTGTAGGAGTGCGAGCTATTCTTTCTTTGATGATGATCGGTTCAGAAGAGAGTACTTGTTGCATCCTATGATGCTTCGACAGTAAGATCTTCTTCATCCATGTCCTCCAGGATGTATAATTTACTACCGAGAACATGACAACTATCTTGTCTTTGACGTCCATCTGCACACAACAACAGAACAAATATGCAAGCAAATATGCACTAGCATGAAAAATAGATCTGTTCAGTTGACCACTGAAGAAACTTTCTCGAATTCACACCTTGTGAAACAGAGTCAGTAGTCTTTTGAACCACTGCTCTGATACCACTTGATGGTCCTTATACGAGTTACTGGTGTATGGTGGAGGGGATACACCAGTTACAATTTTCAAACTTAACCCCCAAAAATAACTTCAACTGAGTAGAGCAGCTCAGTTGGAATCGCAACTGAGTAAAGAACACTCAGTTGGAAGTGTAGTGCTGTGCGGAATGTGGTGAAAATTAAACTCGTAAAACAACTTACGCTTTTATGCACGGTTGGTCAAAAACCAAAACAGTTGAGAATGCACAGATGCGATTTGTATGCTGGTTAGTCAGTCAGTTGAGAATGCAAGAAATAACTGAATAAAGAAAAACACAAGCACACGGAGAATTAACGTGGTTAGGAGATAACACTCCTACGTCCATGGGGAGTTGTGAGTCCACACAACTCTATCCAAGTTCTTCTGGACAAACCACTCAGCTTACGCGGGCTGAGCAACTGTTAAGGATAAGTTTGCTGGTACTTATCACCCTTACAGTTTAGTTTCCGGGTACTAAACAACCTATCTACTCAGTTGCGGGAAGAGTATGATCCTAAACCTTTTCAGGTGAAAGTAAATGGGGTTCCAACAAAAAGCTCGAACGAGAAGTGAGCTATGATCTAACTCTCTACGAACTCTCACTAAGTGATGTTCTCAAGGTTCGATCTAAAGACACAAAAACTAACTAACTATAGAACTCTCAACAAGTGATGTTCTAGGAGATTAAATTCAGTTCAGCTTGTGAAGAATATTGCTCTTTCTTTCGCTCTCTGGTTTTTTCTCGCGTATGTATCTTCTCTATCTTTCGAATGAATGAATGCCTCTATTTATAGGCGGAGAGTATCAACTAGCCGTTGGAGGAGCTGTTGATCTTTGATCTTTGAAAGTGATGGCTTGTCTCTCATTTCTGCAGACTTTCCCGATATGGCATCTGTGCTCATCTGCTTTCCATCTGAGATAGCCTTGTGTTGGGCCAAATGGGGTAATGACTGAACGGTCAAACCCTCACGTGACTTCCTTTTTGAAATTCAAATCTTGACAACAGACTTCCAACAAAGAGTGGTCGGTTAAGACTTTTGATCTTCAACTAACTTGTTTTTCAGCCGATGTTCTTATCTGACAACTAACAGTTGAACTCTCAGCTGACATCATCTTCAAAGCTGTTGATCTTCTCGGTTGAGTTCTACAACTGATGTTCTGAAACTGAACACTCAGTTGTCTTCCTTGTATCTGATCAATTGGGTTCGAAAGCTCAGATGGCTTTCTTTCATCTGATGTTCTCTTCCCCTTTACTGCTTCTCATCTGATGAACGCTCAGTTGTTTTCTTAACAACTGATGTTCTGTCCGAGTGATGCCATGTTGCCATCTTCAGCTGGAGACCTGTAAAGATAAAATTTTAACAATACTCAAACAGCGAGCCTACCTACTAACATTAGGTTCTGGCAACATCTACTTGGTTGGGGTCAGTTGGTTTTGGAATTCATCAAAACTCTTACTAATAAATTTCCCAACAAACTTGAAGAATTTTTACCTTTTTCTTGAAGGTATAGATGAAATAGATGGAGGATGATGATCTTCACTTCATTTCCATGGATGTTGAGTTTGAATATTAGGTTTGCATGGAAGAAAATCAAGTGTATGTGTGGTGTGTGTGTGATTGCCGTGAGAGAGGGAGAGTTTTGTTTTCTTCTTTTTGAGAGATTTTGAATGTGAGAGAGATAATGAAGGAAATTTCCTTTTATATGGAGAGAGAGAGAGATAGAATGCATGCATGTGTATCCAACAAAGGGAATAAAGCATGATTACAATTAGTATTGGAACTTGGTATTCTTAAGTGTTGATGTGATTGAATTTGCATGCAATCTTTTGCTAAGATTGTGGTGAGACATAATGATGAAATTTGCATAAGAAATTGGAGAGAGATGGGAGAGAGGTAGTGAGGTGGCGTGAGAGGGAGAGAGGTGACGACACTTGTCTTCGTCGTGTCGTTACGGGTATTAATTACCCGGTCGTAAAGGTTTTCCGGATAAAATAATTCGTATTATTTCATTTATGTTATGAACGGGTCTAATCTCTCCTCGTCTCGTTTCCGACACTAAAACATCTCAATCCTATTTCACATTTCATTTAAAAGATTAACGATTCCGACCATCTAGTCTTTTAAATCTTAAAAGAAACTAGTCGACTTATTAATCCGTTATTAATCCTTTAAAGATTAAATCTTCGTAACTCTTCTCAAATTATCTCGGATAAGCTCTTACCTTATCTCAATGACCTTAGAAGAAATTCTAGGTTTCAAGATTTTAATTCTACTCTATTCTAAATTCTTCGGCGCATAGAATTTTCTCGGCGATTAACAGTATTCTTTTTCAATTAAACAAACTCTTCGGGGTTTTTCTGAAAATTAATCTCATACTCATTCTCATATAAACAAGCTCAACATATACATCACATTATCATTTCAAGAAATTGAACAGATAAATTCACACAAAACGCATAAAGCATTCCAGACGTTTTACTCATTTCTCTTCATTTAGAAAAGAAAAATTTTTATTCCACAAATCACATCTTTTAACTTACTCGGTTAATTAATACTCTCTCTAAAGATATAAAAGCTCGGGGTATCACAGATATTGATCACCACATCTAGAGTCTAAAGAACAGACGTTTTCTACTCCAACTATACTCACCTCTTTTCAAGTGTTGTGAGTTGTTTTGGTGTTCCCAACTAGGTGAACAAACCAAACTTTTTACATTTAAGCACAATGCTAAGGGTTGTTTTACTCTTTAAGCTTTGAACATGTCTATGTACGCTTGGGATTGTGGATGTCGATCTCTAGCTATAACGATGAAAAAAAATGATTAATATGTTAGATATGTCTAGTCTAGTTCTAATGCCATGCACTTAGTTAGATTGGATGTCTTGTTTTAAATACTATGTTTCATTAATGTTTTCATTTCTTGGATTCAATTGATATCATCATATACAGTATATTTTATTAATGGACAACTTTGAAAATATACTAAGAGATGCACTCTTAACAACGGTTGTATTCCATACAACCAACCCGGAACCGCGCATGAAACAAATAAAATGTTATACGGGTTAGTTTTGTTATCAAATTAGTTGTTATCCTAGTGTCTTAGTGTTCAACCTATCAGCGGGTTGCGGGATCGGTTCCCTTAGTACGCAGATCTTTGCATTTTTCTCTTCCTTTTTCTTTCTTCGTTTTTTCTTTTCTCCACTATTTTTTTCTTGTCTCTTTTAATTTCTTTTTCTCTTTTTAATTTTATAATCACTTATAGTTAAATTACCAATATTTCTTTTTTTTACTTTTTTTTTATAAGACATTCTATTGGGTATTAATTATTAAATTGGGGTAATTGATATTCTATATCATTAGATTCTTGATTAATAAGTGTCGTTTTAATCGATTGAGACTATCACGACGAAAGCTATTCTTTACAAATGACAAATGCTATTTTTATTAATAAATATATGATACTCTTACTCACGACAAATGCTACTTTTAATCACGACAAATGCTACATTTATTCACGTCAAATGTTACTTTTAGTCATGACATATGCTACTCTCACCTACTGTAATACCCTGATCTTTCATTAGTCTTTAAGTTCATCCTAATTGAGTTTATGAGCTTAAATGTGTGCTCTTGTATGATAAAATTTCCAAGGAAATAAATTTTCTTGCAAATTACCAAAATATCCTTGAAGTCGTTATGAGATTTCTCTTGTTTCGGTTATCCGAATCGAATGTGAGATGAATTGATTGAGCATGAGAAATTCATTTTTCAATGAATAGTAACCGACGATGAGAATTCACTATTCACCGACTGTTTCCAAATTAGTGTATTTTAATTCTAGAATTTATTCTAAGACCATTGGTGCATGTTTGTGAAGGAAACGAATATGAATAGTAACTTTTTACGTTTTCTTCGTTATTTGGAATTTTGATCCGAAACTTGGATTCCTAGTATCCTTGATTTATTTGGTGATATTAGTGACAAGTAGAGAGAATTCCGAGGTCGAGAAAGAGTCGTGGTGAGTTTTAAATCGTTTGAGAGTTTAATGAGAAATTAGGGTTAAATGGCACCGGATAACTTTTTCTTCCGGAGAAATTTATATCGCGTTTTTGACCACTGAGTGTAATTAAATTCCTTACTCTCTCTCTCTATTAAGTCTTGCTGACATCCCATCTCTCTCTCATTCTCTGTCTCAATTATTTCTTCCTTCATTATTACAAATCTTGAAAAATCTCCAAGATTCTCTCTTATCTCTCTACTCTCTCTCCCACCCATCTCTCTCATCTCTCTCCCTCATGGTATTACACACACACGCACACACACACCATTGAAGCTTAAGCTTCAAGCTTCCAAGAGCTCCAAAAAAAATGGCAACATAGTCTCCGATCATCCATCGACTAATCCGTTAAGGTATTTGAGATCCTCTTGTCGCAATGATCAATTTAAGACTAGGTTTCATTCATTTCTTTCTCTCTTGGAAATTGGCAGCCTATGCCTCAAAGATGGAGCTCGACTTTTACTTGTGTGGATCGTAGAGTTTCGAGGATTAAAAGCCCTTTGGTTGATCAAGTCTTTGAGTTTAAGTAAGTTCTCTTGATTCTAGTAATTGAAGTTAAGGAAAATCTCATTTTTCTATTCTCTTTAGCTCGATCAAAATGATCTTTCCTTCAAGGAAATCGAAGCCTTTATTTCTAGCTTGAATCTTTGATCATTTGAGTGATTTTATGCAAGAAAATGGGAGATAAAAATCGATTCCTTTTCCCCTATGAGATCTGCCGAGAATGATGTTTAAGGGTGGAGTTTTGATTTTTGTTTTTATTTTAAGCATGATCCATATGATTATTGTATGTTTATGTGTGTGAAATTTAAGGAGAAAATCAAAGATATACATATATGTGCTCATACCGAAAATTTTGAGGAAATTTAGGTATTTTTATGTTATTAATTCAAGCATGATTTGAGTGATGGATTTGTGTTTTGATTATGATCTAAGACTTTTGATGAATGAGATTTAATGAGAAAAATGATGAAGTATATTTATATGTGAGGACCGAAAATTTGATGAAGAATTTAAGAATTTGATTTTGATGTTCTTGAGATGTTCTTAACGTTCTTGATGACATTCTTGAAGAAAAAATGATATTTTGATGATATATGATTAGATGATTATGATTTGATGGAATAGAAAGTATTAAAATAAAAAGAAATAGAAAACGAAATTTTAATGAATTTTTAGGAATTTTATTAATTAAATTCTAATTAAAAGTGACGATCAAGTTTCATAGTTCTTGATAATTCGTGTTAGATTTGATGAAAGTGATGAATCGATGATGAAGAGGAAGTTAAAACAATTAGAGTTTCTTCTCGAAATTTTTGAATTCTAGTTAAGACGAAGAAGTTGTCGAGAATCAAAGTCGTTAATGAAAAATCGAGTTTAAATAATAAGAAATGAGAAATAATGTAAATAAAATGAGAAATAAGAGAAAAAATTGAGTTAATTAAAAGTAATTAGACGTCATTATAATCTTTTTATCGAGTTAATAAGTTTTCGAGCAATGACACGTTTTACGAGAAAGAGACGAAAACTTTATTTAATAAAGTTAGTTTTGGATTTTCATTAAATGATTAAAGTTATAAATTATTAAAAGAAAATGAAATTAATTTCATAAAAGTTTAATAATTTATATTTTCTAGAAACCGAGCTGAGTTGAGTTAGTATAATTCAATAACCGAATCTTGAATGAATAATCGAGTTTAAAATTATGATTAAATAATTAATATAATTTTCTAGAATATATTATTATATTTGGAAAATTTATCTTTTTCCAAATAATTATCGAAGTCGATCGTTTACGTGTTTGTGAACGTTCGATTCTTGATCTGAAAGTTTTTTTGTGAATGATTTGAGATGTTAGAAACCGGGAATTAATTTCATAATTTTATGAATTCGTTTAACTCGAGAAATCGAGAAAAACGAGACGTAAAGTGTGAATAATAACTTTCTGTCTTATGTGGAATTATTTATTAATAAAATATTTAGATATTTTTAAAGTCAAGTACTTGAGTTCAGAGTCTGTTGGTTTAGTATTTGGATAGAATCGAGAAACCGAGAATGATCGAGTTAGATAAGTCGAGATAAGTTGAGAAATCCGAGTCATGTAGAAGTCCTTCAGCCGAGCGTTAGGATTCGTTTATCGTTTCCAAGAAATAGAACTCGTCCTTACAAGACTATTAACCTTGAAGGAACGAGTGAAGTTCGATAGTAAGAAGCGAGTGGAGTCCAGAAGTAAGAAGCGAAACGAAACGAGGTATTCCGAGCAAAATCACCGGATGACAGGTGGGCTTTCTAAACCAAAACTCAACGATGAATGCGCAATTTATTTTTATATATGCACTTTTATTTAAAGTTAATTGACTTGCCTGAGTTTTATGTTTGGATATGTAATCCTCTACTTTATATTATGAGTTGAATGAGTCCTGTGGACGCACGGGATTAGGTCATGTTCAAAGCGGGACAATGCATGCATTAGATTAGGTGACCGTGAGCCTTGTTACAGTCTAGCCGGTCGTAAAGTAACTGTGAGCCTTGCTTCAGTTGGGCCAGTTATGTAATGACTGTGACCTTTGCTTTGATTGGGCCGGTCACGGTGTTCGAAGAGGAGGCCTACTTCTCGACACCACAAGAAGACGAGATGCGTAGATGGATTCTTACCCGAGGAAATTACCGGTCGATTTACAAACAAAACGAAAAAGTTTTTAACTGCCACAAGTCGTAAATTCTTTAAATAATTTATCTAACGCTTGTGATGCAGTGGCAAGACAATTTCAATTATATAGCTCTATCGAACGAGTTTTCAAAATATTTTGGCATGTGTTCACTGAGTACGAAGTAGTCACGCTATGCATGTTACTTCTAAAACGTGCAGGTTAGCTTGGATGAGGAAGGATGCAGTGTGCTTGGGGCGACTCGTTGCGATCCACTTTCTAAATAAATGTTTAAGCTTGAGGTTATGTGTCTTCACACATATAACCTTGGGATTTTAAGTTATTGATTATATTCCGCTGCAACTCCATCATTTTAAATAAACTAGCCTTGCATGCTCGATCCCTAAAAGATGAAAGAGCCCGTGAGCTCAATTAAATTCTTAAAACCTTTCTGAATTCCACCTAAAATTCATTGGAATCATTTAATGATTCATTGTATTTCTTTCACCACCACTTGACGATTAAAAGTTACAATTTGGCCCACTTACTTTTTGAATGCAAACTTTTATTGATAACCAAACCTAATTCCTTTTTGGATCGATATTCAAAAATTTGAACAAATGTTCGTTTCTTGAGAAATCATTAATTGATAATCCACCTTATTTGAGAGCATGTTTGATTGATGATGTTATTCTCCAATTATCGAGCATATTTCTTTGAGTAAAAGTCAGTTGTTCCACCTCACTGCACCTTGCTTTCTAGTCGTTTTAATGCATTAGAAATCGGGTTGTGACACCTACGGAAAATGCTACTTTTGCTCTTTTACTCATGAGAAAAGCCAGTTTTACTCACGTGCAATGAATGTTATTTGTGAAGCATTACATTTCTTTTTTCAATTATTACATTTCATCACTACAATAATTACTTGATAAAATTACTTAAGTACAGGTTGTCGTGAACAAAAATAAACATTGTCGTTCAAAAATGTAATATATGTAAAACATTACCTTTCTTCACATCAATAATTAATTTTCATCACGACAATAATTAATAAACCGAATTATTAAAAATACAAGTTGTCGTAAACAAAAATAAACATTATCTATAAGAGAAGTAATAATTGTGAAACATTACCTTTCTTCATATCAATAATTACTTGTCATCACGATAATAATTACTTGACCAAATAATCAATATAAAGAAAGAAAAATAATTGAGAAAAAGAAAGAAGAAACAAATAACAAAAAGAATGAAAACAAAACAGAAAGAAAATAAAAAGAATAACTACTTGATTGAATTACTAAAAGTACAAGTTGTCGTAACAAAAAAACAAACATTGGCGTTAAGAAAAGTGTTGGAAAAATTAGTAAAAGGTTTCGAAAGATATCAAAACCCCAACTAACCCTAACCGAGTAGATGAATGCCTTTAGTCTGATCTTAGCTAGAGCTCATTGTTTGAGTGTAAAGATTTATCTTTACAGGTTTCAAGCAGAAGAAGTCAGCCGGACTAAAGAAGGAAGTTTGTGAAGAACTCAGCTGAAGCCCAAACTCAGTTGAGACCCAGAATCAACTGAGGTTCAGACCCAGCTGAGGTCCAGACATAGCTGAGACTTAGACTCAGTTGAGACATCAACCTCAACTGAAGCACGAACTCAGATGGACAGCAACTCAGTTGACTCCTCCACTGACCACGTAGCTGATGGCATACAGTTCAAGCGTGAAGAGAAGTTGTGTCGAAGTCAGACGTTGCAAAACGGAAAAGAGAAGACTTTGAAGACGCTGAAGATGGAGGAGTTGCAGTCCAGATTTGAATCTACTCGGAAGCACAAGTTAGCTGTATAACTTACCATAAATGGGCCAACAACAACGACGTTCAAAAAGCAAAGGTCGCAATTACAATTTTTGGAAAGTTTCCAAAAAAGCTGGTGGAATGCCATGCTTTTGGCAGAGGTCAAACGACTCTTTCCAACAAGTAGTTTAATCTCCCTCTATAAATAGATGTTTCCACACCAAAGCTCAATACAGACACAAGAGTGAACAGAAGAAGTTCTAAGAGAGAAAACTCAAGAGTGAAGCGGCGGCAGCTTATTACCTCTTTCTCTCCAAGCAAGAAGACCTCACCCGAAGTTCAGTCAAAGTGGAGTGTTCATCTCTCCTCCTGTTCTTCTATCTAGCCTCTCAGAAATCCCCCTTTCTCGATTGAGTCTAGAAAATAGGTTCTTGCGTGTATTGTGTCTGTCTAGATTCTATCACAAGAGATCGAGTCTGGAGCCATAGGTTGAAGCCTCCACTTCCCCCCAGGGTAGAAGGCTTCCTAGTTTGATATCCCTCTCCCCCCCCACCAAATCCAAAACCTTAGGTCTGACTTTGAACCCGTAATCAAAGTCATCAGGTCACTTGGAACCCGTAATCCAATACTACGTACCAGGTCCCTTGGAACCCAGAATCCAAGAACAAGTCCCTTAGAACCAGGAATCTAAGGCCATGCTATACACTTGTTCGGAAAAGTGTTGTAAGGTCTTGTTAGAACCCGTAATCGAACTGGTTAGGTTTACTTGGAACCCGTAATCCAAGTAGGACGTTTGGTAAGCATGCTTAAGCTTATCTAGTGGATTACTTCCCCAAAAATGAAGTCGTGGACGTAGGAGGTCAATCTCTGAACCATGTTAAAATATTGTGTACTTTACATTCTACACTTTACATTCAGTATTCTAAATTCAGTTTACCTAACCAACTGACCCAGCATATTGCATACATATTGCATATGTACAAACTGCAATTATTTAGGAACTTGACCTTACCCATTTCCAATATATTACTCCCTCTGTCCGGTGAAAGTTGTCTTATTTGTGTTCTACTCGTGAATTAAGGAGAAAATAATTAAGGGTAGTGGATATATTTAGTTGAGTATTTGATTGATATGGTAGTAGGTGTGTAATAGTGATTTACAGTACAAAATTACGTAGCCACCAACTCAAAGGAAATAAAATATTGTAAAGTGCGTATGATGAAAGCTGGTATACATGTGCATAAATTAAATGGAGGAAGATTCACACACAATATAAGTATGCAATACATGGAATTAAACTTGGCACTGGAATGCTAAAGAAGAATTAAAAAAGGCAGCAGATTTTTATTCATAAATTTTGTCCCAAAATTTAAAACACCGGAATGCTAAAGAAGAATTAAAAAAGGCAGCAGATTTTTATTCATAAATTTTGTCCCAAAATTTAAAATTCCAAAAGCAAGGAAAAACTTAAATTTTCTCTCTACATACACTACTATATCAAGTACCTATAAATACACACAAAGAAGATTAGTTTCAACATTTTCAACTACAACTAAAATTACAGAAATGAAGAAGGAGCTATCTATAAATGAGAGGAACAATGTTGTTTATTTTCTTCTTCAAAACAACAGCAATGGAAATGTGTTTAATGGGAAGATAGTTGAAGCCATCATCAAATTTGGGATATCCACAAGGACTATGGCAAGGTTTTGGATTGCAGCAAAAGCACAACAAGCAAGACATTAGTGCATGAATTCAGTTAGTGGGAGAAAGACATATGCAAGAAGCAGAAATATTCTAGTTAATATAGATTAGATTTAAAGCATTCCATTCTCCAAAAGATCAATTATTAGAAGTTTGGCAGGTGGTATTAATGAGGAAAAGAGTACAATGCATAGATGGATTGCTACAAGTCTGTTCAAAGCTCACACATCAGCCATAAAACTAGAACTTAATGCTTCAAAAAAATTGCAGAGACTCAGTTTTGCACTTATGGCATTAAACTTTAACCAAGGTGATGGAGTTTTGAAGTTCAAAACTAAGTAGAACATTGTGCACATAGATGATAAATGGTTCTAGATTACCAGAACCACACACAAATACTATATCACACCAAGAGAGGTAGAACCACATTGGACTTGTAGATAAAAAAAAATCATTGAAAAAGTCATGTTCATAGCAGTAGTGTGTAGGCCAATATTTAATGCAGATGGAAGTGTCATGTTTGAAGGGAAAATAGGCATATTCCCCTTCACATAAATGGTTCCAGCAAAAAGAAGCTCAAAGAACAAAGATGCAGGCACATTGGAAATGAAGCCAATACAGAGTATAACTATGCCAGTAATCAGAAACATATTTCTGAACTAGGTATATCAAAAGCATTTACTAAAATTCCCTAAACTAGGAAGCACACTGCATAACCACCACATACATGTATTTATTGTTCAAAGCAATCACTAGAGACTGTGCATTAATTTGCATTTACTGAAAACTAGACACCAGACCTATGAACCACCATATACATGCATTTATTGATAAATAAACACACTGCAATCACTATAGATTGTACCAAACATCAAATCAAAATGGCCTGAAGGTCTAAGCAAGGCCATTTACATCCAACAAGATAATGCTAGGCCTCATATAAAAGATGTTGACCCAGAATTCAGAGAGATTGCTTCCTTAGATGGCTTTGACATAAGGATAGTACACCAACCACCAAACTCTCCAAATATGAACATTAATGATTTGGGGTGGTTAAGAGCTATTCAATCTATACAACATGAATCACTTTGCTATAATGCACAAGATTTAGTGACTGCAGTGCATGATTCATTTGAAAAAATTGAAGTACAAAAGTTGAACAAGATTTTCCCCACACTTCAATCATGCATGTTGGAAGTGGTGAAAGTGTAGTGTCAAAACTCCTACATATGAAAAAAGACTACTTAGACAGACATGGAATCCTTCCAATCACATTGGAAGCAGCAACAGATTTTGTTCAAGAGTCTGTTGACTACCTATTGAGAATGGAGCAGTGGATGGCCTTGAAGAGCTCATTGAGCAATTAGGCCTTCATAAAGACAATGCAATGGTTTAAGGGACAGTACAGGGGCAAATCAGGGGCTGCATAGGAGCAATTAGCCTTTTTGGTTTTGGGTTTTTCAAATAGATCAGTTTATGCCTTGAAAACATGTATGCAAGCTATTTTTGACCATGTTTTAGGTGTAAACACATATTATGAAGGTCTCATGCCATGCATTCTATAAACCGATGCACATGCAAATTGTAAATGAAACAGAAAAAGAATTATGGTTTTATGTTTACATCTCATACAATTTTTGTAATCATAGATGCATTCCATAACCAACATCACAAACACACAGTGTTTTTATCATTTCAGTACCAAAACACAAATCCATCAACACATTGTACTCCTTTCTCACAAATCAATCAACACACTGTCCAATTTAAAATCATCAGAAATTCATCAAGTTTCCAACAGAAATTCAGACATATTTATAATCCATTATCCCAACACACTATTAACATGTATTGTATCAACACAATTCCATCATGTTTCCAACAATAATATTCATCAGAATTCATCATAATCATAAGAAATTCATCAAATTCACTGGAATCATCAAAAATTGATCATAAATCCCACTAGACCTCACAGACACACAAACTGAACCATAAAAAATTAATCATAAATCTAGTAAAATGATCATAATCATCACTGCAATGCATTATAAATCCCACAAATTTAGCATAATCATCACAAAATCATCATCACAGAACCACAACTAAACATAATCAGGTTTCAACCAAATTCATCACAGAACCACCAAATTCATTACAAATCTAAGTAAATCAATATCGAGAATAGATCTCACCCTGAACAAGCAAGGAAGCAAAACTCCCATCATCGGAATAGAAGTTTCTTGATCTTGGGTTTCCTTTTCTGCCGCCAAAACCCTAGCGCTTAGTATCGGTGACGGACGGCGTCCTTTGGTGTTCATCACGACGGCAAGGGGGCGGCGGATGATCGGTCTCGCCTCGACGGTGGATCTCCTAGCTCTATACCTATCGTCGATCTTCATCGCACCAATCCTAGCGTCGACGGTCTCCAGTTGTCCTTCGATGTCGGGAACCACCACCACGCTCAGATCTCGTCCTTTTCTGGTAGCTGCAAACTTAGAAGATGAAGGTGGAGTCTCTTATGTATCGGTGAGTGATTGGAAACAATCCCAATTTTTTAGGGAAGGAGAATCAGAAAATTCATCGGAGAAGTTCATCATGGCGGTGAATGTCACGCCCCGACTCTCGGGGTGCGACTTACGAACAACAACAAACCTAAACAACTAACAACTAACTCAAATAAAGGGAACATGCTCGGGGAAAACAAAGGCGGAATATAAGGCAATCGAATTTGGTTTTCAAAAGCATAAAGAAATAATAACCGAGCATCTCAACTTCACTTTGAACGAGAATTCAATCAAGAAAATCATGCGGATGGGAAGGGAATTCCAACAAAAAAGAGGAATCATACGAATATATACATCAAGATAAGGAAATCATGTTCAACAACAAGTCAAGTTACGAGCCCATCGCTCGGGATTACAAAATAAAGGGGTTACGAATTCAACAAGCATTCAAAGTCTTCGAGCACAACGCTCGGAATCAAGAACATGAGAATAAAAGTGCAGACATCAACAGACATAAGATCAAAAAGATCGCAGCGGAAATTAGCATCAACTCCCAACACTTGCACGTATGAAGACGTACAAATGCCAGTCCGAAATTCTACCAAACTTAACCAACAAAACCAAACCACACCACCAAGTATCCATGCCATCGCCATCCAGTCAACCTGCATGTTTAGAAACACACGCAGGGCTGAGTACTTCGTACTCAGTGAACACAAGCCAAAAACATTTGAATAAAGATGCTTTTTAAAGCTATATTAATTGAACTTGCCTTGCCAAACATCACAAGTATATAAGCAGTTTGAAAACGGTTTTACTTGTGTATGTCAAAACATTTTTATTTAAAACGGACTGCGCAGTCAAATATCATATAATATAATTAGCATGTATCATCTATCACAATTAACTTCATGTGCCGAGAAGTAGGCCTCCTTCTCAAACATTGTGACCGGCCCAACCGAAGCAAGGCTCACAGTCACCTCAACATCTACCACACGTGGGTTCCCGCTTTCACAGGATAATCACATCTTCATATAAATAGATGATAACACATACTAACTTCAATAAAATGGCAAGTCAATCACATTTGAAAAACATATCATAATATTTAATAGCATACTAATTTTCATCGATAGATTTTAGTTCAGAAAAGCCCACCTGACTTCCGAAGAACTAGCTAGGTGGTTTAGGGTTATTTGTCCTCGCTTAACGATCCGTCCGGCTCGATCCTTCATAGTTCGACATCGATAGATAAGATATATGAAAGACGGACACAAAGGCGCTGGACTTAACTGACGGACTTCTATTTGAGTCGTCGCTCTCTTCGTTCTAACTTTTCTAAAGATCTCACGTTCTCGTCTTTATTTTATTAACTCTATTCGAAAAGGTTAATTCTACTACTTAACATCGTATACTTTTCTCGTTCTAGTTAATAACTTCATTGTTATAATTCTATTACTTGAGTTTCCTTTCAAAGACTTTAGTTCATTCTCAACTAATCAATCATTTATCATACAAATTCAATTATATTTCACAATATAACATTATCATGCATTTAAACATATATTCACACATACAATGAAATCTTATAAATCAAACACACTTCAAGACACATTAACATGCATTCCATCTTAACTTTAAGGTCTAACTCGATTATGCATTTCTTTTTATTGAAGGCTTAAACTATTGATTCTATCTTTCTTATTTACATAGACAACGCTTCATTCTACATCCGCTATCTTATAAGGCATTTTATAACTCTTATTTATTTAACAAAAATTCTCTTAGCTCTTAATAAACTCTTATGAAATTATAAATTCTTGTTCAATTCTAACTCGATTCTCATTTCTTAACTCGAATATTATTCTTTTAATTATTATCTCGGTTTATCTTTTCTTCGCTTGATTGGAAATAACGTACTCAATTAATTATTTAATTAATCTTCTTTCAAATTATTATTCGACATCTTATTTTATTCTCATTTTCTCAGTTAACTTATACGAGTATCTATCTTAACTCGTCTAGCATCTTTTCTTTATTCAACTTAACTTCTTTTTTTTATTTCTTATCGATTAATTCTTCTTAAACTTGGTTTTCTCTATTTCTTAAATAATTTCTTCTTTATTTGTTTTAAACCTTTAAGCTATTTCTTACTTAATGATTTCTTTATCTTTTGATAAACATTTTTATGAATTACTTCACTTTATTATAAAAGATCTTTTTATTGTATTTTTAGTAAAATTTCAAGTCTTTAATTTTAATACAAGGTATTTAATTAATAAATCTTTTTATACATCTTTTTATTTAATTAAAAGCTTTTCAAATTTAAATCTTTTTATCAAAACTTCTATCTTTTTTCTATATTCAAACTATTATTCATACATATATTGAAATACTTAAACATCCAATTTATTTTTATTATTTTTACACTTAATTTCTTTCAAAAATTTCAACATGCAATCTCATTTTCTTCACTTAAACACATGTATGATTATGCTAACATAACATACAATCATTTCATAGATCAAAACATCACTCAATTCATCAACAAAATCAACAAAATAATTTCTCTATTTTGCTTAAAAACACACGGCACACATGCACATATTTTGTGTGTTTTATTTCTCAATTTTTCATGCAATTAATCTCATTACTAACATGATAAAAATAACAATTCAAGCATCAAAATAACAATAACACAAAGATTCATATTTTTCCTATTTCTACTATATTTTCCGGCATTTATCAAATTTTTAGGGTTTTAGTTTCTTTTTCTTCTCTTAATTCATCGATTAACATCTAGTGCTCGATTCTCCTAACGAATTCTTCTCACTTGAATAGCACATGCATATCCTATGTTTGCCTAAACATAAATTAAATAACATGCATGCATAGATCTTTTCTTTAGGACTTATAGACATACATTTTACCTCTTCCCGTTTCACTTTTGACACTAACTCGTCCCAATCCTATGTCACGTCTCAAATTAAAAGATTAAAGGCTTCGATCATTTTAGTCCTTTAATTCTTAAAAGAAATTAATCGGCTTATTAATTTGTTTATTAATCCTTTTCAAGACTAATGCCGCATTTCTCTTCTCAATTCTCGGATAAGTTCTTATCCTATCTCAGTGATCTTAAAAGAAATTCTAAGTTCGAAGGTTCTAATTTAATTCTATTCTAGATTCATCGGCGTAAACATATTTCTTGGCGATTAACGCTATGTTATCTTAATTAAACAAACTTCTTCGGGATTTTTCCGGAATTTAATATCATACTCATTTTCGTATAAATGACTCAATGAAACATATCACATCATCATTATCTCAGATAAATGGAACAGGTAAATTCACACAAGATTCATAAAGCAATTTAAACGTTTTATTCAAAACTCATCAATTAGAAAAGAAAAATTTTACTCCTAAATTCTCATCTTTGAACTACTCGGTTAATTAGACGCTCTCTAAAGGGATAAAAACTCGGGTTATCACAGTGAAGGCGAGGGTCGATCGGAGGTAGCGGTGGAAAGGAATCGGCAATGAAGAGAGACGAGTATAGAGAGAGATAGAGATGAATACGACGGGGAAGAGAGAGTGAATTTATGAATATAACATGTGGTGTAGTGGCTAGGGTTTAGGTTAATTAGGGTAATGTAGGCTAGATTTATTTGGGCTAATAGTGGGTTTAGTAGGTTAATTATTTCCTAATAAGGAAAGAAGACATCTTTCGTAGGACAACCCAAAAAGGAATAGAAGACATCTTTCACAGGATAGTGGGTGTATATATTATAGATTCTCGACGTCATATCCAGGTCAAAAAGATCAAGTCTTACAGAGAGTTTGCATACCTTTTTCTCTTGACCATGTACTACAAACCCTGGTGGGTTGATCCTGACGAGCCCTATTTTCGTGCTTTTTTCAGTGTTTTTATAGGTCTAGATAGAGTCTTTTCCTCTTTAGTTTTGGGTCTTTTGTATCTGCTAGGACACACTGGTATGCAGGGTGATCACTGTTTTCTTAGCAATAAACTGCAACTCGACGATGCTATTATAAATAATAGTAAACAAAGTCTTGTATCCTCAGGGACTATAATTCGAAAACACAGAGGGAAATAAAATTCAGAAACTTTATTATTATTCAAGATCTTAGATTTAAAGGTTTAATTTGTTGTTCACTAATTTAAAGACTTTTCAAACAAACGACTACAATGCAAATAACAAAAAGACAAACTTATAAATTAATCAAAGAAAAAGACAGATCCCAGGGAAAGTATTGACTCGACTTTGACAACGAAAATTAATCTATTAGTCTATCAACCATTTTAATCCAATTCTCTTGAATAAATCACAAAGTATTTACACCCTATCTCTTGATACGTCGTGCAAAAGTTGATTAATAAACCACCTATCACCGCTAGGTCTCAAAGTTTGTTTATATTGAATTCCTTTGTTTTCCATGCACATACAAACCTATTAAGAATTTATATAAACACTAAACATGCATAAAAAGAGGCCAACAATTCATACATGAAATAAAAGCTCAAGAAATCAAACGAAAATTGAAAGGGAAATAAACTTAATGGATTAACAACGAAGTCGTAGTCTTGTCTTACAAACCCTAGGATCAATTAGGAGTTTTGCTACTCATAATTGAAATAACGGCAATCAAATAATAAGAAAAACTAATAATAAAAGATACTAAATAAAATAATTTCTTCAATTCTTGATCTTGAATCTTCTTCAAAAGCTAAAAGATGAAAAAGTACTTAGAACCAAATTCTCCAACGTAATATTTCCCTCTAAAACGCCTCTTAAACCCTATATATACATTCCGAAATAAATCTCTCCTCAAAAGGTATGGAAAACTCGAAAATAATAAGTCTTGGACCAATCGGCACTCCAAACGGCATTCCATCCCGGGTTGCCGATTTTTCTTCACAAAACGGAAAATTCGATACTCCAAGCTGCATTCCAAAACGTGGATTGTCGATCACTTTTAGCCTCAATTTTTCCAGCAAGTTCGGTACTCCAGACGGCGGTCACCGTTTAGGTTGCCGAATTATGTGCTGATTTCATCTTCTTCGGCAATCCAGCCCTTGTGGGTTGCCACTGGATCCTTCTTTATTCCAAGCTCGTTTTTTCACTCTCTTCACTCGATTCTTTGTCCTAGAATTCACCATTTATCAACATGAATTTCTCCACGAGCTTGAGCTTACTCCAAGACACTCAAATCCTGCACAAAACACGTAGAACTGCATACAAACATGAAACCATTCCAAATCAACAAAATCCAACTATAATACATCATAAATTTGCATAATCCATAGAAAACGTGCATCGAAGAACACTTAAAATCATGCAAAATGAGTGTTTATCAACTCCCCCAAACTTAGCCATTGTTCGTCCTCAAATAATGAGTAGAACAAGAAAACAATAAACACGAAGGGAGCATGCCTAAGATCATCAATGCCTCAGAGTACAAAAACAATTTCTTTCCAAAATTAAGAAAAACATGTACTAATTCAACTTTAATTAGAAAACCAAATCAATCTCGCCAATCCAAACAATTGAAGCTCACGATATAGTGTATCACTCATCACTCAAATATTTGGCTAGAAACGCTTAAGAAATCAATACACAACAATTATCTTACCATAGGCTTGCAAATCGTCTAATTTCTCCACTGCATAGATTGTGCAAGAACAAGGATCAACTAGGACTTTTCATAGGTTATAATGTAGGGACATTGGTTAAGGTATGGAAATTTGGTTAAGTGACTCAAGAATCAAACAATTATTCACCACCTTATTTCTACAACAAATCAAATATGGAATAAATCCATCCTTTTCTTCAACCTTCCAATCAACTATTAAGGCTCAATCTTGCACGAAATTATTAACAAAGTGCATCTATTCATTCTCTTATGCTCTTTCTTTGTTTTTTTTTCAAAGCGAATCATTGACTAAGCAAACAATCTCATTTGATTCTAATTTTTCAACTTTCCACTCTTATCTTTTTTTTTTCTCTTTTTTTTCATTTTTTTTTTCAGCGAGCTTATGAGAATTCACTAACTTTTATCAACCACGAGCCCTCTACGTACTACTCACAACAACCTCATAAATTATTCAACTAAACATAACACTTGAGATACCCATACACTCCGTAACCCCCTTTCATCCGGCTGAGAATTAAAAAGCTTATAAGGCTCAAAATGGATAGCAAGGTATAAATTGATTTAAGCACAAGGTAGTGTTTGGGATATTTGGTAGCTAACAAAAACGGCCTAAAATCACTTCCAAGTCCTTTGCACAATCAAAGCAATCTCAAAACATATACCAATGCAAGTTCTAGAAGAAAAAATATCATGCATGACTAAACTCACAAGAATGAAACTTTACAATCAAAGGCTCAATTCCTCACATGGTTCATTCAAACTGGGCTAGGCGAGATCAAATTTACCATCAACTAAAGCAAACGAGCATAAGTTTAACCCAGTCTTGAATCTTTTTCAAAAACCAAAAATTTTCATCATTGGCATTTCACTTAAGACATAGAAACGTTCATACAAAACAAGACTCAAAACACTAACACAACAATGACACAAAGCAAACACACAATTGCAACAAAAACAAAAATGACTAACAACTACTAAGACATAACAAAACAAAAAGCAAAATAAAAAGATAGGAAAAATGTAACACAAATCATGTCGTCCCATCCCCCTCCCCCAAACTTATTCAAGAACGTAAACCTCGAGAATAAGATTGGAGGAAAAAAAAAGTAGACATGATTGTGGAGCACACTTACAGAACATCCCAATCAAGGAAGTGGTGGGGCAGACGGCCACTGGTGACCTTGGCTGATTTGATGTGCCTCGAAACGAGACAGTAACTCTAACAATGCACGTGTGTCAGCCTGTATACGTGCTGAGCGTCTTGGCTAGCTAACACATTCTCTTGAAATGTAAGGTTTCGCTCATGCTCGGTCTGTTGGGCATCTTCTAGCTTGTATACGTGCTGCCATGTCTCGCTGAGAAATGTGAATAGATGTTACATCAATGTGCAGGGCATCCAAGTAAGAATTCCATTGGTCCATCCCATCTTGAATCTGCTCAAACCGGTCATCCCAATCATGTCCAACTCCTTGTTGACTTTGAGAACTAGAGGACCTAACACCACCATGGGAAGAAGTAGGAGGAACAAAATTTCGCCTCCTTAAATGACCGGTGCCTGCTCCCCCCGCAGCTTGAAATGCAGCAATGGCCGGCGACACAAGTCTGCAATTATCTTGGAAATCAAATAAGCCATTCACCGTGGTAAGCTCATAATTTGGCAAGGGAAAATGATCACCTTTCTTCTGTCGGAGTTGATACGGGGGATATTCCGAATGTAAAACATGCATATCCTTTAAACGATGTGCAGTAATGATCGTATCTCCGGGTAGTACGGACCAACAACAAGTGCTAAAGGAGTTAGCATTCCGCTAAAACAAACCATTCTCCCGTTGGCCGCAGCTTGCTTGGTAAGCTGACTTAGAGAGAATTGCCCCATATTAATCGGTGTACCACTGATCATTGCCCAAAGCACCAGGAGCTCATCATCGATCGCGGACTGAAGTATCATTCTTACGGGAAAAAATAGTGTTAGAAAGTACACATAGTGCCAACCGAAAAATAGGATTTCAGAAATTAGTGACCTTAGAATTACCAGATACGAAGGCACCGACCCCTTCCAATACAATCTTCTCCCAAAATATGTGAACATTATATTCCCTCGATTCTATCACAATACCCTTCTCCGGAGTTTCAAAAATCTGATTGATACGCTGCACAGACAACGTTTTCCAAGAATTTTTTAGTTAGAAACTAAAAGATCGAGGACTTTCACGAGTGCGCACATCCACATACAAAGAGCTCATTATCTCTAGAACCACTCTTTGATAAGTTGGTCATCCCCCAACCAACTATTTTTGCAACCAAATTTGAGTGAACAACTTTTCAAGATCACCACGGAGTCCCAACTCATCCATAAGAGCAAGGTCGATATATTTAGTAGGCGCAACTTCCCTTATGACAAGCCGTTTAAGATTGGCCCGATATTCCTCATTCTCAAAAGCTATCCCATAATGGTTCAGATCATGTTTAGCAGGTTCTTGAGTCCATGCGCATGCTCTCGCTCCTCTCGCCATTGGTGGTACATCAGTCTGATTATGTCGCTCGAGACTCCTTGTAACTTAATCGTCTCACATACATCCATGAATGCTCCAAGATGAGCATTTGGATCCTCAGTTGGTGACCCTCCAAATTGGTTAGCTTGCACCATATGAATAAGACCAGGCTTCAGCTCAAAGGTTTGAGCATTCATCCCAGTTCCCCATCCTCCATCTCGAAATTGATTCACCTGAGATTGATATCTCTGATTCAATGGAGGCAGAGGTACTCGATTGATTATTCTGTTTTGCTCCCCAATCTGAGCTTGCATTTGCTATATCCGATGCAGCAAATCTTCTTGTGTATTAACTACTTGTTGGTCACCCATCTCTTTCTTTATCCGTTCTCTCTTGATTCCTTTTAGTGTCTTTTCAATTTCTTGATCCAAAGGAATAAGTTGATCTCCTGTGGCTCTTATGCTCATAAACTACCTATTAAAGGAATTCAGGATTAGAAGCTAGAAAGTGCTATTGTAAATAATAGTAAGCAAAGTATCGTATCCTCAGTGACTATCATTCGAAAACACAGAGGGAAATAAAATTTAGAAACTTCATTATTATTCAAGCTCTTAGATTTAAAGGTTTAATTTGTTGTTCACTAATTTAAAGACTTTTCAAACAAACGACTGCAATGCAAATAACAAAAAGAAAAACTTATAAATTAATCAAAGAAAAGGACTGATCCCAGGGAAAGTATTGACTCGACTTTGACAACGAAAGTTAATCTATTAGTCTATCAACCATTTTAAGCCAACTCTCATGAAAAAATCACAAAGTATTTACACCCTACCTCTCGATACGTCGTGCAAAAGTTGATTAATAAACCACCTATCACCGCTAGGTCTCAAAGTTTGTTTATATTGAATTCCTTGTTTTTCATGCACATACAAGCCGATTAAGAATTTATTTGAACATTAAACATGCATAAAAAGAGGCCAACAATTCATACATGAAATAAAAGCCTAAGAAATCAAACGAAAATTGAAAGGGAAATAAACTTAATGGATTAACAACGAAGTCGTAGTCTTGTCTTACAAACTCTAGGATCAATTAGGACTTTAGCTACTCATAATTGAAATAACGACAATCAAATAATAAGAAAAACTCATAATAAAAGATACTAAATAAAAGCCCGTGGTTGAATTCTTGATCTTGTCTTGAATTTTTTCAATTCTTGATCTTGAATCTTCTCCAAAAGCTAAAAGATGCAAAAGTACTTAGAACCAAATTCTCCAGCGTGAAAGTTCCCTCTAAAACGCTTCATAAACCCTATATATACATTCCGGAATAAATCTCTCTTCAAAGGTAAGGAAAACTCGAAAATAATAAGTCTCGGACCAATCGGCACTCCAAACGGCATTCCATGTCGGGTTGCCGATTTTTCTTCACAAAATGAAAAATTAGGTACTCCAAACGGCATTCCAAAATGTGGAGTGTCAATGACTTTTAGCCTCAATTCGTCCATCAAGTTCCGTACTCCAGACGGCGGTCACCGTTTAGGTTGCCGAATTATGTGCTGATTTCTGCTTCATCGGCAATCCAGCCCTTGTGGGTTGTCGTTGGATCCTTCTTCATTCCAAGCTCGTTTTTAACTCTCTTTGCTCGATTCTTTGGCCTAGAATTCACCGTTTATCAACATGAATTTCTCTACGAGCTTGAGCACACTCCAAGACACTCAAATCCTACATAAAACACGTAGAACTACACACAAATGTGATACCATTTCAAATCAACAAAATCCAAATATAATACATCATAAATGTGCATAATCCATAGAAAACGTGCATCAAAGAACACTTAAAATCATGCAAAATGAGTGTTTATCACAGGGGCACGAAATTCTTGCAAATTAGCACAATGGAGCAGATAAAGGGCATCAAAGTGGTAGGAGTGCAGCAGAGTGTCAAAGGTCCCAAGGATCTTGTTGGTGATCATGATGACAGATGGAAAGGCTACTAAGACTCCGTGTAATGGAAGTCAAACCTTTGCCAAAATTGGAAAGAACAAGATCTGACAGGGCCACAACATCTTCAACGGTAGCCTCCAAACAACCTCCAACAGCAGCAGCAGCAGCAACAACCAATGAAAAGAAAGCAAAGGACAAGGGAGTGAAAGTGAAGCTTGACCTACCAAAGGGATGTCGAACTCCAAATAAGATTAAAGAGCGGATTTGAAAGGCATGGAAGCAACTACCAACTTAGGGACGTTGCCATATAAAAAGACATCTGCCCTACTTTACTTGGAGGATCATCTCCTATCCCTCGAACAATAGCAAAGAACACAACACACTACTCTCTGCACTTTTAGTTTGAGCACAAACAATACTCTATACATTTTCTGTCAAGACCTCTATGAGTCAAACAATCCTTTAGAGTTTTAATGTTCATGATGCTTTCATTTATCTATTTCTTTGCTTGTTCTTTACTTTTAATGTCTAACAAAGTTGTTAATGCTTGGGTTGGTTAAGATGCAGTGAGATGTGAGTGTTGTGTGTGTAAAAGGGTATGGCCGGAAGCTCGTCAGAGAGCTACTGGACACGTTCCTGATGTGCTGGGCTAGATTCCAAAGTGGTGGAGCCTCCACGACTTCGCCAGAGGCCTATGGAGGAGTTGCGGCGGTGAAATCCCTCACAATACTGGACAAAGGTGTAGGGGTTCCTCTCACCTCCGGTCGTGTTGCGGGCACTAGAGTGTGGTGTATGGCAAAAGTCATGCTTATAGCCATCTTGGGCCTTCTAGATCCAAATGTTGCGGATGCAGATGGCTCAATTGGTGACTTTTCTAGATGCGAGCTGATTCTGTGGACAGTAAGGTGGGCTCTTGAGGTGACTTGGAGGGTGACACGCACCCGTCGTGTGGTACGATCAAAATACCTGTGTATGCCCCAGACGGACAATACACGCTCCTGAGCCCACTACCGGACTGGCTAGTCTTAGTGGCAAGCTAGGGTCGATCCCACGGAGAGTGAGGAACTACTTTACTCTTCGGTGCACAAATTGAGTTGTCACGGTCTCAACCTGTATATCTGCACAATAAACTAAACGGAAATCAAATATAAAAAAGGGGTAAGATTTGGGGTAGGCCATGATCATTGTTGATATTTTTATTCGGTCATGGGCATACTGAAGATCCGTCCATGCTTCATACAAACTCAAGGCGTGGCCCAAAGACATTGGGGCGTTTCAAGAGTTCATACTCCACACTTAGGATGGTTGAGTCCCTTGTTGTCGTCTTGGTTCGAAGGTCATGCTTCACCCCGGTCACAAGGCCGTGCTTCACTCCTCCTTAGATAGTAGTCATACCCGATCTCTCGAAGTATGACCCTCACCAATCTTCTCTCCCAAGCTTCCCATGTCCGCACCTACAGAGTAGACATAACTCGCGGGATATCCATTTCCGATACTACGTCCAACCGGTCATCGATATATCTACGATACGCGAAATGAGTCCTTTGGTCGATAACCATGGCTTGATGCCTCGTCACAGTTGATGGTTGATTGTTAGAGAAGCCCAAGACTGAGGAAGGACGCAATATCCCCTTGCCCTTTCCTCACCATCCAGATCTACAACACCATTGAAGGCGCTGCTCAGCTACTCGGTCATAGGCATACTGAACGTTGCCGTCTGTCATGCCCTGGCCTTTGCTTGTCATGGTACAACTTTAACCGAGTGGAGATCACCCGCTGGATCAGAACTGCCCATGGATTTTGCTCAGATCTCTCTGGAACCACTGGATCCAACCGATGGCACAAATGCCTCGCGAACATTTCACATATCAACACTTAATCATTTTCCCCACCCAAATCTCACCAGGGGAATTACTCACACATAATTAAATACATAAACACAAAATAAAATGAACACATGAATAGAAGAAAATACGAAATACTTGAATAAATACCAAAGGCAAACCGCCTTGGGCTTGTTCTTCACAACGGAATTGAAATAAAAGCAAGTAAATTGTTTGGTATGAAAATGTAAAAGAAAATACTGAACTAAAGTGTATCTTGGGACTGAAAATGAAGTAGAACACGATGGGGAGTAGCAACCTTTGTCAGCCACACTTGCTGGCTTTATATAGTTGACAGACATCAGTCTAACCCTAACCCAGTTGTCTGACAGTATCCCTGTGACTGACTTTCCATAAATTGATGATCGTGATTGATTTGATTGTTGGGGATGATTGGCTTAATTGATTGAGTTGACTTTATCTTCTCTTGCTGTTGATATCCCAGATTCGCTGAAACCTTCCATCCTTGGCCCTTCACACGTTTTTCCATAAATAGCCCATATGTGCTGATTGGGACAGTCTGTCATGGCCTTACCAACATGAGTGATCACCTTCCATATTTAGCTTGATCCTTGATTGATCTGATTGGTGATTGGCCATCAATTATTGATTGATTAAGTTGACTCCACGTTTTTCCAGATCTTTCCATTATTAGGACTCGCCAGAATCTCCTTAATATCTCCTTCACGCGTCTTTCCATATTTGGCTCTTGCTGCTGACTGCTGCTGTCCAGCATGGTCATATTGACTGCATCCTTCGGTTAGCCTCGCACCAGGTGGTACACTTTGGAAATCATCGCTGCTCAGATGCAACTTGGGCTGATTTGTCTCAGTAATGCCCATTTCGCTCATATTTCATCCATATGCTCATTTTCGAGCTTCCACCTTCAAAATATCTGTTTTCTCCCCTATACGACTCATACAAACACAAAAGAAAAGAAAAATGGGGCCAAAAAGACCCAAAAGTCGAAGACGCATCACACTTACACACTTAAACCATACTTTCCCTCAAGTATGCAGGTGGATTCACAAAAGACACCGACGAAAATAGAAGAAAGAAAAGAAATAAAGACTCAAGACACGAAACTGCATAGTTATCAGATCAGATCATACATGCATGCATCAACCGTAATGTCATACCACAAACCATTGAGCAAATAAATAAAATGAAGAGATTAGCAGTTTCTCTCACACACTCAAGTGTATGGCTAAGTGTATACTCTCATTCAATCTAGTGCAATTCATCAAAGGGTCTTCGTTAGGTTGTAGTGGGGTATACGGAGCAGAGGTAAGGATTTTTGGATAAGTAATTTAAAACTTGGTTCCGGTCATACCGACCTATCTTTTCCAGTACTAGCACTCCCACTTCACCTTTCCCGATTTTTTTTTCTTCTTCAATTAAGTAAATTCATTTTTTTTTTTGTTTTTTTTAACCCAGACTCTCCTTTCTCAATTTATGCTTTTCCACCTTAAGTAATGAGCTGCCTTTTATCTTTCGTATAGTGTGGGAGTCATATCTTTAATCAATTTTAATACAAGGGCTTATAAAAAAAAGAATTCATTCGGCTCAAAGTGGTTAGCAAGGATTTATCATTTTTAGCTCAAAGAAATAAATTTGGGGCTCTAAATTGAAGGAATTGCCCTAATCATATAAACTACACCATCCAACTAGAATCCACAATCAAGTTCTAGGGTTACTAAGCAGCATAGTCATACCAGAAAATAAATGCAAATTGGCTCAAATCTTACAGGTATGGATTATTCAGTACTGCTATCATGTGATAATGCTCATCATGCCAACAAACCAGTCAAACCAAATAGCATGCATGAATCACCAATACCAACAACATGTGCAGATTGACTCTAAACTTATTCGTGGAGTGTGAGGGCTCGGTCTCAAGAGATTGACTCTTCACTTGGTGGAATGCATCTTGAATGTCCAACAAATTATGTTCTGACTTCTATATGGAGTGAAGATCATGTGTAGCAGTCATGGAGTGGTGGTGAGTGGGAGAATGAATTTTCCGCTGCTTCAAAATGCGAAAGTCTCGCCAGTTGGGGCAGACCCTGACCACATGTCATACTGCTGCTTCGGTAATCCCTTGACCATCGTGTCGATTCTCCACTGACCCAACCTACACACTTTGCATTGCAAAGTGGGTTTTGATCTCCGATGCATAGAATCCAGCTCATCTCATCTGTAAGGTTAGTCCTCCAAGAAACACAAAATACAAGAAATAAAAGAAACATAAATTCAAAGCAGTAATGGTCATACCGGCGACCTTATTTTGGGTTGCCTCCCAATCAGCACTCTTGTTTATTGTCTTGAGCTCGACGTAATTCTATCATGCAAAATAAGGATCTAGGAGAAAACATTTCTCCATCTTTGATATGCCTGGATCGTAAATCTTCTTGCCCAACTCCATGTACATCACAGTACTACCGTATGCATTGGCTCTCCACTCCTCATGTTCTTGTTGCCTTTTCTGTTCAACTTCATCTTCTGATAGAGAAGGTGCACCATCATCACCAGGAGTTTCTTGGCTAGGGATTTCCAAAAAGTATGATTCCAGACTTGTTCCCTTAAACTCTTCTTGTTTGGCAGCATTACTGTCAGTAAGTTCATTCAGCAGCTCCTTCTCTGGTATGACCCGCACAGTTCTGTCAGGATATAGCTTATCAACATAGTATTCGGCCAACTCTGTGAAGGTTGTCGATTGATGAACTCTAGCATCTTTTACAGCATCGGAGATATTGAACCTAAAAGTAGTGTCTCCGAGCATGCAAATCATGATTCCTCCATCCTCATTTATGTAGACTCGAGCAATTTCCATTATCAGTCCAGAACCTTTTTGAGTCTCATGTCCCATATCTAGCACATAGAAATCTACTGGGAGTATGGTTTCACCGACCTTCACTTCAACATTCTGCAATAACCCTTTGGGATGGGCATTCCAACGGTCTGCCAACTGTATGACCATTCCGGTTAGCTCGAGGGATCCGAGGTTGAGCTCTTTATACATTGATAGGGGCATCAAATTGATTGATGATCCCAACTCTAGCTTAGCTTGCTCAATTATTTTTCCACCAATAGCACATGGGATAAACAACTCATCCGAATTTTCCGTGAGTACCTCGCTCGGTATGACCGCTGCCACACATTCTAACTTTTCATTCCCTTCCATTTTTGCCTTTTTTGAATTTATGGCATTTTGGGGTAGTGGGCGTTTGTGATCGTTAGCTTCCTCCAAGATACTCAGACAAGGCGGTGCAGTAGTTGGCAATTTCTGGCTGGCCTTTTCTGTATGGGCTGCTCTGACAGATTCATCAAACTCCGGTATGCCTATTCTGTCAATTCTGCTACAGTGCCTGGCGGTTTGGTCATACCGTCATGCCATTCTTCGAGGTCCTTCTCCTTTTGCATTTTTGCTTCATCAGCTTCCTCGATCAGATTGATCTCTTCCGGTGGAAGTTTCCTTTGATTCTCCACGTCTTTTGCTATAATATCATCCCAACGGAGATTTCTTGGCTACATTCATCCATTGTTTCAGGTCCGAAGAGTTCGGCATCCTTCATTGACTCTTCCCAAGTTGGTCCTTCTTGTAGTTCTGACCGGTACGAGAGTGTCTGCAGTATGCCCCGTACTGGCTGCAATTGCTGATTCTCCCATCCTCTATGTCGCCATTGGGAATTTGGACTTTCACTCCATTCAGCATTGTAAGAGTGAGAGAATGGACCATACTTTTTGTGCTGGTCATCACTTTCTCCCATAGCAAAATCCTCCATTGGTCCATCCCCTAAGAAAAGTTGATATTCATCAGTTTGATGTCCAGTCATGTTGTATTGGTCATACAGAGGAGCCTTCTTCTGTGTGGTCACAGCTGCTACGAGTTGTTTGATCTCTTTGATCTCCTTCCTCAACTCAATGAGGTTGTCATCCTCCATCTTCTTTGGTGCTTCCAGGTTGCATTCATATGCTCCCGACTCTCTGGCCATACTTTCAAATAGTTGCAACACGTCCTTGGGTGTTTTGTCAAACATCGAACCTCCACATGCCGCAATAACGAGTTTTCTCTCGTATTTCTTGAGTCCCAATAGGAAGTGTTCCACCAAATTATTTTCAGGAATTTGATGGTGTGGGCATTCTTCCAACAATCCTTTGAATCGGCCCCAATACTCGTAGAGTGATTCTAGCTCTCCTTGTTCGATGTTTTGTATGGTCCTCCTCATACTAAACACTTTGGCTGCTGAGTAATACCGCTCCAAAAATGTTTGCTGCATCTCAGCCCATGTGGTCACACAACCAGCGGACAAGCTGTAGTACCATTTCCTTGCATTTCCTTGTAGTGTGAAAGGAAACAACACCAACCTAATGAATTCTCCCATTGATGTTTGGTTCTCCTCCGTTGAGCATATCATCTCGAAGTCTTGGAGATGTGTGATTGGGTCATCTTCAGGTATGCCATGGAATTTGGACAGCAATTGGATTAGGTCTGGTTTCAGGTCATACCGGCCTTCGATGGTCGGTAGGGTTATACTGCTGGGTTTCAAATTCAGATCAGTCGGGAATGTCGGCTGACGAATGGTCTGTGGGGCAGCAGCTGCCATCCCGCGTCTCGCCGTACCATGTCAAGCAGTAAGCGGATGATGGATTATGAAAAGCAAAATTGTTGCGCGTCACTCCCCGAGAACGGCGCCAATTTTGACACGCACCCGTCGTGTGGTATGATCAAAATACTTGTGTATGCCCCAAACGGACAATACACGCTCCTGAGCCCACTACCGGACTGGCTAGTCTTAGTGGCAAGCTAGGGTCGATCCCACAGAGAGTGAGGAACTACTTTACTCTTCAGTGCACAAATTGAGTTGTCACGGTCTCAACCTGTATATCTGCACAATAAACTAAACGGAAATCAAATATAAAAAAAAGGGTAAGATTTGGGGTAGGTCATGATCATTGTTGATATGTTTATTCGGTCATGGGAATACTGAAGATCCGTCCATGCTTCATACAAACTCAAGGCGTGGCCCAAAGACATTGGGGCGTTTCAAGAGTTTACCCCGGTCGCAAGGCCGTACTTCACTCCTCCTTAGATAGTAGTCATACCCGATCTCTCCAAGCATGACCCTCACTAACCTTCTCACCCAAGCTTCCCATGTCCGCACCTACAGAGTAGACATAACTCACAGGATATCCATTTCCGGTACTACGTCCAACCGGTCATCGATATATCTACGATACGCGAGATGAGTCCTTCGGTCGATAACCATGGCTTGATGCCTCGTCACAGTTGATGGTTGATTGTTAGAGAAGCCCAAGACTGAGGAAGGACGCAGTATCCCCTTGCCCTTTCCTCACCATCCAGATCTACAACACCATTGAAGGCGCTGCTCAGCTACTCGGTCATAGGTATACTGAACGTTGCCGTCTGTCATGCCCTGGCCTTTGCTTGTCATGGTACAGCTCTAACCGAGTGGAGATCACTCGCTGGATCAGAATTGTCCATGGATTCTGCTCAGATCTCTCTGGAACCACTGGATCCAACCGATAAAACAAATGCCTCGCGAACATTTCACATATCAACACTTAATCATTTTCCCCACCCAAATCTCACCAGGGGAATTACTCACACATAATTAAATACATAAACACAAAATAAAATGAACACATGAATAGAAGAAAATACGAAATACTTGAATAAATACCAAAGGCAAACCGCCTTGGGCTTGTTCTTCACAACGGAATTGAAATAAAAGCAAGTAAATTGTTTGGTACGAAAATGTAAAAGAAAATACTGAACTAAAGTGTATCTTGGGACTGAAAATGAAGTAGAACACGATGGGGAGTAACAACCTTTGTCAGCCACACTTGCTGGCTTTATATAGTTGACTGACGTCAGTCTAACCCTAACCTAGCTGTCTGACAGTATCCCTATGACTGACTTTCCATAAATAGATGATCGTGATTGATTTGATGTAGGGAAAATTAGTAAAAGGTTTCGAAAGATTTCAAAACCCCAACTGACCCCAACTAAGTAGATGATTGCCTTTAGTCTAAAGTAGCTAGAGCTCACTATTTGAGTTTAGAGATTTTATCTTTACAGGATTCAAGTAGAAGAAGTCAGTCGGACTGAAGAAAGAAATTCGTGAAGAACTCAGCTAAGGCCCACACTCAACTGATACTCAGACTCAGTTGTGACATCAACCTAAACTGAAGCACGAACTCAGTTGGATAGCAACTCAGTTGACTCCTCAACTGACCCACGCAGCTGGAGGCATACAGTTCAAGTGTGAAGAGAAGTTGTGTAGAAGTCAGACACCGCGGACCGGAGAAAAAAAGATGTTGAAGATGGAAGAGTTGCAATTTAGATTCAAATCTACTCAAAAGCACAAGTCAGCTGAAGAAATTACCATAAATGGGCCGACAACAGCGACGTGCAAAAAGCAAAGGTCGTAGTTACCATTTTAAGAAAGTTTTCAGAAAAGCAGGTGGAGTGTCATGCATTTGACAGAGGTCAAACGTCTCTTTCCAACGGCTAATTTGATCTCCCTCTATAAATAGAGGTCTCCACACCCAAGCTCAGAGACGCAAATCATCTCAAATAGAAGAGTTGAGAGAAAAGAAAAAGGTGAAGTCACAGCAGTAGCAGATCACCTCTCTCCTCAGCAAGAAGACCTTCGGTGAAATCCAGTCGAAGTATAGTGTTCATGTAACATCCCGGATTTTCCAAATAGAGTATTAAATAAGTTAACACTCCTAAATATATTAAAAATATTTTCACAGCAAAAAAGGTCTTTTATCTTTTTATGAAAATAGACATATCATGTTTACAGTCGTTGTGTAGAGTATTTTATTCCGAGTCTATAGACGCTAAGTTTGCTCAAAAAAGATTTCGCATGAAAAAGTTATGCACGTTTAAAGGTTTTAAAACGTAAGTTGTTGCACAGCTGCTTTTGCCTCGCAGCAGCTTTCGCCTCGCAGCAGCTTACTGCTCAGCAGCTTCTGCTTTGCAGCTGCTTCTGCTTTGCAGCAGCTTCCGCCTCGCAGCAGCATACTGCTCAGCTGCTTCCGCATCGCAGTAGCTTACTGCACACCTGCTTGCTTCTTCCTATAAATAGGCGCTTAAGATTTTCATTTTCATCGTTCAGTTTTCTATTCTCTCTCATTTATCTTACAACATAAGCTCGTCGTATCTGCTTGTGTGATCATGATGTCTTGATGTTACGATCAGCATTGGTATTTTCAATCAGGTGGGTAATCTTTTCGAAAACTATGTTTGAGTTATTAAACTCTAGAATAGCATAAAAGTGCATGCAGTTATCCATAAAATGTTTTCATGTGCGTTCCATGTGATATACTCTAGTTAATCGATTGAGATACTTAGTGAGTACACAGGTACTAGCTAAGTACTGTGCGCACCACGTCGCAATGCAATGGGTTGATCTCCATTTGTATTGTAGCTAGCGGTCTTGAGCTAAGGCTCCTGACTTATGTTAATGTTGACTGTGTTACTCCACAGACTCTGTCCTGGATACAAGTCAAATAGACTATGGTAACCATAGCTATGGTGCCTAGTCTGAGTATAAAGATCGAACGTCACATCATGCATCAAAAAAATATGTTTTGTATGGTCAGGGGTGGATTTCTGTTTTAAAACCCTCTGATGTATACCATGTTACATGGATAAACTGCTAAGATTCCAAAGTATTTTTCCAAAATGGCACATGCCCACTGAGTACACTAGTACTCAGCCCAAAATCTTTGCAACATGTTTTCAGGTTGGGAGGCAGGTGATGGGATGCGAGGCTCAGGAAGAGGTTGTTGTTGTTGTATATGTTTGTGTGCTTCCGTTTTATTATTTAATTGTGCAACTCTGAATAATGTTCTTATTATATATATGTGCGAAATATATGAATAAATTGTTATATGTGCAAAAAAGTAATTAAGCCCCTTTCTTTCCCGCTTCTTTATTCCCCTCTGTCGCGTCTCGGTTTGTGGGGACCGGGATGTGACAGTTCATACCTCCTCCTATCCTTCCCTCTAGCCTCTCAAAAAGCCCTTTCTTTGATTGAGTCTAAAGTTTAGGTTCTTGCATGATTTATGTCCCAATAGACTCTCTCCTAAGAGATCAAGTCTATATCCTTAGGTCGAAGCCTCCACTTCCCTCAGTGTTGAAGGCTTCCCTATTGGAAAAACCTAAAACTCCAACCCTTAGGTCCGACTTTGTACCTGGAATCAAAGTCACCAGGTCCCTTGGAACCCTTAATCCAACCAGGTCCCTTGTAACCCGAAATCCAAGAATAGGTCCCTTAGAACCCGGAATCTAAGACCAGGCTGTGTACTTACCCGGAATCAAAGAATAGGTCCCTCGAATTGGTTATGTTTGCTTGGAACCCATAATCCAAGTGGGGCATTTGATAAACACGCTTAAGCTTATCTACTGGATTACTTTCCCAAAAAGAAAGTCGTAGACGTAGGAGGTCAATCTCCGAACCACATTAAAATATTGTATACTGTATTTTCTGCATTTACATTCAGTATTTTAGATCCAGTTTACCTAACCAACTAACCAAGCATATTGCATATAAAATGCATATTTACAAACTTCACTAATTTGGGAACTTGACCTTCCCCGTTTTTACAAAGGTTTAGGTTTTTGTAATGATTATAATTTCAACCATCTTCCGCAACACAAAACTGATTTAAAACCTCAGTTGGTGCATACAACTGACCTTCAGGCATAGGAGCTAGCTGCGCTGCCAACTGTCTGAACAGCTCTAACTGAGCAACTCAGTTGTAGAGCAGCTTCAACTGACTTTTTCACATATCGAGCTAACTGACCTGAACAGTATAACTCAGTGAAAAGACTTTTAGCAAAACGAAAATTGCTACTGGTGTATTCTAGCCCCCCTCCCCCTTGCCATACACCAGATACTCGTTACCAGGACCATCACTATATTTTATTAATATATATTAAATCAATAAATTCATTCTCTTTTTTCATCCCTGGAACTATTACAAATAAAACATAAATATAATGTATGTTATTCGTGTAAGATCTAAACTACACCCTTTATGGATATAAAGTTAAGATTGTAACTGTGAAACGTAGCACAATTAATACTTAATAGCAAAGAATATAAATTGTACAATGTAAAGAACACAAAAAATGGTAACCTATAGTGAGGTTAATCAACTTATATATGCGGATCACGCCCAAAAGATAATCAATCCACTATTAGAAGTTGTGACTATTGAGGATCTTACACATGTCAGTCTTTACAATTTAAGTTTGAGTCACGCTAACTCTCTTTATAAATTATTTATATAAAATAAACTCTCAAAAATGTGAAAATAATAAAAAAAATCTGAAAAAAAATCTGAAAAAAAATGTATATGCACAAAATAATGAATAAATAGATGCCGTTGTCGATCTTCACAAAAATTATTAACTTTTGACGAAAGCTAACTTGACAAAAAGTATTTTTAACTAACTTGTTTGACCATTTCACCTTATTAGTAGAAACACACGTGCGTTGCATGTGATACCAGTTATTTTTTTATTTTCTTCGATACAAAGCAGAGAGATAATAATTTTTAAATATCGTCAAAGTAGTGAATAAGTATTGTTATTATTATTAATTTATTAAAATGCAAATAACATTACTTATAAACGAAAAAATAAAATAAAACATATTATTCTTAAAAGAAACATGAGTCATCATCACTTGGAATTTGGGTGCAGTCTTCAATCTTCTTCCTTGTGATTCATCCTTTTTTCTTCTATTGTCCTTCGATAAGCCATAACTCCGTAGTTGATTTCTTTTTCCATCCCTGTAATACCCCGATTTTCTGAGTCTTAATTAATCGTCCTAAATATGCTTAAGTGTGCCTAAGTGCCTATTAAATATGTTTATATGTGATTATGTGCCAATTTTTGTGATAAAAATTTTCGAGAAATAAATTTTCTAGTGAAATTACCAAAAAGCCCCTAAAGAGCAAAAACGTAATTTCTCGTTTTGGTGCTTCAAAAAAAGATGTGAAGAGTTATATGAGTTTTAGAATGAGAAATAAAGCATGAGTTTGAATTTCGGGAAATTTAGAGACGGTTGACTTTTTGATGAATAGTAACTTTGATCGAAAAGTCAACTCTTCGTCGACAGACTCCGAATTCAGTCTAATTAGTGTAATTGGAATCTAGAATTTATTTTAAGACCAATGATACAATTTTAAGAATTTTACGAGTTCAATTGAGTCAAGTTTGAAAGTTTTCGATGGAAGATAATATGAATAATACTCCCTCCATCCCGCCGAATACGGCCAAGTTCATATGGGCACGGAGACTAAGAAAAAGGGTATTGGTATAAAGAAAGTGTTTAGTGTAGTGTGAATGCAATATTTTATAATACTAATAAAGTTATAGATGGGACGGTTGAGTGTGTAGTGAGGTTAGTGGGGTTTAGATGGGATGGTGGGCCATGTAGATAAACTAATTGTTTCCTTTAAAGAAAATAGGCCAAGTATAGTGGGATGTCCCGAAAATGAAAAATAGGCCGTATTCGATGGGATGGAGGGAGTGCTTTTTTACGTTTTCTTCGTTGTTCGGAATTTTGAACCAAAAATTGGGTTTTCCGAATCTATGATTTAATTCGTGAGTATTGTAATGAAATAGAGTGAAATTAGATGTCGGGAAAATGTTGAGGAGAGATTTTTAGGTTTTTGAGTGTTAATGTTTGAAGAGGGATGTTTTGCACCAGAAAATCTTTTCTTCCGGGGATTTTTATCTTATAAAAATAAGATTTTCCCTCTCCAATTGCAGCCGACATGTCTCTCCCTCCTCGCTATATTTTTCCCCCACTCTAACGTCCCTCAAGTGTCTTTCACTCTCTCAAACTCTCTCTCCCCCTCACGCATCACTCCCCTCTCTCTCCCATTTCTCTCCTTCGGCCAACACAAATATATATGTTCTACCTGTTTTTGGTCGTATTTTGAATAGAATTTAGGGTGCAATTTTGATAGTTTTTAACTTGGTTCGTGTTGTTTTTAAGTCAAGATTGCACTAATCTTCTAGATCGAGTTTTTTGTGTGAAGTGCAGGTTTATGCTCCAAGATTATAGACTAATTGTGCGGAGATTTGAAGTTTGGGGCAAAAGCTAGGCGGTCGCCTATCTCAGACGCTCGCCTATGACGGTGGACATGTGATGAGCGAGGAATAGAGAGCCATGTTGAGCGATCACATGTCTCATGGTTGTGAAGAATGACGAGTTGAACAGAAAGCAACATACCTGTCTTGAATAGATTTGGATAGCCAAGCGATCGTCTGGCTCAGGCCATCGCCTGAGGTTGAGGTGGCATGAAGAAAAGTGAAAAGGAGGCGGTCACCCGTTCTAGGCCATCGCTCGTGCTAAGGTGGCCTAAATCCCTATAAATAGGGATGAGATCAGATGTATTTTATACATTTTTACTTACGCCTCCAGGTCGAAAAACCTTGTTATTTTTCTTTCAGACGCAATTTTTATTCCAGTTCTTCATACGCTCTTAGATAGCTTTACTACGTTCGATTCGTATGGATTTTTGTGTCAGAATTTCCACCACGGATTCAGATTTAATTCAGTTCTTCCTTGTTTTCCTTTCAATCGATAGTGAGTTATTATTTTATCTTTTAATTATGTATTTGATTTATTTGTGTTCTTATAACTAAGGTTTACAATTCTGTCTAGATTAGTTCGTATTTTCTATTCCTTAGAATTAGACAACAAACCCTAATCAATCTTTACTGCTTTATTTTTATTTTCTTTTTCTTTTTGTAACACAAAAGTCTCCCTGTTAAGTCTTCTTCGAGAGATACGATATTCGGGTTTAAATCTATAACGATCACGTTAATTTGCGTGCAACTTAGGATTATTTTAGTTGAACAAATTTGGCACCGTTGTCAGGGAAGGCTTTAAGCGATTTTTGTGTTGCAATTTCATTTTTATTTTTGCTTGGTTATTTTTTCTCCCTCCAGTGCGTGTAATCCGTTTGCTAGTGTTGTGTATGCAAGGTCGCTGAAGTTAGAATTAACAATTAGCACCGTACATTGACAATATCAATCGGATGAGCGCAGTTCTGGAAAAAGCAAATGAGGTAACCGATGAGCCCTAACTAAGTTGAAAAAGAAGCTTTGTTGGGCAACATTTTTAGTGATCAGTTAGATGACTCTGAGAGTGATCAACTAGAAAAAGAAGTCATAGTTGTCGAGATGGCACAGAAAGTGATGCGAGATTATGATAGGCCGACTTTTGAGACCACTGCTTCAGCTATTACTCTGCCAGCTGTAGTAAGGAACTATGATTTGAAGCATAACCTCCTCAACCTGTTGCCATTATACTATGGTATAGCAAATGAGGATGCTTTGCAATTCATCCGAAAATTCTGTAACGTGGTCCAGTCCTTTCCTCTTGGAGAAATTACTGAGGATCAACTGAAGCTAAAATGCTTCCCGCATACCGTGAAGGACAAAGCCAAGTCGTGGTACCTCTCATTGCCACCAAACTCTCTTACTACTTAGAACGATGTCTGCGAGAAGTTCATGCTCAATTATTATCCAAATCACAAGACACAAGAAGTAAGGACAAAAATAATGCATTTCAGTCAAACTAGAGATGAAACCTTTCATGAGGCATGGGAGAGATTTAGAGAGTTGCTTCAACAGTGCCCCCACCATCAGATGGTGCCTGAAATGCTTTGGCAGTTCTTTTATGATAGTTTGCAGCACTTTCCAAATTATGGTAGATAGCACAGCTGGAGGAAACATAACAGTGAAGACTGCTGACCAACTTAAGGATATATTTGGAACCCTCACAGCTAGTGCGTTGCAAAAATCTACCCATTGTAGAGGTGAGTGTAGTTGCTAAAAGTTCAGATATGAAAAAACAGCTGGCCACCATGATGCGAGAATTGCAGGAACTAAAGATGAGCAAATTTGTTGCTCCTCCACTGTGATAGGAACCTACTAGACAAGATATTTTTGCTGAGCCATGTGGCATCTGTGGAGAGTTAGGGCACAACCCTGAAGAGTGCTAGAGAATGGGAGAGCTTATATATGAAGGAGCAGAAGTGTATGCTGCACAAGGATATCCTCCACGACCACAGTTTGATCAAGGCTAAGGGTCTAATCTAAATCAGCGACAACAAAGTTTGGGATGGCAGAATCAGCCTAATGTTGGATGAAGAAATCAGAACCAAGGGAAGGGATATGGAGGAAATTTTCAAAATCGTCGTCCTCCACAATAGTTTAATCAGTATCCTCCACAACAGTTTAATCAGTTTCCTATCCAGCAGCAGTGGTACCCACAGCAACAGCAGAATTTCAACTCTCATTAGTAGAATCCAACACAGCAAAATCAGTTCCAACAGGGACCATCACAATTTCAATGCCCACTGCAACCACCTGCTCAAAGGAACCAGTTCAAAGACAACTTCAATGCATTTATGCAAGAGAGCAGGTAGACGAAAGAAGCTCAAGACGCTACCTTTAAGCATCTTGAGACAGCTGTGGGACAAGTTTCTGGAATTGTCAATCAGATGCAGCAGCAACAACAGACCGGGAAAATTCCTAGCCAAGGTCAACAATCACATCGAGCTCAAGTTGTTACTGTATTGAGGAGTGGAAAGACGATAGATAATAAAGTGGGAAACACGCCTTTAGTGGAGACATTGCCTCGAGTTCAGAAGGAAACAGAGCAACCAGAGACCTGTCTGCATAAGGCTGAGAAGCCTTACAGTCCACCAGTCCCCTTCCCTAGTAATTAAGGAACGACAAGAAAGATCAACAATTTTCTGATTATTATAAGATTCTTTCTAAGGTAAATGTGAATTAACGTTGTTGGAGATGATTCGGAATGTTTTGTGTATGTCAAGTTTTTCAAGGAATTGGCATCTAAGAAGAGAAAGTTTGATGAGCCTAAGCAAGTTCTCGTATCAGAAAGTGCTAACTCAATTATGCAACAATCTCTACTTCAGAAGCAATAAGACCCTGGGAGCTTCGTGATCAAAATTGCCATGAGTAACAGAAAGGAGGCTTCTGGAATGCTAGATTTAGGAGCGGGGATCAATCTGATGCCCTATTTAATTTTCACACAGTTGGAGCTAGGAGAGTTGAAGCCGACAAGGATGTGTTTGCAATTCGCAGATAGGTCGATTCGTCACCCTCGAGGAGTTATTGAGGATGTTTTGGTTCGAGTTGGGAAGCTTATGGTGCCGGTCAATTTTATGGTATTGGAGATCGGAGACATCAAAGAAGATGGACATCATTAAGATGTCAATCTTGGGTGAATCGGTCTCATACAATGTCCGAGCCAATAAGGGGATTTCATCAGCCAACAGCTTCGACAACTGTTCTTATATAGATGCTATTGACGCGCTTTTCGATGCCTGCTTTATGAAAGAGAAACAAATTGAGGAGGTATTTGAAGGCCCAGCTGATTTAGAGTAACGACTCAGAGAGGAAGCTGCATTGGAGACAATGTTGCCGTCTAATTTACCTGTAGATGAGCTTGTGATAGTTGAAACTCCCAAGGTAGAGAAGGAGTTAGCAATCGAGCTCAAGGAATTTGTTAGGTATGGAATATTGGGCTGGGTATACTGTTATGAAAAAAGTCTTTGGTTTTTGGAGAAGCAATGGAGAGCTTGCAGTCCTTGACGAGTTTGATGCTTCTAAAGCTTGGCTTAAATTGACTGGGTGTGATAATTGGGCAACCGGAGGTATGTCTAGTGGATTCATTCGTGATCCGGTTTTGTGCATATTACACAAATTTCTTGTATATAATGTTAAGAAATGTGATAAGCTAAAAGATTTTTACTTTTGAACTCTTCTTACTTGATTCTGCTATGAAGAAGAGGAAAGTTTGTCCGGCCCCATTTATCTTCACTACTCTGCAAAAAATTAATCAAGTGTTAAAGTGCCATGCTGCTCTGCCTCATATTACTACTGCATTGTCTTATCATTTTAAAGTCATAAGGGCAGATTTTCCTCCTTCAACTCAAACTCTTCTGGATGTTAAATTTTTGGGCTTTGCTGAATTGAAACATGCTTACATCACCCGCGACAAGATGACTTTCCTTCCTTATGATGAACGCCCAGTTGTTAAGAGACATCATATTATAGAGCTTGCTGCTACCCTTGCTCCTTCTACAGATTCTCCTAATTCTGAAGCAAATGATACTGGAGAGGATGGTCATGATGCCACTGTTGGGAGTGGAGATGGGTCTCCACTTCGGCTCGAACCTGCTCTTCCATCTGGCTCAGTTCCATTCGATTTCCACGCGTTTCAGAATGATTTTAACTCTTTTTTGGGTTGATTTGGGAACTCAATTAGGATAGTTGCAGCAGAGTGTCCACCTTCATGGGCAACAATTGATTTCGCAGAATGAGTATTTACAGCGTCAAGAGCACGAATGATCAAAGATGGGCAATTAATGAACAATGTTGGGATGCACAGGCCCAGTATTGGGAATCTCAGAGTCAACATTGGGCGGGTCAAGGTCAGCATTGGGCTACAAACACTCAGCAGTGGGAGCAATAGCAGGGGCAAATAGCAGCTTAAAATCACCAGTTGGATTCCGTAGAGCAGCAAATGGCTCGATGGTTTTTACTGTCAGGCACCTCTTCTCATCCACTGTTTGATCAACAGTGATTCTCGTTGTTGTTGTGTACGTTTTCTATTTTGTTTTTGCTTTATGTTGTGTTTGTTTTCGTATTTAGGACTTTGGCCTTTGGTGCTCTCGGCTCTTGATTCTTCTCTGGTTTGCACTCTTCTATCACCCTTTCTCCCTTTTAATTTTGCTTAAGTTGTGAAAATGGGGACATTGTTTAGTTTTTCACGTGGGGGGTGTGTTTTTCTTGATAGTCTATCTTGTTTGTCTTTGATTAATCTTATTTCATAATTGAGATGCGGAAATAGGAATTGAAGTTTATAATTCATGCTTTATTATACTTGATTGATCAGGATATTTTGTTATGATTTGATTGAGATGGTTATCGCATTTCGATTGTAGGGCATTTTATACTTGGATGATTTAAGCTTCATGTTTGAGTGTAGGTGAAGGGTGAGAAAATCTTAATTTTAAGAAATGTATCTCGAATAATGAGCCTTTAAATGTCTAAATTTGTTTATCTAGAGATAAACAATGTACGTTGTTCTTTTAAGATAAACTAAAATAAGAGAAGAGTTATAGTACCAGAAGTAGTTAAGGAAGCAATAGAGTCTGTTCGTCAGATTCAAGACAACGAGAAGAAGTTTAGAGTCAATAAAAGTTATGCTGAGAAATAGAGTTAAATTTCGAGACGAAGTTATTCCTGAAAATAATCCCTTCAAGCGGAGTTCAACTTGTCGAACCCAAAGAAGGCCTAAGCCTGAATACGCCAGTTAGAAAGTAATATTCAGCTTCACCTCCAAATTTCAGAAATCTTTCTAATATTTTCACTAAGCTTGATTAGGATCCAAAAGGCGTACTTCGACGTAAACCTCGAACCAAATATTAGTTGCAAAAGATGAATCAAATAATCTTGATTCGTAGAAGATCCAACAACTTAGAAGAGAGTGAAGAATGTAGTGATTCTTGGATGAAGTAATGAGAAAGTCTGAGAACGAGATGAAAAAGATATTTTCTGAATCATTTTCTGATAACTAGCAAATTTCGGGACGAAATTTATTTAAGGGGGAGATGATGTAATACCCTGAATCTTTATAACCCTAATTACTCGTCTTAAATGTTATTATGTGTGCTTAAGTGCTTTTAAAGTATTGTTATATGTAATTCTGTGTATATCTCTGTGATAAAAATTTCCGAGAATAAATTTTCCTATGAAATTACCAAAATGCTCCTGAAGGGCAAAATTGTAAATTTCTCATTTCGGCAACTCAAAATGAATATGTGAAGAGTTATATGAGTTTTAGAATGCGTTATTTAGTATGAGTTCGAATTTCGGATAATTTAGAGATAGTTGACTTTTTTATGAAGATTTTCTTTGACCAGAAAAGTCAACCACCCTCGGTCAACGGACCCCGAATTTAGCTTAATCAGTGTCATTGGAATTTAGAATTTATTTTAAGACCAATGATATGAATTTGAATTTTCCGAGATCATTCGAGTCGAGTTGGAATTTAGTTTTGAAGACGTAACTAATGTGAACAGTTATTCGTCACGACTTTTTACAACTTTTTCGTTATTCGGAAATTTCCCTTCAAACTTAGGTGTTTCCGAATTTAGAAATTATTTCGTGACAATGACACAAGTTAGAGAGAAACCCGAGATTTAGAAATCGAGTTTTGAACCATATCTAAATCGGAGACGAAGACGCATAGTAGAGATTTCCGACTTTATTCGTTATTGGAATTTATATATAAAAGTTGGGTGTTTTAGAATTTATAAATTAATTCGTGAGTAATGGTGCGAGCTAGAGTGAAATCTGAAGTCGAGAGAGTGCCGAAAAGAGGGATTAAAGTTAACGATTTGAGAGGGATATATTGTACTTGTAATACCCCGGATATTTCTTCCGTCGCTAAAATAAAAATTTAATTATTAATTAAGGCTTTACACGCCTAAGTTAAGGATTTTCGATTCTAAGACTAACGGTGAAATCCGTTTTTGAAAATAAATTCCAGAAGTCGGTCGAACGACTACTGTATTAGGGTTTTCGCGTCTGATAAAATTTTCGTCCGAAAACTCAGATCGAAAAAACGTCAGACTTTACATTCACTTTTTCATCGATACGAGTTCACCAGAGAAAGTCAGTTTTTATTATTTTTCCGGGCAAATTTTAGACTGTCTTAGCCCGACTTTTTATCGGATTTCGGAAATTGAAATATGCTTTCCGAGTATGTGATTTATTTCTAATCTAACGGTCGAATTAGATTTCATAAAAAATGTAACCGTCTAGGGTTTTAATTTCTCGATTTTATAACGTCGTATTTGACCCGTAAAACGCGATATTTCACTTAAAAAAAATCACACCGAAACCGCCACCTAAGGGCTACTTTACACCTATTGTTAGATATTATTTCATTTACCATTAGTCATCCTTCTTCTCCAACCCCCCCCCCCCCCCCAAAGCCGCCACCCTCCATCATCCTCTCTCTCTCCATTTTCCTCCATTAAAGCTTCAAGTTCTTCAAGGATTTCTCATCTTAGATCATTCATCCTCCAACCAAAATCATTTCTAATCACATATCCATCAAGGTAATGATCTAATCTATCTTTTTATCCATTTAGAATTTCATTTCCTTAATTTTGATGCTTGACCGAAAATTATAGGAATGAAGTAGGATGTTCTAAGCTTTAATACATGTTGTTAGATGCTTAGGAATAGATTTCATGGATAGAAATCATGTGGAAATCATCCTCCTAACTAAATGATGAATACCGAAATTTTAGAGGATTTAGGGATTTGATGTTTAGTTCGATTTTTAGATGAATGATTAATGGATTTGTGTTCTATATGTTGATAGATTGATGCATGAATTGTTTTAGAATTTTCTAAAAATAAAAATAAAAATGTAAGAGAGAAATAAGTGAGGATTTGATGTAGTATATGATATGAATTGCATGATGTGATGATAGAAATGAGATGTAGTAAGTATGTGGACGATTATATAATTTAATTGGATTTTTCTAAAAATAAAATAAAAATCGTAAGAGACGAAAAGCCGTTAATAAGTTGAGATTCGTTAATAATTTGAGTATGTGGTTTACGTATTAGTGAATCTTGATAGTTGATGATCGATATTGGAAATCGGAGAACGTTGAAATTTTATTAAGAAACGAAGAATCGTCGAGAAGTCGAGATTAGATAATGATTTAGGTTTATGATTAGAATATATGTTAATCTTGTTAGTTAATAATCGTAATCGGAAAATTTGAACGAATTCTAAGAAAGTTGGAATTTTGATAAGAGACGAAGAAACGAGTCAAAGTGTCGATAGAAAAGTCGAATAAGGAAATTAATCAGATATTAATGATTGTTATTGATAAATGAACGAGTATGTAGTTGACGATATTTCCATCCGAGATATGAGATGATATAAGCTATAGTTTATGAACTTGAAGTCGTTGAATGAAATTGATTTGAATTGGAATTTGGTATAGTAAAAGATTAGATGAAAAAGACGAGGAAATGCTCGTCGTGTTTTTGATCGAGAGATATAAAGAAGTTCGTCATAAAAGATTGTGCATGTTGACTGTCATGAGACTGAAAATTCGTGAGTTTAAACATTGAATAGCATTGAACGAACCTAGGGAGTAGTGCGTCGAGATATACGAGCACCTAGGGTTTCATCACGGACTGTTTTGCGATACGTTACGGAAACTGTCATAACTTTCTACTCGCTTAACGAAATTGAGATCCATAAATTGGAAAATAAACTAGACATCTGTAGCTTTCTTTTGGTACCAATTTCATCCCCTGTTTCGCAGGAACCTGTTCTGGTATGAACTCCAGAACTTCTGCTTTGTGCAGAAACTTTCTTAAGTCTAATTTCTTAAGTTGAATTCCTCTTAACTTCGTTCCTTGTGAACTTCTAAGTCGTTATAGGTTATTGATTACCGTTATTAACTGACCTAAGTGTCGAGTAATGAGCCGAGTCAGTTTCTAAAACGAGAATCGATCGAGTCTCGTTTATTTGATCATCAAAAGAATGTAGTTAAGTGCAAAGGCCTAAAAGTCTAAAACGAATTCGATTTCCTTTTCCTTTACTGTCTCGATCGCTTATTAAAGTGTTATTATTTGCGTTCAAAGGAGGAAGTAAAGTTTAGAAGACAGGACGGAAGACAGAAGACGGAAGCTTTAGTTGTTCTGTAAATCGCCTAAAGGTGGGCTTTTCTTTATACAAAATAAAATGATCGATGCTCGAAAATCTTTATTTACAGCTTTGATAATTGTGTTTTTAAAGTGATAATCAGGGTATTTTATTGAAAAACCCCGATGTGCTATTTAATGAGATGCTTGATTTATCTATACTCGTAATATATGTTTTCGGCAAAGTGCCCACTAAGTATGTTTATACTTAGCCCTGCATGTGTTTTCTAAATCTGCAGGTTGAGTGACGGGAGTGGCGGAGGTTGAGTAGGATCGTGAATAAGAGAAGAACTGTAGTGTTTAAGTTCTATGTTTCCACTGCCAAACTCCAAACTCTTTGTATTGTTGTTGTATAAACCTTTTAGTCTAAGTTCTTTACTTTTTAACTTAGTTTCTTTTTGAGAACCTTGTCGAGTGATCCTACGAGATCAACTCTTTCTACTTTAATAAAGTCTTGTTCATAGAAGTTATTCTGTTATTAATGTCTGTTCATTCTTATTTATTTCCCTTCTTCCTCACTTCTTTAATCCTATCCCTAGTCGCACCCCGGCTTTGCCGTCCCTCGGGATTTGGGACTGTGACAGTAGTGATAAAATTTTTTCTATCAGGGATTTTTATCGGATGAAAATTGAATTTATCTCCCCACACCAGCCACCTTATCTCTCCCTCAAATTTTCCCCACTCTCACATTTAGCAAGTGATCTCACTCTCTCATTTCCTTAAACTTGCACGCAAGTTTCACTCTCCATTCCATCTCTCTCTCTCTCTCTCTTCGGACACTACCAGTCTACCACCAACAATCATCTCTCTCTCGTTCTTCACTTCTCTTCCATGGCAGCAGCAGCCCTCTAGCTCCATGATTCCATTTTCTTCACTCAAAAATCAAGAAACGAAGCTTGAGATTCAAGGATTCGAGATTTGATCTTTACCTCTTCATTAAGCTCAAGTAAGATTAATACTTTTCTTCCTTTTTCCTCCTTGAAGCTGCCGATTTTTCCTCTCCATCATAAGCTTCAATTTTTCTTCAAAGCAATCGAGAAAAGGAAGTTAGAGTTACGAGGAACGAAGTAGAGAGTATCGATTAATGAAGAAGTAGTAAGATTTCTAACTTTCAAGCCTAAGAACTCCAAGTTTTCTCTCCTTTATATTTCGAAAATTTTGGTATGAGGAGAAATAAATTAATCCTTGAGTTTTTAAGTATGAATCCATGTTTAAACAAGTTTTCCATGCAAATAATTAAGAAAAAAATCCATGGAATTTTTATATATGTGTGTGTCGTGTGATTCAAGGGAGAAATAAGAAATTTGTGCCTTAATTTATATCATGATTTGATGATCACTATGTGTTTCAGAAATTATCTTAAGCATGTTAAGATGATTAAATGAAAAAAGAAATATTTATTCATGAAAATATAAAAAATTCGAAGGTTTATGCCTTGGAGTGATTTTTGTGTGTTTTGATTTGCTCAAAATATGTTAAGGGCCGAAATTATTGAGTATAAATATAATTTTGTGTTCTTGAGATTTATTTGATGAATTGGTCGTATAAAGATAAAACTCAATAATATCTATGGATAAAAATGTCACCAAAAGAAAGACATGAGTTTATATAACCATACTTGTAATTTTCGCAATATATATAACAATTGGGAATTTTAATTCCTATAACTTTTTGAAAAAATCGATGAATTAAATGAGATATAATAAGATTAAATTTATTTGGAGTGGAACTATATAATAAAATTAAGAGTTTAATCATCAAAGGGGAAAACCCAATAAATTCGAAGCATTTGAAGCTAAGAAGAAGAGTTTTGATATTTTTCAGCTTAGTAAGATGAATTGATCCAAGAATAATGAAATTAGAATTATTTAAGGCATAGAAATGCATTAAAAAGAAAGAAATAAAATTCTATAAAGAAACCCCCAAGATAATCGAAGGAAATGAGGTATAAAATATGATTTTGAGTATTTGAGGTTAAAAGATGAAATTAATGGAGGAATTGATGTAATACCCCAAACTTTTCTAAGTTCTTAAGTGCGTATTAAATAAGTTAATATGCTTATATGATGAGTTTTGAGTGCTAAAAATTTTAGCGAAAATAAATTTTCTTATGAAATGACGAAAATGCCCCTATGTGCTTTGATGTGATTTTTCTCGTTTTGATTATTCGAATCGAGTATGCGATGCATTGTTTAAGCTTAATTATATGTGTTTGAGTTTGAGAATGAATTTCAGAATTTTCTGAAAACTTTTATGTTTAGATGAATAGTAACGTAAACTGAGAAATCACTATTCATCGACCGACTCCAAATTGAGTCTAATTAGTTTCATTTGAATCTAAAATTTATTTTAAGACTTTTGAGATAAGTCGGAGAATTTTCCTAGATTTTTTGAAGAAGTTTTAAAAACAATTGCTTAACGACACGTTTAGTCGAGCAGTTTTTATGAATTTATTCGTTAGGAGGAATCTTGGCATAAAATGTCACAACACAAATCCCGAGGGACAGCAGAAGCCGGGGTGCGACTGGGATTGGATTAAAGAAGCGGGGAAGAAGGGGACTGACTAAACATACATACATAAGAGACATCATACATTATATGAACAAGACTTTATTACAAAAGGAAGAGTAATTCTCGAAGGATTACTCGACAGAAGGTACTCAAAAGGCATCTAAGTTCAAGTTTACAGACATAAACTACAGAGTTTTACGTAATGTACATAACATCGAAGTACTTAGAGTTTTGCAGCGGAAATGTGATTCGTACTAACTAAAGTCTTCCTAAGACAACTTAATTCAAGCCTCGCCGCTTCCATCGCTTCAACCTGCACATTTAGAAAACATATGCAGGGCTAAGTACAAAAGTACTTAGTGGGCACGTTGCCGAAAACATATTCATAAGTATAAATAATCATGCATTTCACAATCGTAGCATATCGGAGTTTTATTGAAAATGGCCCGTGTCTACTAAACATTTTCTGACTCATTTATATAAATTAGCTTGTACAAGCATTTTTCTAGTACGTTACGTTCAAATCTTGACCAATTCCTCATTCACCGTGGCTGGTTACCCCTCAACAGGATACCACATACACCACATGTTACAAAGTGCACTAACTCTAGAAAGCACTTAATAGCTAACTCAGAGCCGATCGTTAGTTAACCTATTTTGATTAACTCATAAATCAGGGAAATACGAATGTTAACTCAGATAGGTACAAGAGAACTCACATAAAATATTTAAACAGTTTATGCCATGATTACCACTTTGAAAACACGTTTATTAAAGCGATAGAGAATTACTTTTGAGTTGTGGAAAAACCCATATTTTATTTGTTATATAAGAAAGCCCACCTTTATACTTTACAGAACTTATTACTCGTACTTTCGTCTTCTAGTCTTCCGTCCTTTCCTTACTGCTGACTTCCTCCTTCATCGTACATAATTCAATATTTTAATAAATCGGTCGAAAAAGATTAAAGAGAATGGAGATTGGAATTAGGTTTTAGTTTCCGTCTTTTTAGTTCTTTAGGCATTTGCACGCTACTAGTTTCTTTTTAGTTTAACAGGAACGAGACTCGAACAAAACTCGTTTAGAGCTCGAAAGGTTTCATACTCGACTCTTAGGTCAGTAGAGAGGATAGTCGATAACTCATTACGACTTAAAAGATCCAAAGGAACTAAGTTGGAAAGGAATCAACTTAGGAAATTAAGTTTTAGTTCTTTAGACGATTTAGGCATTTGCACGCTTAACTAAACTCCTTTACTTAAACGGATACAAGATACGAACTCGTCTCGTTTAGCACTCAAGGTTCTATACTTGACACTGAGGTCAGTAGGAAGAAGGCATTCGTTAACACATAGCGACCTCAAAGATCGAAAGAAGCTAAGTTGAGAAGAAAACAACTGAGGAAATTACAATTTGAACATACACTGCACGAAGTCAGTTAGTCTGTCCAGAACAGGGGATTGCGAAACAGGGGTCATTCCCTGTACCAAAAGATAGCCTCGGGTGTCTAGTTTACTCTCCAATTCGCGGATCTTGATTCCGATTAACGACCTAGGAGATATCGCAGTTTCCGTGAAACGTCGCAAAACTGCTGAGTGAACCCTAATGCTCGATAAAATCGACGCACGTTCTTCTAGGTTCGTTCTATGTTATTGAACTTAAATTCTCATGAATTTTACACAACAAGGCAGTAAACACGTATTTCCATACGTGATAAACTCCTTTCGTTTCTCGTCTATAAGCACGACATTCCAAGCATCGGCTTTCAATCCAAACAATTGCTAAACTAAAATCTAGTTAACAATTCTCGTTTCTAACTTCTCGATTATAAAATAAACTCAATATTTTATAGCTCGGATCAACACGACGTCAACTACAATTTCGTTCCCTCAACATTAATAATCATTAATATCCAATTATCTTTCTTACTCGACTTTCCTATTATTAATTACGTACATTTGTTCGTCTCTTACGGATTTTTCCAAGTGATCGGATTTCAATCAAATTCTACAACATTATTCATCAACTATCAAGAATCATAAATATGTAAATCATATCCTCATATCATCATTTATTCTCGACTTATCGATCGTTGATCATCTCTTACGTAAAATTTTACGTTCTCAGTTTTCATTCAAATTTTACGACAATGACTATCATCTAACGAGCATTACTAACATGCAAATCATATTATCAAAACATTATCGATCCTCGACTTATCAATACATCTTCGTCTCTTACATTTTTCGTTTTATTTTTAGTAAAATCTCAATTTAATATATATTTATCCTCATGCATCGTATAATTCATTTCCATTAAACAATCAAGCATATCTTACATTTACTAACCTAAATCGAGCCTTGTTCGTCTCTTAGGTTTTGGATTTTATTTTTAGAAAATTCTAAAAC